>CM046879.1:313179655-313779655 GCA_025667525.1 Glebionis coronaria | reverse complement strand
AATTTAAAAACTATTTTAAATCTAAAAATTAATAAAATCTATTTAAAATTAATCTTAAACTATTTTATTAAAATCTAATAAAAATTAATATTATTTAAAATCTAATTTATAAAAGAGAACTAATTTTAAATTCAAATTTTAAATTTCTAAAATTATAAAATTTATTTCTAGTTAAAACTTTATAAAATTAAAATTTATAAAAACAATTAATAAGAATTTTACTTGATCAAAACTTGTTATCTAAAGTTTAAAAAACTGACAACTAAAATAAAAGACACTATATTAATGATAGAATCGGTATTATTACACAAACAAGCACTAGATGAGATGGTAAGTCAATTGGCCTGTGACCAGGAGCAGGATCGAATCCTGTTAGAGAATAATTTATGGTAATTTTTTTTTTGACAGATTAACGTAAATAAAGGTCACAGGGGTGACTTTTTGATTAATATACTGGATTAATTACTATTACAATCCACATGAATGACTTGCTGATATAAATACTTGGACTGATAATAAGCTATTAAACCAAATGAGTCTTATAGCATTACTATCTGCAAATGCAACTTATGTATATCAGCTAATATTTAGCAAATAAGAAGACATTTATCAATAAAATTGCATCATATCAGCAAATTAAAACTACACTTATATATCAGCAATGTGAGATCAAAATCATACAACAAAAATAGACCAATATCATCTATAAGAACTAAACATTCAGTAAAATGAGAACCAAGCTCCAACTTATATCAGCACAATAAAAACCTATAAACTCAGCTTAAAAATAACAATAGCATACAACTTTTAATTATCAGGTTTAGCAGATCTCAAGCGTGCATCATACCTTATAAGCAGAAAAACTAAATCATATCTAAACAGAAACTTTAATACTCAAATAAACTCAAAACTTATAAAACTTATAATAGAAACCAGCAGTCTTAATGAAACAAAATAAATCCATACACAGACTCAAATCAGTACAGATTTAATATCAAAACAAATTATATTAGCTAAATCTTGCTTATAAATCTCACTTGACAGATTCAGATAAAACCAAACCCCTTTACACAGATATAACTTCTAGTGCTTCAAAATCAAATTTATTAACTTAAATCTTAACAGATTACTCACTTCTTACTCTAAAATCCCAAAAACAAATTTAGTTAAACATTTAATAGATAAAGAAAAATAATAGAAGAAAGATTTAGCAGTCTAAAACATATTATCACATCATTCAGATGAATCACATAATCATAACAGAAAGACAATTACATCTAACAAACATAAAATATATGAAATTAGAAGTAAGCCTGGTGACGAAATCCTTTTAGCAGATGCGTAGCGCTGAGCTGTCCATATTAAATCTAATCAACTACACCATTCACCATTAATTTAACCACCATAATCGAACCCCATCATCATTCATCAATATTCGAACAACTTAAAATTTTTTATGTGTTGAGGAAACGTTGATGTATTTTAATTAGATACGATATAGGACAAATTTAGGAAATTACCCTTAGGAAAAGGTAATAATCCATAAATAAGTCAAAGACGGATTTAATTAAACACGTCGATGATCCAAGTTCGTTGTGCACGAAGATCAAGTGAATTTGAGACGTTTTGTTTTAATTTGGACAATCTATTTGAATTGGTTTTCGGTTTTTAATCTAAAAATACTCCTACTTAAAATCCTAAAGTGCATGAATTGTTCCCCATTTTTTATTTAAAGGAAATTATATAAAATTCAAACTTTAAAACTAATTAAAATTTACACTATTTAAAATTAATTAAAAATTTAATCTATTCAATAAAATTATTTAAAAACTATATTTAAACTAATTTAAAAACTATTTTAATCTAAAAATTAATAAAATCTATTTAAAATTAATCTTAAACTATTTTATTAAAATCTAATCAAAATTAATAGTATTTAAAATCTAATTTATAAAAGAGAACTAATTTTAAATTCTAATTTTAAATTTCTAAAATTATAAAATTTATTTCTAGTTAAAACTTTATAAAATTAAAATTTATAAAAACAATTAATAATAATTTTACTTAATGAAAACTTGTTATCTAAAGTTTAAAAAACTGACAACTAAATTAAATGACACTATATTAATGATAGAATCAGTATTAATACACAAACAAGCACTAGATGAGATGGTAAGTCAATTGGCCTGTGACTAGGAGGTCACAGGATCGAATCCTGTTAGAGACTAATTTCTGGTAATTTTTTTTTGACAGATGAAAGTAAATAAAAGGTCATAGGGGAGACTTTTTTTATTAATATATTGGATTGATTACTATTACAAGCCACGTGAATGACTTGCTGATATAAATACTTGGACTGATAATAATCTATTAGACCAAATGAGTCTTATAGCATTACTATCAACAAATGCAACTTATGTATATCAGCTAATATTTAGCAAATAAGAACTCATCAATCAATAAAACTGCATCATATCAGCAAATTAAAATTACACTTATATATCAGCAATGTGAGATCAAAATCATACAGCAAAAAATAGACCAATATCAGCTATAAGAACTAAACATTCAGTAAAATGAGAACCAAGCTTAAACTTATATCAGCACAATAAGAACCTATAAACTCAGCTTAAAAATAACAATAGCATACAACTTTTAATTATCAGGTTTAGCAGATCTCAAGCGTGCATCATACCTTATAAGCAGAAAAACTAAATCATATCTAAACAGAAACTTTAATACTCAAATAAACTCAAAACTTATTAAACTTATAATAGAAACCAACAGTCTTAATGAAAAAAATAAATCCATACACAGACTCAAATCAGTACATATTTAATATCAAAACAGATTATATTTACTAAATCTTGCTTATAAATCTCACTTGACAGATTCAGATAAAACCAAACCCCTTTACACAGATATAACTTCTAGTGCTTCAAAACCAGATTTATTAACTTAAATCTTAACAGATTACTCACTTCTTACTCTAAAATCCCAACAGCAAATTTAATAAACATTTAACAGATAAAGAAAAATAATAGCAGAAAGATTTAGAAGTCTAAAACATATTATCACATCATTCAAATGAATCACATAATCATAATAGAAAGACAATTACATCTAACAAACATACAATATATGAAATTAGAAGTGAACCTGGTGACAAAATCCTTTGAGCAGATGCGCAGCACTGAGCTGGCCATATTAAATCTAATCAACTACACCATTCACCATTAATTTAACCACCACAATCGAACCCTATCATCATTCATCTATATTCGAACAGTTTTTTAAAAACTTCCAAGCGAGAAAGTTTTATCCACTTTTACCGTGATTAATTGACAAAAGCTATCTATTAGCTTGAATCAACTAACATAAACAATATTATATATATAAAAACAGATTTAAAGATAAAATACAATATTGATTTTTAACAGATAATAACTCGAATTCAATTAAGTAGAAAAATACTTTTATTAATAATCAAGATTATTACAGCACTGATGAAAAGGAAATTACAAAATACCCTAAGTCTATTTAAACATAATAACTTTAAAGTAAATAAATGGATACCAAAAATTACAAAATATGGGGGATTTTATAGCCAAACCCCAAGACTCTTGGTGATGGTTGTTGAAGCGAATCTTGCATCACAGCCTTCCATCTTGCACTCTCTTTCTTCTTATTTTGATCTTACGGCCATGATTAACTTTATTATTCCTTGTTTTTGTCAATCTTTGATTGATTTATGAAAAATACCAAAAATAATCTTTTTAATCCTCTATCATGTTTAATTCTTTTTCTCATCACCCTCCAATTTTTAATTCTTCCATGAATTCCTTCGTCAATTGTGTAGGGCGTGGAAAACCGTTATATGGTCTTTTACCATGTCCGTGGTGCACGTGTGAGCGTTGTGGAAATGATTTACGTCAAGATTTACGAGTTAGATTTTGTCCTTCTTGTAATGAAATTACTTCATCTGGAAACCCGAATTTTTTGAATAATTCTCTCGATTTTTACCCACCTCCACACCCTACATACGAGACACCCTCGTGTGAGTTTTGTGGAAACGATTCTCATTTTGGAATTATTTGTTCGCATCGATTCTCGCTTAATTACGAGCAAGAACCGGGCTACAATCAAAACTTTAATGATAATTGTTATTCACAAGATTTACCGAGTTTATCACAACAATATCTTTGTTGTGAGTTTTGTGGAGGTCCTCACGAGAGCTTTGATTGTCAACCGAGGGATAAAAATTTTTATGAGCCCTTTTCTCTCGAGAGTGAAAATTTTAAACGACTTGAAACATTGTTCCAACAAGTAATGAATCAAAGAAATGTTGAAATTGTTGAAAAGAGCATTGAAGATATGTTGATAGAAAAGAGACAAATTATTCAAGAGATTTTCGATATTACTGATGAATTGGGGAGTCGTAGATTTCATGGAGAAATAATTTTTGAGGGATTTAAAAGAGATTGTGAAATTAAGATTAGATAACTTTCGCAAAATTATAATGGATTAAGCATTGAAATTTGAAAGAAAGAACAAGCTCAAGAGGAAGCTAAATATCTTGCTACTCGTGAACTCGAGCGTTCTCTTCTTATTGATGATGACGAGGAGAGTACTATTTCTTTGAGAGATTTTATTGCTCTACATCCTTCGTCTAGTACAACCGTACTTCCTTTTCATGTCTTGCCGGCTATGGAGCATGAGAATTCACCCATCCACGATGATGAGGATATCTTTGATCTCGCTCCATCTCATGACATCACCACTCCTATTCATGATTCTTCCACCGTGGAACCCGAAAATACTCTAAGCAAGGGGGACGAGCATATTAGCACTATTCCGGACATGGAATCGGACGAAGTAATAAAGTCTAGTGTTGAGATCCTTGTCCAAAACCCAAGACAGTTCGATGGTATTTCCAATGAAATGTGTGATTTGCCACATTGTGATGACTCTACTTCTTCCAATCACTTTGAGATTTTTTCCAATTCTAATAATGAAAATTGTGATCGAAATGAAGATTTTGAGAATGATTCGACTTCTAGTGAATTTTCTAATGAGGAGTTCTCCGATGAACTTTCTTATAAAGATGACATTCACGACTCGGATTATGAGGGTTTTCCCGATGAACCCACTCTTCTTCACCCATTTCCACCGGGAAATGAGGTTCATAGTGATCCGGTATTTGAGAGGTTCACCTTTGAACTTGCTCCTTTAGACCCATTTCAACCGGGAAATGAGGTTGATTTGACTATTTTGATCCTTGAGAAGTTCACCGATGAACTTACTCATTTAGATGTGGAAGACGTGGTTCTTCGTGAAAATTATCCAACGTCTATCTTCTCATTTCTAAGATCGAGTCTCTGAATTCTAAGCCTAATGCCAAGTATTTCTCTCCATCTTCTATATCCGTTGAGGATAGTGATGCACTTATGGAGGAGATTGACATGTTTCTTGCTTCTGATGATTCGATACCACCGGGTGTTGATGAAATTGATCTGGAGGGGGATGCTCTCTTTTTAGAGAATTTACTTGATGATAATTTTGTCCCAAGTCCTCCTCCCACCCACTTTGACCTTAATGTGCGGGTTTTTCATGTGTCTCATTTTATGTACCATGACCCGGTTGATCACATTTCTAAGGGTGATATGATTGTTAAAGCTAAGAATGTTGATTCCACTATGGATGAAACCTTTATTCCACCATTACCATGTGCTTTATATAATCATGGATTACCATGGGGGACGACACCGTGTTGTCTATTCCTTTCTCTCCCGATGACGAGGTATTCGACCCCGGAATCATTGATTTAGGGAAATCTCGGCCTTTCACCAATATAATAATTGAAAGATTTTTCGATCATCTTGGTGCGATTTTATCTTGGGGAGCATGCTATATTCATTTCGTAATTTGTGACTACTATCTCTTTTTAGAGATTTATGTTGGAGTTTCATCTTTTCGTTTGTCATCCGAAAACGAGGATGTAATCTTTGACCCCGACATCGTGCTTTATTATGGATTTTATTCCATTATGCCAGTTTTCACCATTTTACCTAAAGACCAATGAATGCGGGGATCGAGTCGAGCTCATGATTCGGTTAACAAAAATGAGGTGCCTTGTGGGGGAGTCCTATACAATCTATCTTCTATCTATTTTCTAACACTAATAAGGCTTGATCTTTCAATCTCGTGCTCGTGTTTTGTTGTGTTGTGAATCTTAGGTATGACCCTAATCATTGAAGACTCTCGTGTTCGGTTTTTGTCGGTCCACTTGATCTTCCTTATTTTGAATGTCGAAAAGGGGCACACTCTCTATCCTTTGATTTTTATCGACTAACGTTTTATCTTGAAGCATAACTAATAAACGGGTTATAGATTTGCGTGCTCTTTCCATGTTAGGATTTTGCATTAGACTCTTCGAGTTTTAGCAAGTGGGTGTTACTCTTGAGCTAAGAAACATTGAGGATAATGTTTGGTTTTAGCATGGGGGAGTCAATCGATATAATCGCTTGCAATTGCTTTTGTCGTGTCCAAACGTAATCGTTTTTCTCGTTTTTCATAAAAAATTTAAAATTTTAGTGTTATTTTGTGTTTTAATAAAGAAAATAAGTGCTTTTGACACAAATGTAGGCTTTCCGTTGGTGAAAATAAAAATAGTTTTTGACTCGACTCGGTTTTTACCTTAGCTTTTTCCTTAACGAGTTTAAATCAAGTTTTTCTAGGCTTTTATATAGGGAACTTCAAAACACGAAAGCCTTAACTCATACGGGTTTAAGAACGAGAACTTTTCGCAAGTTCCTATAACTGATCCTAGAAAGTCGTTTATCAAGGAAACTTTAAAACACAAATTCTAAAACTTGAAAAAGTATAAGAAGATGCAAGATCCTATACATGACTTGAAAACCTAAAACTTTGATGTAAGAGGCTAAGTATCCATTGATTTTACATTTTTGAAATTTTACAATACGGAGAACAAGAGATGATATAGTTTAATCATAAGTTTTTAAAGTTAATTCTTCCTTGTGTAAGTATTTTTGTGTTTGATTTAATCTCCTCGTATTTATTTTTCACGCTTGAATAATAATTGCTTAATAAATGAATTTTTTAGTGGTTTAGGCTTAATATCTTAACTCGTAACTCCTCCTTTTTCTTCCCTTGTAATTAAAGTGAGAACACATTAAGGGTGTCAGTGTCATGGACTTTTGTTCATGGGATTGCGGAAATTTGGCTTACTATAAATATCATATTAATAAGAAGAATAAATAAAAACGTGTTCTCTAGGAGCCTTCGGGTGGGAGTCATGTAGCACTAACCTTGTCATTTGAGCCTTAGGGTGTATGGCATGTGGACGTGTTTAATAAAAATTTCTTCTTCATCATGAGCCTTAAGGTGGGATGGTGAATGTCAATTCCCTTATTGTTGTCCAAGTAGCCTTCGGGTGTGGATTTTAAATAAGGAGCACAATTACATCTTAAAGATCCACAAGGTGATATGAAGTAATTGTTGCTAACTCCGTTAATAAGGTCATAATTGATTTTGTAGGATGTATTGTTCCTTTATGTAGTTATATTAGCCAAATTTTGGATCCAGGGATTTATCCCTCAAATCGTGTTAAGTTATCGTTGATGTGGGCTTTCTTTAATGACAACGGTTTTTGAAGTCGAGGTTAGGTTTTGAGTGTTGAGTTTTCACCGTTTTTGCCTTCTTTTTTGGATTAATAAATATCAAATAAGTCAAATGAGCCTTTCGGTGAATGACATCTAAAATCTAGAGATACAATTAGGAATAAAAGGAGATTGAGTTAAACATAAATTACTTGTATGGTTGTCTTAACTTTGGGACTTATGATTGACAATGATCTTTTTTTTAAACTTGGCATGGAAAAGTGAAAAGTTGAGGACGATGAATCTATTTGAGTTTTATGATCCTAAAAGTTATTTTTCTAATAATGAAAGCTTTACATTATGTCTTTTCAAAATAAAGTATCAAAAGTTGAATAATGGCGTAGTTAGTAGTTTTATTTTATCATTGCGTGAAGACACGACAATTGCTTAGCAAGGGGGAGTTTGATATGAGTGATTTTACTCATATCAATTATATCAATAAACATACAATGAATGCATAAAACCATTGAATATTGCCTTGTATATGTGTTTTTGTTGTTTAATGTGTGTAGGTACCAAAGTTCACGAAAACCGGCAAAATTGACACGAGTTTTGAAGAAGATATCAACGAAGCCAAAATAGAGTTCGTTTTTAGTGGATTTAAATTATTGAAAGTTATTTGGGCTTTGTGGGTCCCACATATGGTTAATGGGCCCAAAAGCCCATTTAAGGAACAAGATATCTACCTTTTTACCACAAGTCCAATTTGGCCCAAATGTGCAAGATAATGGAACGGATTGAGTAAATTATGGGCTACAAGCCCATATCATTTCCTAAGTTATGAAAAGTGGGTCATTTAATTAGGCTTCATAAACCATAAAGTTATGAAAAGTTTGGATGGTTTAAGTGAGTGTTATTCACTTTTTACATTTATTCAAAACCACTCTATCACACACACAACCACACGTTTATTAAACCTTCGATAATAACTAAGCTTCACCCCTTTCTCTCTCTTTCACCCAAACAAATAACCAGACATCCCTTGTCTTTTACCCTAACCCTAAAGTAAATCAACAATTGGGGCTTTTTGATATATGAGGCGCGTGATCAATCACGCTCTCTAATTAAATACCTAGTTTATCGGAGCAATTGATAACCCTATTTTGGGTGACGTGGCTCATCCTTCCAATATTATTGGTCCAAACACATCATCCATCACCAATCTACCTATAAGGAGATGCCACATCAGCTTACAAGAAGCACAACTAGCACACTTGATTGCCAAGTTGGCAATCCGTGTGCTAGTTGGCTATTTTCAGCCGTAGATCAAAGAAGAGAGAGAGAATGACGAAGATCAAAGGCTGAGATAGAAGATTCGTTTTCAACAACCTTCATCAACAAGCCTTGGGGATTGGCTATAAAAACCCCCAAATCTGTAATTGTTAATTAATCCCTTTTTTACTCTTTAATGTTATAATGTTAGATTTTAATTAGATGTTGTAATTTTATTTTTATGAGTTTTGTAATGCTTTGATTTGAATAATAAAGTTAATTTTCAGTTTTATTTAATCTCTCATTATCTTGTTTAATTTACTGTTAAAAGTGAAATTTTATTCTCTTAAAATACTTGTCACATTTTAATATTACTGTTAAAATTAATCTTCGTCTTCTATAATCTTTGATTGGAAATTATAACTGTTAATTATTCAAATAAACTCAAATGGTTGCTTATGTGAGTGATATTGAGTAAATTTGGGGATTAATGTTTATCCCACTAATAAACATAATAAATTAAAGCTGCTATTTAGTGATTATGTTTATGGTTCGTGGGTTATGGTTCGAGTTAAATTGAAACGGTTCGAGGTTCGGTGATGTTCAATGGTGATTCGAGAAAGGTATTGGTTAGTTTAGTGATTTCGATTTGGTTAAAAGGTGGTTTAGCACCAACCTTCGGCTAAGCGGTTCATCACTTAAAGATTAAGCTCGATTTTAATGTATTTTTAGGAATTATTTTGTTTTAGTATAATTTGATGTTAGCTTTTCATGAATGTATGAATCTGCTTAGCTTTGGTTTTAATCTGATTTTTGTTCTTAATCAATTAATCTGTTTCATTTTAGTTTTATAACTGATGGATAAGTCTGCTAGATAAAGCTTTTTCAAGTAGTTAGATTAATCTGTTAAGGTTGTGTTCTATGCTGAGTTTTGGAATATAGTTAGAGTTTAAAACTGTTCAGTTTATTCTGTTAAAAATAAGTTTAGTAGTTTGATAAAATATTACTGGATCTGTGATTGTTTCTTTTATAGAGTTTTTTTATTAGTTGAGTAATTGATATGAGTTATTGAATCTAATAGGCTTTTACTTGAATTCAGATTGATAAATTGTTGATTATGGATTATGCAATTGTTATCTTGTTTACTTATATAAGCATTGTTAGTGTCTTGTTCTGCTGATAAGCTTAAACTTAGCTGATTTTGTGTTATTTTTGCTGATCTAATAGGCTAGCAGATTCAATTGGTCTGCTAGATTTACACTGATTTCATCAGTCCATATTATTGCCAAAAGTTATTACTGTGACTTTGTTTTCATTTAATTTTGTCAAAAAGATAATAACCAAAAATTTCCCTCAAGGGACTCGAAACCATGACCTCATGGTTAACAACTATATGTGTTTACCATCTATTCTAGCTATTGTTTTTGGTTTAATAACTGTTTCTCTAATTAATATAGTCTTAACTTGGCTGGCAGATTTTAGTATTTAACTTTAATTACAAGTTTTCATTTAAATAACTTTTAATTAATAATTTTATTAAATTTGCTTTTAGTTTAAAATAATAAATAAATAAAAAAAATAAAAATTATTTGATAAATTTTAGAAATTTTAATTGTTATTAAAATGAGTTTTTATAGTTATTAGATTTCCATCAAATTAGTTTTAAATAAAATAGTTTTTAAAAAATAGACTTTGTTTATTTTATAAGTAAAAGTTAATTTTTTAAAATAGAATTAATAATTTTAAATTAGTTTTAATAAAGTTTTAAATAGTGTAATAGAGATTTTAATTAAATAGATTTTAAAATAGCTTAAATTTTAAATAGTTTGAAATTTAAATAATTGTTTTTAGATTAAATGTGGGGAACGATTCATGCACTTTAGGATTTAATTAATTAAAAATTGTAGGAGTAATTTTAGATTAAAAACCGATAACCAATTCAAATCGATTGTCAAAATTGAAACGAAACGTCTCAAATTCACTTGATCTTCGTGTACAACGAACTTGTATCATCAACGTGTTTAATTAAATCCGTCTTCGACTTATTTATGGATTATTACCTTTTCCTAAGGGTAATTTCCTAAATTTGTCCTATATCGTATTTAATTAAAATACATCGACACTTTCTAGACACATCAGAGTGATGAAGAGTTGTTCACCAAGAACTAATTACGACATGATAGGAAATAATCTTAGCCAAATAATCATGAAGTTCATGACATCGATGGCACTCGGGAATACGAGAGAATAATCCACAACGCAACTCAAATCGAGATGAGTACTTGTACAATGGTTGCATCACTAATGCGAACATTAGGAAGAAGCAAGAAAAGATAGATAACATCGATACATGCAGATTTTAGCAATCAAAGATAGTCTTTCATTAATCACAAACAAGTCAAAAGTTTTACCGTCACACATTACGTGTCGCCATGTGATACAATTCCAAGGACTCATCCTACCAACTGATGTCTCAGTTAAGTTAGGGATTTTAAAATATACTACAATGAATACTAATCTACAAGAGACATTAGGTGTTCCACGTGTCCCGGAAGATCCATCGGCCCCAATTTAGAAGAAGATTTCTTCAATATATTTCTTGGACACTGGGCATCCTCGTCATTAGACAATGGCCTAGGAACAACCTTTAACACGAACCAACAATCATTTAAAACCTTATAACTCAACAACACGACTTAACGACTTCCTCTTAAAAATCTTGTTTTCCATACGAGTTAAAATTTACTTTATTCAAGTTTCAACCAACTTATACTCAATGTGACATCCTACCTCATTCTCCAATACTTTCGACCTTATTCTTAGACCTTGAAAGGGCAATAAAAGCTTGACATGAACAACACTTACTTTCCAATTCTATAGCTCTTATAACAATAATTATCAAATGAGTCACTAGTAGGAAATGACTCACACATTCAATTAGACTTCTCGGAAAGGTACTAGTGGAATGAGGCTTTTGGGTAATGGTTCCAATGACAGCCTCAAGTGCAACATTTACCTTTTTGATTTTAATTTTTAAGAATTGGGTGACATCAAATCAGATGACACATTTCTAGGTGGTGAGGTTTTGTCAAACTCCTCTCTATAAGGAAAGATCGTCATGACATCGGTATCAGATTTAATCTCGACAATTCATCTTCAATATCACAATCAACTAATATCGACATTTCTACGAATATAAACCATTTCGTTAGGATCATAAACATCCACAACTTGGTTTAGATCTGGAATAGCTAGAATTCACATGGAAATAACTTCGATTGATTTGCTAGAAGAGTTAGGGTTCCTTATGACAATCTACGTCGTATAAATATCTCGTGTATGTATTAGAATAATCATTAAACAATCATGTAATCAAATTACAACATATATATAATCCAAGTTATATATATATATTAAAATAACACTTATCCCTCGGGAATTTTTCGGCACCGTTATACTCAAAAGATTTTTAAACATTTTCCTCAAAATATTTATTTAAAAATATTTATAGTTAAAAGATCTTTGAAATGTTTTATTCAAAACCTTGGTTTTAAAAATCTTGCTTTCTCTATAACGAGAGCTCTGGTACCAAACTGTAACACCCTCAAATATTCATGTTTCAAATCAGCGGAAGAGTCGTTGGTGTTACGGGATAACACATTACTCAAATCATAGACAACGCTTAAAAATCGTGTCGTTTAATAACAAAGTATTTTCCATTCAAAAATATCAAATTACATAGGTCCTCAGGTCAAAGTATATCTTAAAAATTTACAAAACATTTGAATGGAAATTTTTATTTAAATGCGGGCCATAAATTCTTGTCGTCTTCCCGAGAATTACCTTCAAGTACCTGAGATAAAACATGTTAAAAGTCAGGGAAATGCTGAGCGAGTCCATAGAGTTTAATAATAACCATTAACATAAAACTGGTAAATAACCATTACCGGAAAGCATTTTGGGTAATACTTGGTCGTAGACCATAACATCGGCCAAAAACAGTTTTATACGAATCATTGCCGTAAATCATAACTTAGGCCAAAAACATTTTGTACGACTCATTGTCGTAGCAGCACCATTCAATACGTTTAATAGCGTTGTTTATGGAATAATAAAAACCGTTATATAAAACAATTATGTAAAAGCAGAACACATGTATAATAATTAATAAGACCCCATATTTCTAGTCAGGCAATATATTATAATTCAAATCGTATATCATAAGCTATTCCTGAGACCGCAGCCTCTGAGTTACCATTATCATTATTATTATCAGATTATTCTAAGCCGCATGACATTTTTACCTTTCTATAATATATATCGGGTAGCTAGCCCGGAATTCCTTTGCCTATTTAAAATAGCGTGTGGTCACAATAATCACGCTAAATATACCACTCTCATACATAAATTCGCTTACCAATCAATGTGGCACGACAGGGATCAACCGTCATGGCGCGAACTGGGGTGATATTCCCCAAATAATACTATTATATGCATAAGCGTCTACCACACCCGGTAGTTCACAATTCATGCTAATGGGACCTGTAGTGACATAACCTAACTAATAATAATCCATTTCAATCATTCATTGGGTCATATAATCAATCGCGTCCATATCAATAAGCATACAATCAGGACCACTTGTGTTCTATTTTTATTAAAACTAGCATGTTATCTTCCTCGTGGGTTTATAAAAAACTTCATAAAACATTTAAAAGAGTGCGAGGCTATGAACTAATGTTGGTTAGGAAAGGCGGGTTGTCGGCAATTAGGATGTACGGTACATGCCTTGATCACGGGCAACCTAAACAAATAATACTCGGTCTTAGACTATCGTCAAATAACTTTATAAAAGTTATTATGTATATGTAATGATGTCATAACAGATGATTAAGTGGGGTTTTATTTCTTTATACAACATTACTAGTTGTTAGGTACTAGTTAACTTAGTCTAGTTATACTAGTTTTAGCCCATTTACATATTAAGGCCCAATAATCCCATTAAGAGTCCAATACATTATATTAGTCCATTTATCTTTTTAAGACCAGGCATATACTCATATGTTGGGCCCAAGTGGGTTAAGCCCATGAGTAAGTCCAATAATATTAAACCAAACTAGTTGGACCTAGTGGTCCAACAAGGCTAATTTGACCCATTATGGACCATATGTTACAAAGCTCGGTTTTGTCTATTTTTACTTGTCAAGTGTCTTTACATATCAGTATATGGTTTATAAGAACATTACATTAGATGGGTCCGACCATGTAAGTTTTATTTGGCGAAAACGCCATCCTTTCGGTTTTAGCCGAAAAGACGTAAAATTTATATATAGTTTGTAGTTTATAAAACTAGTTGAGTTTTACTTTTATAAAATGAGATATTTATTTATTATAGTGTATAAACATGTTTTATAATAGTTACATCAATTATTTACTTTTATATACTTATTTTATATAATATTTTACTTCAAGTGCTCTTTTAATATTATATACTTTTATTAAGAAATCTGATGTGAAATCTCATGTTCACCATTTTGACCATACATTGAGTTCTACAAGGAGTTGAAACCCCATATTTTTACTATATAAACTACATGATATTTGATACAAATAACTCTACTGTAGCTCCTGCTCAAACGGCTTCTAAGTATTTTTAATAATTCGTCCAAACAGACCAGACAGATTAGTACCACAAAAGTGTTTTGGCCATATCTTGCTCATTTTTAACATTACATTGTGTGGCCAATTCACCAATTATGTAAAAATAATTTATGTATCTGTATATCTAATAATCTCATCCATTTAACCAAGAAAAATTATTGTAAGTTACTGTTTATTACAGCCTGCTTAACTAGTCAAGATTTTAGCAACTTTTACTTGTAGTTTTAGCCTCATCATCTTAATCTAATGACATAAAATCCCCATGCAATCACTTGATCATCATTCGTAGATATCTTACATATACATTTGGAAGTAAATAGACAAATACATTTAAAAAAATAATAGGATGATGGTAGGAAGAAAATCTTTATACCAACCAAAGTGATGGAAAAGATGGGATTTTGGATGAACAAGCTTGATCCTTGCAACCAAATCTTTATCTTTTCAAAACATCTTTTTTGTGATCTTCAAATATATGTATTCCTCTTGAGAAATCAGCCCCAAGAACTCCTTAGAATCTTTCTTTCATAAGTTGTAATCTCCTCCAATCATCCTCTTTTTATGTAGCAATCAACATATGTTGATTATAGATTATGTTGTAGGTTAAATTTTTGATGATGATGGTGGTGTGATGGTGGTTATGGATGGCAAGAATAAGGGAGAGGGAGAGGATTTGATGAACTTTCTATGAACATTGCATGTATGTGTGAGGTATAAGAAAAAGTTTGAGGTTTTGTGGTTTGGTCAAATGCATGTTTGAGACAAGTGTCTCATACTTGCTCATGGTTTTTGACAACAAGCTCTTGTGAGCTTATGTTTCCGCCATTTGTATGGGGACTGGGACAAGTGTAAACTTGTTTCATCCCCATTATTTTACGGGTACTCCTCGATTCTAGTTTCCTCGATTTACATACCCTTGGTTCGATTTACGAAAAACGTTTTTATAAATTATGAATCTACGGCACAAAACGATTCTAATAAAAATTGTCTCATCAAAAAAGGAGCACAAAAGCGTAAATACGTAAACCTAGGGTTCCCGTTTAATCGTAAAAGACGTTAAATTATGCATGTAAGTCCTAATTTCTTCTCGTAAATTTATGAGTTTATGAACCAACACAAAGAAAAATTTCAAAATAATATACAAGGATAAATTTACTACTTAAAATGTCGGACTGTCACAAACACGAAGTATGTAAACGCAAACATGTAACATAGAGCTCTCCGGTTTAGACATAGACGATGTTAATTTAAGACGTAAACCCTAATTTCTTCCCAAAAGTGAGTGAGTTCATAAACTAACAATAGAAGAATGACTATAAATAATACTTGAGAATAAAATAACCACCTCAAATTGACGGATTGTCACAAAACAAGCAAAAACGAACTCGGGAAACGAAGCCTCACAAAGAACCAGGCCTTAGAGTTGATTTTCCAAGAATAGTCCTTGAAGAAATTAAGATTGTATAAGAAGGGTCCTTCATTATTGAAGAACTGACACTTCAAACCCTTGCATATTCATAATTACAAGTTTGGTCCTTAAAGTTTGTCATAATTACAAAAAGGCCCCTCAAATTTAAAGAATTAGCAAGAATGGTCTCTCTAATTTAAAGACTTGTCACTTTTAGTCCTCTACAAAGTCAATAATACAAGTCAAGAACTTAAAGATTGAATACATTGCAAGATTGGTCCTTCAAATATAATCAAATGGCAAAACAAGTCCTTTAAATCCCTTTGCAAAACTTTTTGGGGCAAGAGTATGGAAAATCAAACTTTATTTACAAAGGGATTCGGATTTTACAAGGTTTAAACAATAAATGAAAGAAGAAAGAAAGACTGGAGACCAAACCTGGCAGACATCATACTTACCTTAACCAACCATATTGTGACACCTCACCCACCAAATCCCCTTACCCAATCAGATTCCACCATTCCACCACGTCATAAACCACTCACAACTGATTAATAACTAATTAAAATTAGTTATTAAATTGGGCGGTTAACATGTTTTTAAAACCCAATCCAGATTAAACCCAACTATTCATCACATGAACACAAATTGGGGATTTGTGTTTAAGCCACAATTAGACTCTAATCTTCTCTAGTTTTATGATTAAGGATGTCATAAACATAACCCAAACCTTAAACCCCTGGCCACATCACCACAAGTGTCACATGAGACACCCTTGCTACACAATTTTGGGGAAGATGACAAAACTTGGCAGAGAAATCCACGAACCACAATCAAGCTTATATTTTAAGCTTGTTTGAACCTTTTAATCAAATTCCACCCAGCTAGCATCAACAAAACGCCAAGATTACTTCACATCTTCAAGCAAAAGTTCAAACTACAAGGGCAATTTTGGAAGACCATGTACTAGTGTTTCTAGTTTTTTATTCAGCATTTTAGATTTCTTGTAGCCTATATAAGGCCTTAGCATTACAACATTTCACGTTTTTCTTGGATTCCTAGGTCAAAGATCTGTAAAGCCTTATTTTCCAAGTGAATGAAAAAAGTGTGTGATTTTGTGACGAATTCCAAGTTCCAATCTTTATATCTTATTGTTATTGTTATATGTTTGTGATTTTGAAGTTTCAAAGTTTGGTTTTAAGGAGTGTGCAAGTGTTTGCAAAAGTTTTCAAAAATCTGATTATTTTTCTAAGTCTTAGTTCAAACACTTGAACTCTTGGATTATAAGTGATCATAACACGTTGATAAGGAGATTATCAAGGTGTAGTGAGCTTGTGATTTGGAGGATTCAAGGAGTGGGGAACAAGCTTAAATCAAATCAGTTTCATTTTTCTTTTTTTATATAATCTGTTGATTTCTCACCGTGTTGTTCTTAGCAGCTATTGGAATCGTGTGCCTTGTTTAGCTAGGTACATAAGCTCAACAATTCGTTAGTGTGGATGTACATTCATGAGGTTTGAGTTCTCTTTTCCAAAAATTTGTTGAAAAAGTGGTTATAAGTGATTTTGTGATATGCTGTTGTATGAGGTATTCTTGTGGCTTGAATCTTGTTAATACTGCATGATATTGTTGGTATGATGCTAGATTAGGCTTGGGTAAACTTGTTAAACACATTTGCTTTGTTAAATCTAGATTTAAAAAGTGAAAGGGTGTTTGGGTCTACTGTTTTAAGGTTTTAATTTGAGTTTGAGTAGGTGTTAAGGTTTGTATTTCGTTTGTATCTGATATTGAGTTGGTTGAGTGCTTTTATCTATAATACTTGAGCTTTTAAACATCAAATCTGAATTGTGCTATAACTGCTTTGATTTTGCCTGTTTTGATCTGAAATCTTGGGAACACTTAGAGTGTATGCATGTTTAGGGTTAATAGGTGCTTAAACAAAGTTTGTGTAAGCTTAATAATAGATTTGAGGGTTTAAATTTGGATCTGTGGTCAAGTATATCAGCAAAAGGATTTTTGTGTTCTTCATTGTTCATCAGTAAGCAACATAGGTTTAAATATAGCTTAAATCTTTGATTCAGTACATGAAACAAATTTATGTATGCTTATTTGAGTTTATTATAGATTGTGTATGCTTTTGGTTCAATTTTGTTGGCTTAATCTTTCTTAAACTGCTTATTTGTTCAAAACTGCTTATTGTTCAAGTCCGTGGCATGTCTGAGCACTAATTGAATTAACTGTACTAATTGGCCTGTTGTTTTTATGATTTTTTAATTGTTATTGACTCCTTATAGCCCACTGGATTATAAGAGTGCCTTTTTGTCCATTGAATCCAACAAAAGTCCACTAAAGAAAAACAATCAAGAAAGTCAAGCAATGGGAACCCTTTCCCACTGAAACTAGACATTGCTAGTGTTAATTTGTGAACAGCTTATCAGTAAGCTATAACATCTTATTTAGGCTTCCAAAACTTTGTTTTTGTAATCAATCTTCCTTATTTGACCCATTTGACTATTCTAGAGCATTTGAGACTTTGACTTTTAGGTTTGACAAGAAAACCAACTTAGTTGACTTTTTCATAAGTGCTTATTTGCTTTTTCTAGCTTATTAAGTTTGGTTTTTGGAAATATTTTTGATTATCAAGTTTAGTGAAGTGATTTGAAACATTTTGCAAAAAGAATCAGCCCTTGAATTGGTCTAGAACTCGAAAACGACTATTTTGTCGTTTTGTGTAGAGAGCTTTTGCTTATTTTAGGCTTATTTCTTGGGCTTATTCAAAAATTCTTTTTACAAATAGATTTATAAGGTCAAGAGAAGGATGTGTGTCAAATTTCAGCTTATGGCATTAGCTTATGGCTTAATGGGCCAAAAAGCCCATTAAGAATAAGCTGAATTTCATTAAGTTGTGATAAGCTCACTTTCAGCTTTTGGGCCTTTAGAGTTTTGTGTTGAAAATTGAATTTTAAGCTAGACTTGAAGTTTTGAGCTTCTTTGGACAACTTTTTCCTATTGGGCCTTAAATAAGCACATTAAGCTAACTGTTTGGCCTTTTAGCCCATTTGGAGGCCCATTAGGGGTATTTTTGTAATTTCACTTTCATTTTATGTTTATTTAAGTTAAATTAAACTAGTTTGCAAGCTTTTGGAATTTTTTATAAATTTTGAATTTTTATTAATATTTTATTATTATTTTATTATTAAAAACTATTTTTAATATTTTTGCTACTTTTTTATTTTTCTTAGGTTAAATACAATAAGTTAGGATTTTTAAAACTCTTAGATTAATTTTCTTGTCATTTAATTAATTTCTAGGAATCTTTTAATATTTTAATAGTTTTTAATCATTTTTAAATAGTTTTAATTAATTTTAAATTTTTCAAAAATAGTTTTAGTTTAATTAAGTTATTTCAGAGGGTTACAAATTGAAAAATCTCATTTTGGGCTTTTTGTTAATTAAATTTATTTTTTGGGCTTTAATTAGCATTAAAATTTATTATTTAATTAAAATAAAAGGTTTGAGTGATAATTGATTTTTTGTAAACTCTAATTACATTTTTTAGGATTTGTTGCAATTTTCTAGGAACTTTTAGGGTAATTTTTAAATTTTATCAAGTTTTACGGTTTTACGTCTACAACTTTCGTATTAGTGTAATTTTAATCGTAACCGTCATCCTTTTCTCTTTTCTTTCTTCATAATCATAATCACAAACATTAATCATCTCTTAATACAACAGACTAGCCTCCTTGAGAACGAACTCACAACAAGGGTCATTTGTGCACGGTTTTCCTAAATCGTCGTACTTACCCTAATTACCCTCTTTGTTTTCCTAAACAAAAGTGTATTTCTACAACCATCATTTTTGGCGCCGCTGCCGGGGAGGCATGTTGTGTTTTGATTTGAACAAATTTTGTTTTTATATTAGCCATAATAACTATTTGTGTGATTAGCACTATAATCATACGTATTATCGATTTTTCGTTTTTGTGTGAATATTATTACTATATTGTATACGTAAAACAATAAATTCACAGGTACTCCAAAAGTGTGAAAACACAACCTTGATTTGGGATTTCATCACTCAATCATTGTATTCGAATGTCAAACAAAGAAAAAAGGAAAAATAGATAATTACTTTCGTGAAGCTTGATTTTAATTAACACAAACTATAAGGTGGGTATAAGGCGGTTGTATTTCACGACCTAAGGGAAAAAGGCTCTTAAGTTCTTAGAGCCGCCTCGTTTCCCCCGCTTGCTTGTGAGTGTTAGGAGAAAAAGGGCTAATTGAGGGTTTTCCAACCAAAGTATTATCTACGTATCTATATATTTTCTTGGTTTCAAAGATTAAACCCTCTTGAACGTTTTGGTGTTCCACCAACGTTCTATAGTCATCAAAGTCCTTCACTTCACGTGATCGTTTTCATTCCTTGAAGCTCCTTTAATCGAGAGATTTGATTTGAGGAGAGATTTGTAGATTTTTGTCTACGTAATACAATCCAAAAATCCAAAAAGTAAAAAACAATCAAAAGCACAATAAAATTGAAAAAGTTAAAAACACCCAAAAGAATCTTCTTTGCTCATCCCCTCGTTGTACGTGATGTTTATGCAAACTCGCAACTAAGCAAGACGTGCACGTAAACGTAGAAACCGAAAGGAAGGAACGCCTTCTAGTGAAGAATCTCCTATTGACGAACCCATCGTAGAACAAGGAGCAACCATGGCTAATCGTACTATGATAGAGTTACTCCAAGCACCCACCAAGGGTTAACATGGGTTTGTTATAGATGATCCAAAACAACAAATTCTGTGGTGATGAAAAGGACAAACCTCACAACCATATCCGCCAATTCAATCGTCTTACCGCCACTTGCAAGTTTAAGGACGTCTCGAATGACTCGATTAAGATGATGTTTTTTCCGTATTCCTTAGCGGGGCCCTCTAAACTTTGGTTAGAGAAAGAGCCACCCAATTCTATATTGACGTGGAAGGATCTCTTTTCGAAGTTCGTGAACCAATTTTTTCCGCCCTCTAAGACTACGCATTTGAAAAACGAGATTTCGAAATTTTCACAAGAGTTTAATGAGAGTTTTTCTACGGCTTGAAGTCTTTTTAAGGAAATGTTACATGAGTGTCCTCATCATGGTTTTTCCGACTTGCATCAAATTGACACGTTTTACAATGGATTGAGCGATCATGAGAGAGATTATCTTAATGCCGCCGTGGGTGGTAATTTTTTATGTAAAACGGTCGAGGAAGCGTTGTTGATTACTGAGAATAGGTCTAAGGTCTATAGTCCTCGTAGCACATTGAGTGTTCATAAGACTTCATCTTCGCCTTCTCCTTCATTGTATCATACCATCGCTGCTTGCCAAATTGAGGCAAATTTTGAGAACAAAATCTTTGATAAGCTTAAGGGACTTTTGATTGAGTTTAAAGTTGGTGAACAACCCACTCCCGCTACGGCTAAAGCGGTTGAGGTTTCTTGTATGTATTGTGGTGGAGTTCATGATTTCTCCGAGTGCATTACCAACGTGGTAACACTTCGAGTGCCTACGCGGCCACGTGAACTTATAACCAAAATGGTCAAGTTACCCACACTAATCAATTGACTCCACCGGGTTTTGCACCAAATCAAAATGCTAACAATTATCGAAACAATCAAGTTGGTTACCAAGGAAATCAAAGGAACAATTACAAGGGTAACAACTACGGGAATCAAGGGGCTAATAATCAAGTGCAAAACAAAAATCAAAATCGTGATTTTCAAAACAACAACAAAGGTTTGCAAAACTTGAAGGATCTTCCTAATGAATTTGTTGAATACGCAAATGGAAATGATGATAGGTTTGATAATATACAAAGGGAGATCATTAGCCTAAGATCCGAGTTTAGGAATGACTTAAAAAATGAGTTGAAAAATGAGTTAGCAAATGAACTTAAGACTCATGCAAACAAAATGGAAAGTAATGTGCAAAGGTTACAACAAAACCAACAAAAAATGGAACAAGGCCAACACGAGATAAAACAAGAGATGCTTAAGGCCGATAAGAGGCAATCTATGTTTGAGGATAAAATTAGCATGTTTGAGGCTATAATGTGTAAACCGTCTTCTTCGAGTAGTATTCCTAGTAGCACCATATCAAACCCTAAGGGAGAGATGAAAGTGATTACCACACGTAGTGGTAAGACACTTAAGGAACCGACTCCTCAACCAATTACTCCAACGGTGGAGGAAATTGAGGAAGAATCCGAGGTGGTGGTCGAAGAGGAGCATCTCCCAATCCCACGAAGTACCGCTCAAACCACACCTACGGTTGACCCATTACAATCATTGAAACTCGAGCTTCCAAAGGCTATGCCTATGCCCCAACCAACACCACCTTTGCCTTACCCATTGAGACTTCGTAAGGAGAAGCGTCAAGAACGTGAGAATTACCAATTTGAGCTTTCTATGAAAATGTTTCGTGATTTGCATTTCAGTATAAGTTTTGCCGACGCTTTGGTCATGATGCCTCGATTTGCCGCTAACTTTAAAAGTATGTTAAACAACAAGGAGAAATTGTAACAATTGTCTAGTTTTTCATCGGTTTATCTTAAACGCATACCTCAAAAAGTTGGTGATACCGGTAAATTTTTGATCCCATGTGCTAATCAAGATATGGAAGAATGCTATGCCTTGGCCGATCTTGGTTCTAGTATTAATTTTATGCCACTTGCAATCTTCGAGTCGCTCAATCTTCCTAATCTTACTCCTTCAAGAATGTCTATCGAAATGGCCGATCATTCCACGATTCCCGCATGTGGATTGGCCGAAGACGTTTTTGTGAAAGTGGGAACGTTCTATTATCTGGTAGACTTTATCGTCGTCGATATTCCCACGGATCCTCAAGTTCCTCTTATTTTAGGTCATTCGTTTTTGGATACGTCAATTGTAAAACCCGCATGCTTTTACCATGAATAGTACCCTTATGATCGTACGTACATGATTAGAACTTTCCTTTTATAGCACGTTTATGTTTCACGAATACGAATTTCAAGTATTACGTACGTCTTATAACACGATAAGTATTTAATACGTATTAGGACACGATAATGATTATCAACAATAATTATAATCACGAACATGAAATCATGAACGTAATTAATCACAAATCTATTATTATGTATTTACGTAATACTTATTACGATTACGTATAAATATATTTTACGACACGAACCATTAATAAATAAATCACGTAAACATGACACGAGAACACGTAATATTTAGAACACGAAAAACAACGGGGTTCCCCTTGTGGGCCCCTCATACCCGCGGCAAGAACAAAAGGAAGGGGTCAAGCCCACTTTTGGTTTAACTAAAATAAGAAAAGAAGGAGAACATATTTTCATAATACAGAAAAGTTAGAAAAATACAAAACCCTAGCCCTCTTTGTCTCCCTCTTGGCCGCCGGGTATAAACACACAAGAAGGGGTGTTCTTTGATTTTTGGTGATCCAATTCTTGCAAGATCGTTCGTCTTATCATTCTCTTTTTGTTTCACGCATTCGGCAAACCTTAAACCTTTTTCTTTTTAGTTATTTGTTATATCTAGAACACATGAATCAAGGGTTTATTAAAAACTATTAAATAAACATGTTAAATAAGTCACGGGGTTAAGTCCATGGTGGTTTAGGGGTGTTTGGTTCGGCCGACGCGTGGAAACCGAGAGCTGAAGCTCTCGGTGGTTGTGTGGTCACCACCAACCGAGACCTCAAGGTCTCGGTGTGGTTTGGTGTCTCGGCCGCAGGCAAAGCAAGGGACCCTGATGCATGTCGGGGTGGCCTTGTGGTGGTTGGGGGTCTCGGTTGAAAACAACAAGCACCACCGGCATAAGCCGGTGGCTAATAGGAGCAAGCAGGTGGAACGCCGCATGGGCGGCGGCTAGCCAAGGACCAAGGGGCACCGGCTTAAGCCGGTGGCACCTTTACACAAACAGTGGTAACCGGACAAGCCAGTTCGCCACTGTTAAGGATGTGTTTGTTTGGTCTGATTCAAGGAGTTTCACGGACCGGTTCACGACATGTTTAGATTTAAAACACGGGTTCGGTTCATGACTTATTTTTTACAAGTTAATTATTTTTACAAGTTAAAAATTACAAGATTAATTAAATTAATTTAACATGCTATATATTAATTTAATTTGGTCATGACTTAGGTTAATTATTAATAGTAATATTACATGATTTTAACCTAAGTATTTTATGATTTAATTTAGACTAAAGTAACTAATTAATTATTAAAACATGACATATAGTTAATTAATTTCCATGATTTAGGTTATACTAATAATAAATATTAATACATGTTTTAACCTAAGTATTATTTACACTTTTATTTAATTAAATCATGCTATATTTAATTAAATATTATAATATATACTTTATTTAATTTAAATTTATTAATTAATAAACTATACTATTAATCATGACTTAATAGATTTAATCAGTAAAACTTAAGCTTATATTATTAGCTTAATAATCCATCTTATTTCTAATTATGGAAACTTTCTATTTTTAGAAACTTATTTTTTTAGGCAGCTATTCTATTTTTGGAAACTTTCTTTTTTTGGAAACTTTCTACTTTTGGAAACTTTCTATTTTTGGAAACATTCTATTTTAGGAAACCTGTTATTTTTAGGAAGTTACTTATTATTACACACAAGTATAATAATACAAGAAATACAAGTAATACTTAATCAGAATAGACAGAATACATGATAAACACAGCATAATGATAAAATCAGTAAAACATGACATGAACATATAAAACAAGCTAAGACATGATATAGAACCAGTTACGTACACAGTAATCAGAATACTTATACACGTATATTATTTATGTAGCATTAGTGATATCGAAGTAGGACTCTCTTTCGTTCGTCTTCTTCGTTCACTAGACATAAGGTACAGATTCTCCGTCCTTTCAGTATGGACATTCTTTCCTTATTAGGATTCCCCGTATGCAGCCAACTGTTTTCCCAGTATATGTTTTATATGTTTTGATTTGCTTATGTTTAATTAAATTCCTAAGCCATATACATGCATGACCAGTTTCACCTATTTATGGAGGTACCATAACCATAACACTGGAGGCACCAGTGTTATGACTTCACCACGGCGGAGTGATAGCTCGTGGCGTCCCTTTCAGCTTTTTGCCATATTATTATGATCATGTCGTATGGGTGCATCCTAGGTTACATGTTTTTACAGATTATTCAAGTGAATGTGGTGTGTGCCTTGCATCCTTCACAAGGAGCTGATCTCTCCTACCCAAACTTATATTAATTAGAGGCAGCCCCTCTAATTGCATGACGAGGTCACCCCTCCAAGTATTCATGCACGTTGATATTTCATGAGCTATATTAGCTAATGGTAAACATGTTAAACAGTTTTATAAGATAAACAAATGGCTTTTCAAACTATAAAACTAGTTTTACTAAGTTATGTCAGGTTTTCCAGGACTTAGTCTATTCCGCTGCTATATGTTGTATATGCTTATGTTATTCATTCAATGCTTGTATATCCGTGCACAGAGCGTTATGCTCAGCCGTTTTCCTTTCATGTTCCCAAAACGGAAGGTACTCAGGGACGCTCGTAGACTTGAAGCGTACGTGCATATGGATTGGAAGCTTCCTAGCCTTCATTACTTTATGCATTTCTTCATACTTTTGATACTCATTTCCATGGACATCGTTTAGTCCTTATCATTTACAGTACTTATGTTTGTGTGTGATGAGCTTTACTTTGGGGCACCGATGTTTGTTTCTAGTATTTTCTTTTATGGTCATGTAATGTTTAATACATTTATCCTTGTATGCTTTGATGACACGCCATAATCACACGTGACATTCCATTTACCAAAATGGGGTGTTACATCAATGGCGTTGATTGATGTGCATGCTAGAAAAATAACCTTACGTTTCAACGACGCGGAACTTGTTATAAACTCAACACAAAACTCTCAACTTTCTCATGTTTATTCCGTCGCGACTATAGACCATGTTGATATGATCGATGTCGTTTGCAAGGAATTTTGACAAGAATTTTTAGGTTTTGGTGACGAAGAAAATAGTGGCAATCCTAATAATGCTCGATTTTATTCTTGATAATTCGACACCATCCTTCACTCCATTTGAAGGTGGTGGTTTTACGTTGGAAGAACTTGATGTTCCTCGTACTTGTAACGAAGACCTCGACAACGATGAGGACTTCTCGATTATCAAGGATTTTCTCAACGATTTCCCATTTCCTCCGCCCGAGGAGGTTATGAGTATTGAACCCAAATCTTCAATCGAGGAACCACCAATCCTCGAGTTGAAAGATCTTCCTCCTCATCTTGAATACTTATTCTTGGAAGGAGACGATAAGTTACCGGTTATTATTGCGAAGGATCTTTCGGATGATGAAAAAACCGCACTTATCGATGTTCTAAAGGACCACAAAGGGGCAATTGCGTGGAAATTATCCGACATTAAGGGATCGACCCTAAATTTTGTACCCACAAAATCTTAATGGAGGAGGATTACAAACCCGCAATCCAATTTCAAAGGAGGGTGAACCCCAAAATTCATGACGTCATCAAAAAGGAGGTCCTTAAACTCCTTGCCGTGATAATGATTTACCTTATTTCTGATAGCCCTTGGGCGAGTCCCATTAATTGTGTCCCTAAAAAGACAGGAATGACTGTTGTGCCACACGATGACAACGAGTTAATTCCAACTCGACTCGTGACCGATTGGAGGGTGTGTATCGACTATCGTAAGTTGAATGACGCCACTCGTAAAGACCATTTTCCCTTGCCCTTCATGGATCAAATGTTGGAGCATCTTGCGGGAAACGATTTCTATTTCTTTTTAGATGGTTTTTCGGGTTACTTCCAAATCCCCATCGATCCTCGTGATAAAAAAAACTATGTTTACATGTCCATATGAAACGTTTGCCTATCGTAGAATGTCATTCGGACTTTGGTAATGCACCGGGAACTTTTCAACGGTGTATGATGGCTATTTTTCATGACATGATCAAGAAGATGATGGAAGTCTTTATGGATGATTTTTCCGTGTTTGGTAGTTCGTTCAGTTCTTGTCTAGGAAATTTGAAACATATGTTGAAACGTTGTGAAGAAACCAACCTTGTGCTCAATTGGGAAAAATGTCATTTTATGGTTAAGGAAGGAATCGCCTTAGGGCACAAGGTTTTGAAAGCGGGGATTGTGGTAGACAAAGCTAAGGTAGACGTCATCGCCAAATTACCTCATCCCAAAACCGTTAAGGTAGTTAGGAGTATTTAGGCAACGTGGGCTTTTATCGTCGATTCATCAAGGATTTTTCAAAGATCTCTCGACCTATTACACATCTCCTCGAAAAAGATGCTCCTTTTGTCTATAACGAAGATTGTGTACGAGCCTTTGAAATCCTTAAGAGGAAACTTACCGAAGCTCCCATTCTTTTTGCTCCCAATTGGAACCTCCCCTTTGAGCTTATGTGTGATGCAAGTGATTACGCTATTAGGGTCGTTTTGGGGCAACGTCATGAAAAGCACACTTCTTTCCTATTCACTATGCTAGCAAGACGATGACCGAGGCGCAACTTAAGTATACCACAACGGAAAAGGAATTCCTTGCCGTGTTGTATGCATTTGAGAAATTCCGACCTTACCTTTTCTTGACTAAATGCATAGTGTATACGGATCACTCGGCAATCAAGTATCTCATGGATAAACAAGACGCAAAGCCGAGATTGCTTCGTTGGATGCTCCTCCTACAATAATTTGATGTCACAATCCTTGACAAAAAAGGAGCCGAGAATCTAGCGGCCGATCATCTTTCTTGCTTGGAAGATCCTCACCAAAGTGTGTACGAGAACAAGGAAATCACCGAAACATTTCCTCTCGAGACACTTGGTGTAGTGAATTCTGAGATTGACTCATCCACCCCATGGTTTGAGGACATCGCAAATTACCATGCGGGCAACTTCATCATTAAGGGTATGACGACTCAACAAAAACCAAAATTAGTTCGTGACGTCAAGTTCTACTTTTGGAACGACCCTTACTTCTTTCGGACTTGTGCGGAACACATTATTCGACGTTGTGTTTTTGAAACCGAGGCTTCTAATATCCTTAGAGCTTGTCACGAGGGACCAACGGGTGGTCACCATGGTGCTAGTCTCACGGCGAAGAAGGTCTTTGATGCCGGTTTCTTTTGGCCTACTATTTACCGAGATGCACATGCACTTGTCAAGTCATGTGACTCATTCCAACGACAATGAAAAGCCTCACAAAACGATGAAATGCCACAAAAAATCATCCAAGTGTGTGAGATCTTTGACGTTTGGGGAATTGATTTTATGGGGCTGCTCCCATCATCTCGTGGTAATAAGTACATCCTTGTCGCCGTTGAGTACCTATCTAGGTGGGTGGAAGCTAAGGCTTTGCCCACGAATGATGCTCGTGTGGTAGTCAAGTTTTTGAAGCAATTGTTTTCTCGGTTTGGAACCCCTCGTGCTATCATAAGCGATCGTGGACCCATTTTTGCAATGACCAATTTGAAAGAATTTTGAAGAAATACGGGGTTACACATCAGCTTTCTATGGCTTATCACCCGCAAACGAGTGGGAAAGTCGAGGTTTCAAACCGAGCGTTGAAGAGGATCTTGGAGAGATCGATAGGAGAAAACCAACAATCGTGGTCGGATAAGTTAGATGATGCTTTATGGGCCTTTCGTACCGCTTATAAGACGCCCATTGGGTGCACTCCTTAAAAGCTCGTGTATGGGAAGAATTGTCACTTGCCAATTGAACTCGAACACAAAGCTTATTGGGCCCTTAAGTATTGTAATGATGACATTGAGACCGCGGGAAAACACCGGAAAATGCAACTTAATGAATTGGATGAATTGAGAGATATGCTTATGAAAATTCATTGATTTACAAAGAGAAAACTAAAAATTTTCATGATTCTAAAATCCAAAACCGGGTTTTTAACAATGGAGATCAAGTATTGCTTTTTAACTCACGTTTGAAAATCTTTTCCGGCAAGTTGAAATCCCATTGGTCCGGTCCATTCACCATTACCCAAGTGTTTCCTTATAGGACCATCGAGCTAGCTCAAAATGATGGTCCTAATTGCAAGGTGAATGGCCACATGTTGAAGCACTACTTTGGTGGGGAAGTTCCCTCTTTTAACTACCTCGAACAAGCCACCTTCCCCAATGATAATTAGTTTCGAGGGGATCGAGTCGAGCTCATGAGTTGGTAATAAAAAACGGGGTGCCTCGTGGGGGAGTCCCATGCTTATCCATGTACATATTATCGCTTTCTAATGTAGCTTACGTGAGGGGATTTCTTCTCTTCCAACCTTCGTTTCGTGGTTGTTTGTGAATTGTGGTTATTAGATGATCATGATCTTCACGATTGGAGCCTCTCATGTTTGTTTTATGGGAGCACCCAATCGTTTGCTTTGACGAATTTCTGGATATCCACATGATATATCCTTGATTGTTCTAACCTTAGGTTTTAGCACACTTCATAAATGGCTATTAATTTAGTGGTACCACCCTTTCCATGCTAGATTAGGCATTCGACTACGTCTCTAGTATGGGGGTATCCTACATTAGACTCGAAACATTGAGGACAATGTTTAACCTTAGTATGGGGTGAATAGATACTTGCCTTGCCAAACCTTCACGCTTGCCAACGTTTATCTTTTTGTTTATCATTTTGTTGCAAATTAAGGCTAAAAATGGCCAAATTTTAAAAATTTTCTCATATTTTCATAAGTGTTTGAAGACACGAATGTAGATTTTCTAATGGCGAGAATAAGGGTTTTTGACTCGACTGTACGTGTTGAGCACTTAGCTTCGATTCCTTAACTTTATATTAGGAAAAGTCTCTTAAATGAGGACGAGAAATGATAGAGTTAATTATAAGCTACTATGCTAAACGTAGAGTACTCGTATTCTTTCAAAAACTCATGTGTTCTCATTGTTTGCTTATTCTCCCTTCGCTTGTATATATATTTTGCTAATAAGTATTGACTTAGCGGTTTAGTCTTGATTGTTGGTTTCTAGTCTTTTCTAGTAGCTTCCATGTAATTAAATTAGGAAAAAATTAAGGTATCGCCAGCGTCACGGTTTTAAAGTATTGGCAACCCGAATAATCGAAAGCTTCACCTAATCATAAGATTTCAAGTTCTCACCTAAATCAAGCAAACAATTTGAAGCTCACAAGGCCGAAAAATCTATGCGAAATTGAAAGTGAATTATGCCTTAATCTTTGAAGCTTTAAAGATCCAAAATTCGCTTTAGCGTGAGAATATACGTCTTTGGCCATAATAAAACCACCGATGAGGAGGATAATAAAAGGCAAGGCAAGACCGAAGTCATAATAAAAGCTTCATGGCGAAGTTGAATAAAAGATGGAGGTAAACCTATGATAATAAGGCCCATCCGTTAGGGGGCATACAAAAGTCTTGGTAATAAGTCTCATGTTCAAAACCGTTATAAAATAGTGTTTATCGATCCTTCTTGTTGACTTAATTTTTTGACATCGTTGTCTATTAGGGGGGGTTATTAATTTGATGGTCTTGGTTACACCGTTATGACTCTATTTTTAGACCTAAATCTCTATCATCGCATAAGTCAAAAATGTATCCTCGTGATCATTCAAGACAAAAATAAAACATAAGAGATACCACTTAGGAAAATGAGAGTCTAAGTACGTGATTAGGGCATATGAGTAGTGTTACCATTACTAACTTATAATGACAATGAAATTATTTCTAACGAAGCATTCACGTGTTCTTGTTCTATGAACCTAAACGTCCCATTTTGCGATGAAAATCATACATTATGTCTAAAACGCAAGTAGTGCAATTAGTAGAAGTGTAGCAAGTTTAAGATTCAATAAAAGTGCATAAAAATGAATTTTGGAGGTGCTAAGATACTTTATTCTAGAATTGCGTGAGGGCACGACAATGGTTTAGTATGGGGGAGTGATGAGACTACTTTTATACATAGTCTCATCGTCCAAAACGAGATTAAAATGCTTTAAATATCATAAAATGTGCCAAATATATGCTTTTGTTTGTTCAATGTGTATTTTAGGTACAAATATTGAGAAAATGACAAAAGATCACAAGAAACAAGCAAAAACGAACACGGGGAAACGAAGCCGCACAAAGAACCGGGCCCTAGAGTTGATTTTCCAAGAATTGTCCTTGAAGAAATGAAGATTGTACAAGAAGGGTCCTTCATTATTGAATAATTGACACTTTAATCCCTTGTATATTCATAATTACAAGTTTGGTCCTTAAAGTTTGTCAAAGTTACAAAATGGACCCTCAACTTTGAAGAATTGGTATGAATGGTCACTCTAATTTGAAGACTTGTCACTTTTAGTCCTCCACAAAGTCAACAATACAAGTCAAGACCTTGAAGATTGAAGATATTACAAGATTGGTCCTTCAAATATCATCAAACGGCAAAACAAGTCCTTTAAATCCCTTTGCAAAACTTTTTGGGGCAAAAGTATGAAAAACCAAACTTTATTTACAAAGGGATTCGGATTTTACAAGGTTTAAACAAGAAATGAAAGAAGAAAGAAAGAAGGGGGACCAAACCTGGCAGACATCATACTTACCTTAACCAACCATGTTGTGACACCTAACCTACCAAATCCCCTCGCCCAATCAGAGTCCACCATTTCACCACGTCATAACCCACTCACAACTGATTAATAACTAATTAAAATTAGTTATTAAATTTGGCGGTTAACATGTTTTTAAAACCCAATCCAGATTAAACCCAACTATTCATCACATGAACACAATTGGGGATTTGTGTTTAAGCCACAATTAGACTCTAATCTTATAAAGTTTTATGATTAAGGATGTCATAAACATAACCCAAACCTTAAGCCCCTTGCCACATCACCACAAGTGTCACATGAGACACCCCTGCTACACGTTTTTGGGGAAGATCACAAAACTTGGTAGAAAATCCACTAACCACAATCAAGCTTACATTTTAAGCTTGTTTTGAGCCTTTTTATCAAATTCCACCCAGCTAGCATCAATGAAACGCCAAGATTACTTCACATGTTCAAGCAAAAGTTCAAACTACAAGGGTAATTTTGGAAGACCATGTACTAGGGTTTCTAGTTTTTTATTCAGCATTTTATATTTCTTGTAGCCTACATAAGACCTTAGCATTACAACATTTCACGTTGTTCTTGGATTCCTAGGTCAAAAATCTGTAAAGACTTATTTTCTAAGTAAATGAAAAAAGTGTGTGATTTTGTGACGAATTCCAAGTTCCAATCTTTATATCTTATTGTTATCGTTATATGTTTGTGATTTTGAAGTTTCAAAGTTTGGTTTTAAGGATTGTGCAAGTGTTTGCAAAAGTTTTCAAAAATCTGATTATTTTTCTAAGTCTTAGTTCAAACACTTGAACTCTTGGATTATAAGTGATCATAACACCCTGATAAGGAGATTATCAAGGTGTAGTGAGCTTGTGATTTAGGAGGATTCAAGGAGTGGGGAACAAGCTTGAATCAAATCAGTTTCATTTTTCATTTTTTTATATAATTTGTTGATTTCTCACCTTGTTGTTCTTAGCAGCTATTGGAAGCTTGTGCGTTGTTTAGCTAGGCAAATAAGCTCAACAATTCATGAGTGTGGATGTACATTCATGAGGTTTGAGTTCTCTTTTCCAAAAATCTGTTAAAAAAGTGGTTATAAGTGATTTTGTGATCTGCTGTTGTATGAGGTGTTCTTGTGGCTTGAACCTTGTTAATACTACATGATATTGTTGGTATGATGCTAGATTAGGCTTGGGTAAACTTGTTAAACACATTTGCTTTGTTAAATCTAGATTTAAAAAGTAAAAGGGGTTTTGGGGTCTACTGTTTTAAGGTTTTAATTTGAGTTTGAGTAGGTTTTAAGGTTTGTATTGAGTTTGTATCTGATATTGAGTTGGTTGAGTGCTTTTATCTACAATACTTTAGCTTTTAAACATCAAATCTAAATTGTGCTATAACTTCTTTGATTTTGCCTGTTTTGATCTGAAATCTTGGGAACACTTAGAGTGTATGCATGTTTAGGATTAAAAGGTTCTTAAACAAAGTTTATATAAGCTTATTAATAGATTTGAGGGTTTAAATTTGGATTTGTGGTCAAGTATATCAGCAAAAGGATTTCTGTGTTCTTCATTGTTCATCAGTAAGCAACATAGGTTTGAATAAAGCTTAAATCTTTGATTCAATGCATGAAACAAGTTTATGTATACTTATTTGAGTTTATTATAGCTTTTGTATACATTTGGTTCAATTTGGTTTGCTTAATCTTGCTTAAACTGCTTATTTGTTCAAAACTGCTTATTGTCAAGTCTATGGCATGTCTGAGCACTAATTGAATTAACTGTACTAACTGGCCTGTTTTTTGTGATTTTTTTATTGTTATTGACTCCTTATAACCCACTGGTTATAAGGGTGCCTTTTTTTCCATTGAATCCAACAAAATTCCACTAAAGACAAACAGTCAAGAAAGTCAAGCAGTGGGAACCCTTTCCCGCTGAAACTACCCCCTACTGTGTTAATTTGTGAACACCTTATCAATAAGCTATAATAGCTTATTTAGACTTGAAAAAACTTTGTCTTTGTAATCAATCTTCCTTATTTGACCCATTTGACTATTCTAGAGCATTTGAGACTTTGACTTTTAGGTTTGACTAGAAAACCAACTTAGTTGACATTTTCATAAGTGCTTGCTTTTTCCAACTTATTCAGTGTGCTTTTTGGAAAACTTTTTTATTATTAAGCTTAGTTAAGTGATTTGAAACATTTTGCAAAAAGAATCAGCCCTTGAATTGGTCTAGAACTCGAAAACGACTATTTTGTCGTTTTATGTAGATAGCTTTTGCTTATTTCAGGCTTATTCAAAAATTATTTTTACAAACATCTTTATAAGGTCTGTGGAAACATTGGTTTCCTCGAATCTTTTAGCTGCTAGGCATACCCATTGTTCATATGATTTACAATCAAAGCGGAAAATAACAATAGTTAGGAAACAAGGTGTTTGGGCACAATAACACAAGAATTAATCAATGGGTTGCTAATTATATTAATAATCAACAACCACTAGACGTGTATACATTAATCCCACGTCTAGTACAACACACGCTTTAGGTTTACATTGTGAATGAAAGTTATGAAAAACCTAATAACCCTTGGTTCCTTTTATAGACTAAGGATTAGGGTTTTACAAGAGATAACTATGAATAACATGTATATCTTCTATTTAAATAACTAATACAGAATATTAATAAATATTATTCTGAATACTTATCCTAAATAGACATTTCCAACAGCGTTTGACTTCTGTTGACTTCCATCAACACCTAAATTACACTTGTCAACGCTTAGACATAATGTCTCAACGTTGAACAAATGCCTTCATGTTTTCTTCGTTTTTGAGTTTTTGCCACATCAACTTTTTGACCCAACAATCTTCCCCTAGTTGATGTCGGCAAAACTCTTTGTGTATCTCTTGGAAGTGGCACATCTTCTTCAAATTGCTTCCCCTCAAGTGTAGCATGCATATCTTCCCCTTTTTGTGACATCAACAGGGAAGGAAACAGTATATGCAATCGAAGATTCCCCAAATTTTGGCTCTATGTAATGATTTGAATAAAAATAAATAAAGTAATCTTGATGTAGAAGTAGAGTAACCCAAACCTATGTTCCATGTCTTGTACTATCCATGTGATGAAGAACTTATACTCATGGCAAAATATAAGCAGACCTCGATCCCATGTCAACATTCTCATCCTTTGTGAGACACTGAGCACGATAATGTAACTCCTTCAAGTGTTATGACAAGTCATCGTCACCAACCATTAAAAGCACGAACAAGTTACCTTAAAAGTCAATGACTGGGAGTTCAGGACTTTAAGATATGATAGAACACAAACTCTCTAAAATCTTCTTCGAACATCAAAATTACCATAAGAATTCTTCCCCTTAAGCCAACACCTCTTCATGACGAGTCAATATCTTCATATGTAAAAGCTGTAACTGAATAACTCTTTCAAAAGGCTATCCCGATTACATAATCTAATATCAATCAAAGGCTTCATAAATTGTTGTTAACTTACTTAAAAATCATTAATCCCCTTTAAAAATATCCGATCCATAAATATCAACTTGATATTCTGTATAAAACGGAGATCCCATGTACCTTCGTGTGTAAATACCTCTTTTTGTGTGCAAAAATCAACCCAATTTTCCAAACAGCAGCTATTACTTTGTCATCCAAGATCCTTCACTGTCCAAGAACTCACCAGTGTGTGTTGTTCAGTATCAGACAACACTTATCAGCGTTTGAAAAACAATATATCGGACAACACATGATTTTCCTGTCAGCGCCTATGTATAACATTGTTAGCGCCATCTTTAAACCTGTCAGCGCCGTGCCATCAGCGTCTTATCCATGCCTTGTCAGTGTTACACCAACATCTATCAGCTTCACACCAACATCTATCAGTGTCTAAATAACAACATCAGCGGCTAATTGATCTAGGGTTTTATAAACCCTAAATCATGATTTTATGTGAAAACCATAAACTGCAGCGAACTTCGACATCAAATAACTTCTTCATGAGAGCTCAGATCGAAGATCCCTTCGGTGAGATCCTAGAGACAAGTGTCAAGAAGATACAGCGATAATTTCACGACGATCCAACGGTTAACGAAGGATAAATCACGTTTTTACTATTAATGTTCATAGAAAACAGCATATGACCACTGCTGACTTTGACGCTTAATAACTTTTTCTTGGCAATAGATCTCGATAACCCCTCCAATGGATATCTAGATATATGTGTGTAGAATATACACAAAAAATTTCGTGGCGATCCAACAGTTCAATAAAAATTTATGGCCTTCTGAATACTGCTGCACACACAAAATCGCCCAGAAAAATCCTAGACGAATTTTTCTTTTCTTCACAAAACATGAACACCTTGTTGGTCCTAGCATCACGAGCCACGAGGCTCTGATACCAACTGTGGAAACCTTGGTTTCCTTGAATCGTTTAGCTGCTCGGAATAACCATTGTTCATATGATTAACAATCAAAGCGAAAAAGAACAATAGTTAGGAAACAAGGCGTTTAGGCACAATAACACAAGAATTAATCAATGGGTTGCTAATTATATTAATAATCAAAAACCACAAGACATGTATACATTAATCCCACGTCTAGTGAAACACACGCTTTAGGTTTACATTGTGAATGATAGTTATGAAAAACCTAATAACCCTTGGTTCCTTTTATAGACTAAAGATTAGGGTTTTACAAGAGATAACTATGAATAACATGTATATGTTCTATTTAAATAAAAGGTTTGAGTGATAATTGATTTTTGTAAACTCTAATTACATTTTTAGGATTTGTTGCAATTTTCTAAGAATTTTTAGGGTAATTTTTTAATTTTGTCAAGTTTTACGGTTTTACGTCTACGACTTTCGTCTTAGTGTAATTTTAATCGTAACTATCATTCTTTTCTCTTTTCTTTCTTCATAATCATAATCAAAAACATTTAATCATATCTTAATACAACACACTAGCCTCCTTGAGAACGAACTCACAACAAGGGTCATTTGTGCACGGTTTTCCTAAATCGTCGTATTTACCCTAATTACCCTATTTGTTTTCCTAAACAAAAGTGTATTTCTACAACCATCAATATCTACAATCAATTGAAAGTCATGGAACATGAAGTTCTGCTTAAGCAATGAAGTAAAACACCTTTTGGAAGCATGGATTTTATTTCCTACCATGACTCTTCAGACGCTGACAACTCTTGCTTTGTCAACGGACAAACTTCTCAGGACAGTGGCTCATCAGACGTTAGCACATACAACTATGCTCCACCAAATCGTAAGCTAGAAGGGATTAATTTGGATACGGTATGTGCATATATTGCTTTTTTGCCCAATGGATCTTCAATTTCTTTTAAAGATCTACAGAAAATTAGTGATATTGATCTTGAGGAGATGGATATCAAGTGGAATATGGCTCTTAGCAGTATAAGAGCCAGCAGGTGGAACAAGAGATTTGGAAGGAAGATGAATTTCAATAGCAAAGAGACTGCTGTATTTGATAAATCCAAAGTTGAATGTTTCAATTGTGATAGAATGGGACACTTTGCTAGAGAATGTAGATTTCCCAAGAGGAATGATACTAGACAGATCATCTAGCTTGAAGATGCTGAACCTAAAGCCATGGTAGCCATGCAAGGAATTGATGGCGTTGGATTTGACTGGAGCTTTCTGGACAAGAACGAAGTAGAGAATCAAGCTTTTGTTGCTGAAAAGGATGAAGAGCATGTTCAATATGCTCTCATGGCCAGATCCTCTTCTTCATCAGATAATGAGATATATGATGATGTTTTTTGTAGTAAGGGTTGTAGACTTAATACTGATAAGCTTAACAAAGAAGTTTTAAAGTTACAATCTCATATTCTTAGGTTAAATATCACTATTTCTAACTACAAAAGGGGACTTGCACAATCAGATGGGATGGTGCAAGAGTATAAGGACATGGAATTTAATCTAAAAGATCAAATAACTGTTCTAAAAAGGGATCTAGCACTTAGTTATCAAGCAAAAGCTTCTTACATAGAAGCTAACAATGAATTTAAACTTAAGTTAGATGAGGCCATTCAAGCTAAGGAGAATATAGGGCTTAAAATTGAAAAATTTGAAAAAGCTAGTCAAACCCAAGAAAAGATTATAAGTGAACAGAGAAACCCTAAAGACATGTATGGGATTAGGATGCATTCTAAGGAGTATGTTGCTGTTCCACCCCCGACAGGTGACTTCTATGGGGCTTCTAAGAAATACTTGTCTTGAACTCGTATTCCAGAGTTCCAAGTGGAGGAATTTACTCCTCCACTACGTGTGCTCACATCAGTTGAGGAATACAAGCAAAGGGTTACTGACCTTGACCTTTAGAAGAAGGCCAACCCTTCTCTCTTTGTTAAAGGAGGACTTATTAGTGATGAACACCCATTATCATCACTAACCCTACTACTGGCAAACCTGTTGACCTTGGCTCACAACCTAAAAGCAAGTCTAGTGATAAGTATGCCGAAATGTATAGAAAACCTTGATCACCAAAGAGTCAAGCTAGTGTTAATGGGACTAGATATGAACCTAGACCTAAGGTTATGTCTAGAAAGGCTTGTTATTCATGTGGGAGCTTCTTACATTTGGCTTATAGGTGTGTCAGCGGATACAAACCAGTCGTTGACAATAAGTCAACCATGGTCAACCCAAAGCCTTATGTTCATACTAGACCACAGGCCACTAGACTAGCTCCTTACTTATCTAAGGTAGCTAACACCCAAGGCCAAAGACCCTTCCAAAAGACCAATACTTGGTCTAACAAACAGTGGGTTCCTGTAGCAAACCCTAATTCAAACGATGACAGGAACAATTCATCCGCTAACAGAGCAAAACCAACCGCTGACAGAATTAGGTTTGGTATGAAAATGCCATAATTAGAAGCTGTCAGACCCAATGTTAGATCCACTTATAACAAGTATTTACAACCTAAGGGAAAGGGATCTAAGGCATCATCCAAATTAAAATGGAGACCTAAACAAGAACAATCATCAACTTTTAATGGTGTCTCCATGACTTGCAATAGGTTTAAATATCTTTAAAAGCATGTTGGGACAAACTGGGTGTTTACTTTTAAAACGGATGAACATGGGGTTGTTACAAGAAACATGTCCATTCTTGTTGAATAACCAAATGGATCCAAGTCTACTAAGGCTTGGGTTCCCAAAGAAAAATGATTTGTTTTCTTTAGTCAAGAAGAGTGATACTACCAAAACCCAAATGAATTTTATTAATCAAATGGAAAAGAAATTAGGGTTTACAGTTAACATTCTTATAAGTGATAATGGTGGTGAGTTTAGGAATGACCCATTAAATGCCTTCTGTGTGAATAACAGAATTACTAGGGAGTTTAGCATAGCTACAGCTCCACAACAAAATGGTATAGCTGAGAGGAGAAATAGAACCCTTATTCAAGCAGCTAGGACCATGTTAGCAGATGCTAAGTTACCCATTGCTTTTTGGGTTAAGGTTGTAAACACTGCATTTTATGTTCAGAATAGAGCCTTGGTCAACAAAATTCACTAGGACCCCCTATGAGCTCCTTTGGAATAGAAAACCTAATATAGATTTTCTTAAACCTTTTGGATGTCATGTAGTGTATAGGGTATAGGGTTTACCACAAGAGGGATAAGGTCATAACAGAAAATGTGCATATTGACTTTTTGGAGAGTAAACCTAGTGATCCAACAAATGGACCAGATTGACTTTTTGATTTAGAGCCATTATCTAGATCCATGAATTACTTGCCTGTTACTAATCCAATTGTCTTGGATTCCTCTCCAAAGATTGTGGAAGAAACTATTATTGATAATGCATGTATTCAAACTTCAAAGGTGACAAGATCACAAGCAGATGAATTTACTCCCACATTTTGTTTTTTGGATTTACCCATTTGGAGTGAAGAATTCATTCAGGCATCTGCTGCTAAAAGAGAAGTAAAGAGAAAGCAACAAGAAGAGCAAGTTAGTGAAAGTGTTTCATCCGCTGACAAAAGTAGTTCAGCCGCTGACACACCTGATTCAAACACTGACAACTTGCTTTCATCCGCTGACAAAGATGTGCTTGAACTTGGTGAGAATTTCATACCTAATGAAGGCGTCAGCGTCATCAATCCAAATTCTGACAATGTGCTTCATAGTTCAAGTGAGTATGGAAATTATGATGATGGGGATCATGGCACCTTGGAATCTATAGTGCATGATAACACATTGTTTGGGGGAGGAATTCTTACAAAAGTGTTCAAAGTTCACCCTCCTACCCAAATCATTGGTCCTATCAATTCACCAGTTCAAACAAGATGAAAGAAGAACCCTAGAGGAGAATTCATTGCCAACATTCACAAAAAGGATGATACCGCTTTAGTTCAAGAATGTTTATTTTACTGTTTTCTATCACAGAATGAGCCCAAGAAGATTTTGATGCTCTACAAGAACTAAGTTGGGTTGAAGCAATGTAGGATGAGCTTCACTAGTTTGCTATCAAGGATGTTTGGGAATTAGTAGATTGTCCCAAGCATGTGAGACCTATTGGAGCACATTGGGTTCTAAGAAACAAGAGAGATGAGAGAGGTATTATGATCAGAAACAAGGCAAGACTGGATGCTCAAGTTTACACACAAGAAGAAGGCATTGACTTTAAAGAGGTTTTTGCACCTGTTGCCAGAATTGAAGCAATAAGGATTTTCCTAGCCTATGCTTCTTACATGGGTTTCATAGCCTACCAGATGGATGTCAAGAGTGCTTTCTTGTATGGAACAATTCAGGAAGAACTATATGGTATACAACCTCCTAGTTTTTGAAGATTCAGAGCATCCAGATAAGGTTCATAGAGTTAAGAAGGAAACGTATGGCCTTCATCAGGCACCTAGAGCTTGGTATGGTACTCTTTCCACATACTTGGTGGAAAATGGTTTCAAAAAGGGAACCGTATATCAAACTTTGTTCACAAAACAGGAAGGGAATGATTTTCTTCTTGTACAGGTCTATGTTGATGATATCATCTTTGGTTCTTCTAACCAAAGGATGAGTGATGATTTCTCCAAGCTGATGACTGACAAATTTCAAATGAGTGCAATGGGAGAGATGAACTTCTTTCTAGGTCTTCAAGTCCAACAGAAAGAAAATGGTATCTTCATCTCTCAAGACAAATATTTAGATGTGATTTTGAAGAAGTTTGGCTTTTCCCCTCATGAGAAACGGGCTAGCACCCCCATGGACAGTGAACACCCCTAGGGAAAGATTGGAGATGGAAAAGATGTTGATGTTAGGCATTATAAATCAATGATTGGCTCTGATAGGTGTGAAAACACCCATCCTTTTACCACTTATTTCTGGCTAAAACAAGACCAAAACACGTATTTAATATCATTTGTTTGGAATTATGCGTGGTTTTTGTGTTTATTGTGTTTTCAGAGTCAACCGGATGAATATTGAAGAAAACATGGGATTGCACGGGTTTTATCGAGGAAAAAGACTCAAGACGAAGTCTACTGTCCAAGAGATGCAAAAGATTTCGAAGTCACTGTGCCTATTTAAAGATTTATCGAAGAATAGAGCCAAAGATGGAAGATTCTTATATGTCGAAGAACTCGAGTCTAATAAACAAAAGATTATAAGACGAGTTGGAATTATTCACCGACACTTCTCAAATCCAAGTCGGAAACGTTTATTTAAAGAAGCGTGAAGACTAAAGAAGGAAGAAGAAAAAGAAGCCCAAACAAAAGTCCAATCACAAGCCCACCACCACAAGACTTGCCTATAAATAGGAATCCACTTCACAAAAATGAGACACTTAGTTCTTTAGGTAGTTTTTAGTTTTTCATTCTCTCTAGTTTTAGAGAGAGAAAGTTCTAAACTTTCTCTCACTAGATTTCATCTTTTTCTCTTTCAAGATCAAACATTTGTATTATTTTTCATTAATCAAGTTCAAGTTTTTAGCTTTTAATCTTTAATCTCATTCCTCCTTTCTTTGATTTTGATTGATTTTGGTACAAATCTCGTATGATCCGTGTTGTTCATCAATGATTTTGTGCTAAAAAAGTTAATCTTTTTATGTTTCCTAAGTTTCTACACAAATAAGCTTTGTGATCCTTGTGCTTATTGGCTTATATGTTGGTTTAGCTTATTTACTTTTTAAAGTTTTTATAAAAAGTTCATCTTTTTACTATTTGATTTAAAAGTTTGCTTATTTTATACTTGGATAAGTTGTTTTTAGTGCTTATTTGATCAGATTATTATAGGATTCGTGCTAGTTTTGGAGGAGCTTATTCAATAGCTTATCTCCCTTGCTTCAATTTCGGATCAAAAGGGATTTCGAAAAGGGTAAAACCCCTTTCCGATTGGATTATTCCGACCAGAGCACCCCCACCTTTATTCCGATCGAACGATCCGAAAAGGGTTTAGGTTTTTCCGATTTGCCTCTTTTGCCATTATTCCGATTAGCATCTTTTTGATTATTCCGATTGTTACAAGTTTTTGAATATTCCGATCACACCATTTTGTCCATTATTCCGATTACCTTCATTTGCCCTATATTCCGATTGTACTCATTTTGGTATTCCGATTGCCGCCTGTTTTCAAGTATTCCGATTAGTGAAGTTTTGATACATTCCGATTGGAACCTTTCTCCTTATTCCGATCATTAGCTTTTCTCAGTATTCCGATCACCCGATCGGAATGTATTCCGATTTGCACCTTTTTCTAGATATTCCGATCACTTATTTTGCTATATTCCGATCTTACTTTCTTTTAGTACTTTTCAACTAAGTTCATATTTTTACAAAGTTTCCAAGAGTTAGTTTTCATTGAGTGTCCATTTATTTTTCTAGTATAATCTTTAAGTTTTCAAACTTTTATTTTTAAGCTCGTCTTTTAGTTTAATCTTTTAAAGTTTTAATTATACTCTTCGACACTTACTTATTTGCCATTAGTTTAAAATAGATAAACAAACCAACACCTTTTCATTAACCAAGAACAAATCATTCCACTTAGAGCCGAGATCAATTCGAGGAGATACCGAGAACATTCTAAATCCATTGCAAAATCATTAGTATCAAATGGCGCCGTTGCCGGCTCTTCTCGTTAAGATCAACAGTTTTTTGTGAGAACTTTTATTTTGGGATCCGTTCCCCGTGAATGTTACTTTTTCATAAAATTTTCAAAAACCCTAAAAAATATAAAATTTTCAAAAATACAAAAAAATTACAAAACATAAAAAAACCAAAAATATTTTTCCTTTGTTTTTGCCTTGTTAGTTCTTTTGCAGGTGTATGCGCACTCGATCAACGTCTTATCAAGAGCCTGAGCCTCTCGATAACTTAGACATGTCCGGTGTACAAAACAACAACAATAACCCACCAAAAAACAATAATAATAACAATAACAACCCACCTTTCAACAACAATAATAACAACAACAATGAGCCTCTACAGGATAATCGCCCGATGATTGAACTTCTGCAAGCATATGTAGAAGGTAACGATGATCCAATTGTCATACCCGCGATTGCAGCCAACAACTTTGAGCTCAAATCCGGCTTTATCCAGATGGTCTCTGCTCAACCATTCTTGGGGCGTACCATTGATGATCCACATGACCACATCAAGAGATTCTTGCAACTCACTAATACGATCAAATTCAATGGTGTTCCACAAGAGGTAATTCGTTTACAACTTTTTCCCTTTTCTTTAGAGGGACAAGCCCGGCATTGGCTTGCTAAGGAACCGCCATAGAGTATTATTACGTGGACGGATTTGGAGACCAAGTTTATCAACTACTTTTTCCCACCCTCTCGTACTACCGCTTTGCGGAATGAAATCATTAATTTTGAACAAAAGTACGATGAGTCTTTTAGTGAATCTTGGGATCGTTTCAAAGATCTTTTAAGAAAATGCCCACAACATGGTTTTACCAAAGTGCACCAAATTAATACTTTTTATAATGGTTTAAACATGAATGACCAAGATTCGCTAAACAGTGCCTCGGGGGGTAATCTTTTGGCTAAGACTTCCAATGCTGCTTGGGATATCATTGAGAATAAGTCTCGTGTGCAAACCAAGAGTGTGCGGACCAATGACGCTAGTGCTAGTACTAGTGACAGCGACAAGCGAATTGACAAAATCACTGCACTTCTTGAATCGCTTGCTACCCAAACCGCCAGCAACACCAACAACATTAACGCTAAAAACGCTAAAGACGCTCAAGTCAATGCTGTTAGCCAACCATGTGAGATATTCGGGGGTCCTCATTCTTACACTACTTGTACTGCCACCCAAAACTACCCTTCTGAGAATGTGATTGCAGCATACGGTACCTATCCTCAACCCGCTTATCAAGCTCGTCCTCAAGGTGACCGCAACCTTCTTAGCTACCGTTCGAACAAGTATCTCTCACTACCCGGTTTTACTCCTAACCACCCAAACCAACAACAAAACCTCAACCGCCCTCCTCAACAACAACAACAATCTCGTGGACCATACATACCACCTCACAAACAACAACATCCACCTCAAAGAAACAACCAATTTTATCAACAACCTGCTCATCAACCACCCGCATACAATGCTCCTCCCAACCAACCCACCGCTTTACACCAAGAAGTGGAAACCTACATGCGGACTAACGATGTGATCATGGAAAATCTTCAACAGGAAGTGCGCAACTTGAAAGCAGACCTGATGAAACAAGGGAACGATCTGAGAGCTGATATGAGAAACACTATGGATAGTCAAACGAATGACTTAAGGAACATGATGGCTAGCTTCTTCCACGATAATCAACCCTCTTCTTCGGGTACTCTTCCGAGTAACACCGTTGCGAATCCAAGAGGGGAGATGAAAGCAATCATCACTCACAGTGGCAAAGGTACCAAGGAACCCGAGCTTCCTATACCTCCACCGGTGGTTGTGACTAAGGAGAATGAGTCACCTGCTCCTATTCCTCATCCTTCTACTTCCCCAATTTCTCCACCTCTTACTTCTACCCCTCCTCCACCCAAGGATGTGAGTGATCCTATTCTCCCAAAGCCTTCCTCTTCTTCCAATATACCTTATCCATCAAGGTTGAGGAAAGAGAAGCTCAAAAGCAAGGACGATATTCAGGTTTCGAACTTTCTTAAAATGTTTAAACAATTGAATTTTAACATCTCCTTCGCTGAGGCTCTCGCTCACATGCCTAAGTACGCAAAAATGTTTAAAGATCTTCTGGGTGACAAGGAAAAGCTTCTTGATATTGCCAACACCCAACTTAATAAGAATTGCTCTGCAGTGCTCTTAAGGAAATTGCCAACCAAGCTTGGTGATCCGGGTCGTTTCTTAATCCCTTGCAATTTCCCGGGAGTAGAGAATTGCATGGCCCTAGCCGATCTAGGTGCCAGTATTAATCTAATGCCTCTAAGCGTTTGGAAGCAATTATCTCTCCCTAAGCTAGTCCCCACCAAAATGACTTTGGAATTAGCTAACCGTACGGTCGCTTATCCAGTGGGGATAGCCGAAGACGTCTTTGTAGGAGTCGACAAATTCACTTTTCCGGCTGATTTCGTCGTCGTCGACTACGAGATGGACCCTCGTGTTCCCTTGATCGTGGGTCGTCCATTCCTGAGGACCGGTCGCACTCTCATCGATGTTGAATCCGGTGAGCTTATCATGAGAGTGGGTGACGTAAAATCGTCTTCAACATGGGAAAGTTGTCTAAACAACCTTATTCATACGACAGTGTTAATTGTATTGACGTTCTGGATGAGGCTTGTGAAGAACACTTTATTGATGCTTGTAAAAATATTCCTACCTCTCTTCCCAATGTTGAGACCGTTTCCTCTATTGATTCATCACTGTCTCTATTTGGAGAAAGTGATTTCTTTTAGAAAGATCTTGAAGCCACCATGGGAGATGTGAACTTAACTAATGACGAGTCTCCCACCGATTTGGCTGACGACATGCATTTCTTTGAAAACCTTCTCAAAGAAGACAATCTTTCTCCACCATCTCCCACGGTTATTGCTATCGATGCTCCGACTTTGAAAACGCCTCCCATCGAAAATCCTCCGGATTTAGAACTTAAGGAGTTGCCGCCCCATCTCGAGTACGTGTTCCTTGAAGAAAACAAGAAGTCGCCTGTCATCATCGCGAAGGACTTGAAAGAAGAAGAAAAATCTCGCCTCATCGCCATGCTTAAAGATCATAAGAAGGCAATTGCTTGGAAAATTTCCGACATCCGCAGAATTGATCCGAACTTTTGTACTCACAAGATTCTCATGGAAGATGACTTTAAACCCGCAATTCAGAGCCAAAGAAGGGTTAATCCTAAAATTCATGACGTCATCAAACAAGAGGTTATCAAACTTCTTGATGCCGGCTTGATTTACCCTATTTCGGATTCGCCGTGGGTAAGTCCCGTCCATTGTGTGCCCAAGAAGGGAGGAATAACCGTTGTTTCCAATGAACACAACGAGTTGATTCCCACTCGTCTCGTTACTGGGTGGAGAGTTTGTATTGATTATCGCAAACTCAATGATGCCACGAGAAAAGATCACTTTCCTCTTCCTTTCATGGATCAAATGCTCGAGCGTCTTGCGGGTAATGACTATTACTGCTTTTTAGACGGTTTCTCCAGGTATTTTCAAATTCCCATCGATCCCAAGGACCAAGAAAAGACCACATTCGCTTGTCCCTATGGAACATTTGCTTACAAACGCATGCCTTTTGGTTTATGCAATGCTCCTGGGACATTCCAAAGGTGTATGATGGCTATCTTCCATGACATGGTTGAAGAAACTATGGAAGTATTCATGGATGATTTCTCGGTTTATGGCGATTCTTTCTCTGCTTGCCTTGCCAATTTAGAACGTATGCTGAAGCGGTGTGAAGACACTCGCCTTGTTCTTAATTGGGGAAAATGCCATTTCATGGTAAAAGAAGGCATCGTGCTAGGACACAAAATTTCCAAAGCCGGTCTCGAAGTAGACCGTGCTAAAGTCGATGTTATCGCTAAGTTGCCTCCACCTTCAACCGTGAAGGGTGTGAGGAGTTTCCTGGGTCATGCGGGCTTCTACCGTCGATTCATCAAAGATTTTTCTCAAATCGCTCGCCCGATGACCCACCTCTTGGAAAAAGATACTCCTTTTATCTTTTCCAAAGAGTGTCTTGAAGCCTTCAACTCGCTTAAGGATAAGCTAACTAAGGCACCAGTCTTGGTTACCCCTAATTGGGAGTTGCCTTTCGAGTTGATGTGCGATGCTAGTGACTTTGCTATTGGTGTGGTTTTGGGCCAAAGAGTGAATAAACACTTCCAACCAATCCATTACGCTAGCAAGACAATGACTGGGGTTCAATTGCATTATACGACAACCGAAAAAGAGCTTTTAGCTGTTGTCTATGCTTTTGAAAAGTTCCGCCCCTATCTTGTCCTTTCCACCACAATCGTTTACACCAATCATTCCGCATTGAAGTACTTGTTGACTAAACAAGATTCCAAACCAAGACTTCTTCGCTGGGTTTTGCTACTCCAAGAATTTAAAATCGAAATTCGCGATAAAAAAGGAGCTGAAAACCTAGCCGCGGATCATCTCAATAGACTTGAGGATCCTTACCAGGGGGATCATCCAAACAAAGAATCAATGATTCTTTTCCCCTGGAGACCTTAACGTCTATCAACTCGACTTCTGATGAAACCCCGTGGTCTGCGGACATTGCAAACTACTTGGCGGGTGGAATTCTCGTTGACGGGTTAACATCCCAGAAAAAGAAGAAGTTCTTTAACGACATTAAGACTTACTTTTGGGATGACCCGTATCTATTCAAACAATGTGATGACTTGATTATTCGTCGATGTGTTGATGGACCGGCAGCTTTAGAAATCCTTGACGCTTGCCACAAAGGACCCACCGGTGGTCACTTTGGTCCCAACTACACCGCCCAAAAAGTGTTTGACTCGGGATTTTATTGGCCCACCATCTATCGTGATGCTCACGAGATGGTTAAACGCTGTGATGCTTGCCAAAAACAAGGTAAGATCACACATAAAGATGAGATGCCTCAAAATTTCATACAAGAATGTGAAATCTTTGATGTTTGGGGTATCGACTTTATGGGGCCATTCCCTTCATCTAAAGGAAACAAATAAATCCTTGTAGCCGTTGACTACGTTTCAAAGTGGGTTGAAGCCAAAGATTTACATACTAATGATACAAGGGTGGTTTGTAACTTTTTGAAATCGCTGTTCGCTAGATTCGGCGTTCCTCGTGCTATCATCAGTGACCGCGGGACTCATTTTTGCAACGATCAATTTGCAAGAGTCATGGATAAGTATGGTGTCAATCACCGTCTTTCCACCGCCTATCATCCCCAAACCAATGGGCAAGCCGAGATATCCAACCGTGGATTGAAGCGAATTTTGGAGCGTACTGCGGGAGAGCATCGTGCCGCGTGGGCCGATAAGTTAGATGATGCTCTGTGGGCTTTCCGTACTGCTTATAAGACCCTGACGGTTGTACACCTTATCGTCTTGTGTACGGGAAAGCATGCCACCTTCCCATCGAGCTGGAACATAAGGCGCACTGGGCCTTGAAGTGGGCTAACTTCGACATCAACAAAGCCGGTGATCATCGCAAGATTCAACTCAACAAGCTCAACGGACTGAGGAATGAAGCTTATGAGAACTCCCTGATCTACAAGGAGAAGACGAAGATCCTTCATGACGCAAAAATAAAGAACCGAGAGTTCCACGATGGTGATCAAGTCTTACTTTTTAACTCTCGGTTGAAGATCTTCTCTGGCAAGTTGAAAAGTCGCTGGTCTGGTCCATTCACCATCGCCAAAGTCTTTCCATATGGGACCATTGAGCTTTCTCAGCCAAATGGGCCCAATTTCAAGGTGAATGGACAGCGTCTGAAGCTGTACTTTGGTGAGGACATCTCTCATGAGATGATTCCATCCCTCACCACGTTCCCCATGAACTAATTTTGGGTCGAGTCAGGCTCGTGACTCCGTTATAAAAAACAAGCGCTCCTCGGGAGGCAACCCGAGTATCTATCCTTTTCTGTTTTAACCTCCTAAGTGTAGGGGGACCTATATAGGTGTTTGTATTTGTGTGGTGATGTGATTACAGGGATAAGTGCACTCTTGGAATCTCTGAAGAACCGTGCTCCCGTGTTATCCGAAATCCGATTCTATCTCTCAACTATCGTGATTCAATTTTCTTCATACTCACATTTGAAATTGATCACTTTAGTCGTCTCTTCCTTAACTTGAGTTAACCAACGTGCACAATGTCATAAGTGTAGGGGAGGCTTTTCCCACATGCTTAAACATTAAGGACAATGTTTATCTTAAGTGTAGGGGGGACTTCTATCGAAGTTTTAAGTGGACTTTTCCATGAAAATGCCTTCATTTAACCGGAAAAAATCATCTTTTTCAACATTTTTCAAATTTTTAATTAACTTTGGCCATATAGTCGTAATTTTTAAAAATTTTATCATTGCTTTCATATGTATATATCCCGCAATAAAGTCAAAAATATCAATAAAGTGGTGTAGCTAGTTTAGAAGTCTTTGACATATTAGGCCCGTTGCGATTATTTTGACTCAACCCGAATAGACTTATCTAAGTTTATTCTAGCTAGTATCCTTAACCATGTAGACCTTAATTGGTTTATTAGGCTAAGTATCCACGAGTCTCATTACTTGAGATTCTAAATTGTGGGGAACAGAGAGATGATAGAGTCAATTATAAGTCGGTATTCTTGCACAAGCTCACTTGGTGTAATTATTTGCCTATTCTCCCATCACTTGCTAATAATTTATCTGCAATTAGTAAGGTCGTACGATTTGAAAAGTTACTTAGCTTCTAGCCCAAGATCGTTTAAAAGTTGCTCGGTAATGATAAGAGTTCATAGCCAAGGCATAACTTATGAAGCGGGGCGCGAAGATTGGCGAGTCCGAAAAGGCCCTAACAAGGCATGAGGATTCAATTTTATTGCTGAAGATCCAAAGTGATGTGAAAAGCATTATTCCCAAAATCAATATGAAGGATCAAGACTCACGACGAAAAGCAATCAACTCCCTTAAAGATCATGGAGAAGTCTATCCGAAAAGACCCTAACAAGGTATGAGGATAAATAGATCCAAGTCCGAAAAGGAGGTGGATCGTTGTATCTCAAAATCCCAATTAGAGATTGAAGAAATAATCATGAAGTCATGTTCAACAAAGTTGGAGTACCCCTCAAAAGTCTCCAAGTGAAGAAACTCTATTACGATGAGAAGACCATTATCTCAAGAACGTCTCTCAAGATATGAAGTATGAAGTACATGCCAAATATCGGCCCGAGAAAGGTCTCAAATCGTGAACCAAGTTATGCCAAGATATGAACTTTTTGATATCCCGAGAAGTAGTTTTAAGAGATTTTGTCCTTTAGCTAAATATTGATCAAATCGTCCTACTTTGCTTTCAGCCTAAATAAACTATCGAAATAAGTCCAAAAATGCATCTTCATGATCATTCTAAGACAAAAATAAAATATAAGAGATACACCTAGGAATAAGGGAGTTTAAGCCTATAATTAAGCCATGTGTGTAAGTGTTTGATTTGCTAACTTATAATAACAATGATCTCGTTTTTAAGCTTAGTTTGGGGAACGTGAAACTTGAGGGTGATGAATCGTCACAGCACAGAAGCCCTAATGTAAGTCTTAGATCTCTTTGCAAGTTATTTCCACGTAGCTATTTTCTAAGTTTTATTTCTCTTAGTACTTTCATTTTTGTTTAAGTAGTATATTAATAAGGCCAAGGTTGATTGATTATGAGAAAAATGTAAGTTTGCTTTATCACTAAGCATTGCATGAGGGCATGGCAATGGTTAAGTGTAGGGGATTTGATAGGTGTGAAAACACCCATCCTTTTACCACTTATTTCTGGCTAAAACAAGACCAAAACACGTATTTAATATCATTTGTTTGGAATTATGCGTGGTTTTTGTGTTTATTGTGTTTTCAGAGTCAACCGGATGAATATTGAAGAAAACATGGGATTGCACGGGTTTTATCGAGGAAAAAGACTCAAGACGAAGTCTACTGTCCAAGAGATGCAAAAGATTTCGAAGTCACTGTGCCTATTTAAAGATTTATCGAAAAATAGAGCCAAAGATGGAAGATTCTTATATGTCGCAGAACTCGAGTCTAATAAACAAAAGATTATAAGACGAGTTGGAATTATTCACCGACACTTCTCAAATCCAAGTCGGAAACGTTTATTTGAAGAAGCGTGAAGACTAAAGAAGGAAGAAGAAAAAGAAGCCCAAACAAAAGTCCAATCACAAGCCCACCACCACAAGACTTGCCTATAAATAGGACTCCACTTCACAAAAATGAGACACTTAGTTCTTTAGGTAGTTTTTAGTTTTTCATTCTCTCTAGTTTTAGAGAGAGAAAGTTCTAAACTTTCTCTCACTAGATTTCATCTTTTTCTCTTTCAAGATCAAACATTTGTATTATTTTTCATTAATCAAGTTCAAGTTTTTAGCTTTTAATCTTTAATCTCATTCCTCCTTTCTTTGATTTTGATTGATTTTGGTACAAATCTCGTATGATCCGTGTTGTTCATCAATGATTTTGTGCTTAAAAAGTTAATCTTTTTATGTTTCCTAAGTTTCTACACAAATAAGCTTTGAGATCCTTGTGCTTATTGGCTTATTTGTTGGTTTAGCTTATTTACTTTTTAAAGTTTTTATAAAAAGTTCATCTTTTTACTATTTGATTTAAAAGTTTGCTTATTTTATATTTGGATAAGTTGTTTTTAGTGCTTATTTGATCAGATTATTATAGGATTCGTGCTAGTTTTGGAGGAGCTTATTCAATAGCTTATCTCCCTTGCTTAAATTTCGGATCAAAAGGGATTTCGGAAAGGGTAAAACCCCTTTCCGATTGGATTATTCCGACCAGAGCACCCCCACCTTTATTCCGATCGAACGATCGGAAAAGGGTTTAGGTTTTTCCGATTTGCCTCTTTTGCCATTATTCCGATTAGCATCTTTTTTATTATTCCGATTGTTACAAGTTTTTGAATATTCCGATCACACCATTTTGTCCATGATAGGTGTGTAAACACCCATCCTTTTACCACTTAATTCGGGCTAAAACGAGACCAAAACACGTATTTAATATCATTTGTTTGGAATTATGCGTGGTTTTTGTGTTTATTGTGTTTTCAGAGCCAACCGGATAAATATTGAAGAAAACATGGGATTGCACGGGTTTTACTGAAGAAAAAGACTCAAGATAAAGTCTATTGTCCAAGAGATGCAAAAGATTTGAAGTCGCTGGGCCTATTCGAAGATTTATCGAAGAAAAGGACCAAAGATGGAAGATTTATATAAGTCGAAGAAACTCAAGTCTATTAAACGAAGAAATTAAAAGACGAGTTGAATTTAATCGACAACAAATCCCGAATCAGAATCGAAAACGGAAACTTTTCTGAAAAGACAAAAAGACACGAAGAACGGGAGAAAGCCCACTCACCAACCAAAGGAAACACCTATAAATAAGCCATCCCACACACATTTTAGAGCTAGCTAGTTTTTCTTTCTTCTTCCCTTTTCTTTCCTCCTGGTTCGTAGAACACCATCACCACTAAGGTGATTGGTGAATTTTATTTTTAGTTCTTTAATCTTGTAATTTTAATCCTTGTTTCATCTTGTCAAAACATCAATCATTTAATACCAAGTTCTTGTTTAATTTTTCATTTCATCTTGTTCATCATCATCTTTATCTTCAAGTTCTTAAGTTTTATTTTTATTGATTTGATCTTCAAAAGTTGTTTGGATTTGTGTTTTTGTTAGTGGGATTTGTTGCTTATATTGTCTAAATGATTTGTGTTTAATTTGGTAAAACTTTTTTAAGTGTTTGATTTGATTTTGATTAATTTTGTGTTCCGTGTTCTTCGCTTTAACTGTTTCTGTATCTGGGTTTCCAAAGTTCCGAACCAAGACAAAAAGTTCCGAATGAAGGGTTCATTCGGAAACTTCCGAACCAAGTACTAAGTTCCGGATCAGTGACTTCCGGATCAGCAACTTCCGAATCAACCTTCATCCGGAAGGTTCCGAATCAAACCATAAGTTCCGAACCAGTTCTTCATTCGGAAGTTTAAAACTTCCGAACCAGTGACTTCCGGACGAGCCATAAAGTTCCGGATCAAGCTCAGACTTCCGAATCAAACACCTTCATCCGGAAAGTTCCGGATGAGTATGTTCCGAATGAGTGAATAGTGTCTTCCGAATCAGTTAGTTCCGAATCAAGGTTTAAAGTTCCGGATCAGTTAATTTTGGGTATTTTTTAAGTTACTGTTTTACTGTTGATGTTTTACTATTTCTCTGCTCATATTTCACTATTTACATTTTAACTTTAATTTTAATTTGAACTTTAAATTTTCAACCAAGTTTTTGTTAAATCTTAATTAAAGAAATTGCCTTTGATTTAAACTTTCATTTCCACTTCTTATTAGAATAGAAAACCAAACCCCTTTATTTAGTAACCAAGAACAATCATTCCACTTAAAACCTAGATCAATTCGAGAGGATATCGAGACATAAAATTGAACCCATTGAAAATGCTAATATCAAATGGCGCCGCTGCCGGCTCTTCTCGTTAAGATCAAAAGTTTTTTGTAGAACTTGGATTTTGGGATCCGTTCCCCGTGAACGTTACTTTTTCATAACATTTTCAAAAACACTAAAAAAAAAAAATATATAAAATTTTCAAAAATCCTAAAAATTAAAAAACAATAAAAACCAAAAATATTTTTGCTTTGTTTTTCCTTGTTCGTTCTTTTGCAGGTGTATGCGCACTCGATCCACGTCTTATCAAGAGCCCGAGCCTCTCGATAACCTAGACATGGCTGGTGTACAAAACAACAATAACATACCACCTCCGAACAACAATAATAACAACAACAATCCACCTTTCAACAACATGAATAACAACAACCATGAGCACCTTCCGGATAATCGCCCAATGATTGAACTGCTGCAAGCTCATGTTGATGGCAACACGGATCCAATTGTTATACCACCAATTGCCGCCAACAATTTTGAGCTAAAATCAGGCTTTATCCAGATGGTCTCAGCTCAACCATTCTTGGGACGCACCATTGATGATCCACACGACCACATCAAGAGATTTCTACAACTCACTAACACGGTCAAGTTCAATGGCGTTCCACAAGAAGTGATAAGGTTACAACTTTTTCCCTTTTCTTTAGAGGGACAAGCCCGGCATTGGCTTGCTAAGGAACCGCCACAGAGTATTCTCTCGTGGACGGATTTGGAAACAAAGTTTATCAACTACTTTTTTCCACCCTCTCGTACTACCGCTTTGCGGAATGAGATTATAAACTTTGAACAAAAGTACGATGAGTCATTCAGTGAATCTTGGGATCGTTTCAAAGATCTTTTAAGAAAATGCCCACAACATGGTTTTACCAAAGTACATCAAATAAATACTTTTTACAATGGTTTAAGCATGAGTGACCAAGATTCACTGAATAGTGCCTCAGGGGGTAATTTATTGGCTAAGACTTCCAATGCTGCTTGGGATATCATTGAGAACAAGTCTCGTGTGCAAACCAAGAGCATTAGGACCAATGTTGCTAGTGCTAGCACTAATGACAGCGACAAGCGATTAGACAAAATCACCACGCTTCTTGAATCGCTTGTCACCCACACCGTCAGCAACAACAACAGCAACAACGCCAAAAATGCACAAGTCAACGCTGTCAGCCAACCTTGTGAGATATGCGGTGGTCCCCATTCTTACACAACTTGTACTGCCACCCAAGATTACCCTGCTGAGAATGTGAATGCGGCATATGGCACCTACCAACAACCTGCTTATCAAGCTAGACCTCAAGGTGACCGTAACTTGCTTAGCTACCGCAGCAACAACTATCTTTCCCCACCTGGCTTTCCTCCAACCAACCCAAACCAACAACAAAACCTTAACCGCCCTGCTCAACAACAACAACAACCTCGCCAACCATATATCCCACCTCACAAGCAGCAACAACCACCTCAACGTAACAATCAAGTATACCAACAACCCGCATACCAACCACCTGCATACAATGCTCCTTCCAACCAAACCAACACTGCACTACACCAAGAGGTCGCCACCTATATGAGGACCAATGATGTGATAGTGGGAAATCTCCAAGAGGAAGTGCGCAACTTGAAGGCAGATCTGGTCAAGCAAGGGAATGATTTGCGTGCTGACATGAGAAATACGTTGGATAGCCAGACGAATGATCTGAGGAACATGATGGCTAGTTTCTTCCAAAGTAGTCAACCCTCTTCTTCGGGTACTCTTCCGAGTAACACCGTTGCGAACCCAAGAGGGGAGATGAAAGCAATCACTACTCGAAGTGGTAAAGGTACCAAGGAACCCGAGCTTCCTATGCCTCCACCGGTGGTTGTGACTAAGGAGAACGAGTCGCCTGCTCCTATTCCTTCTCCTTCCCCAATTTCTCCACCTCTTCTTTCTACCCCTCCTCCACCCGTGGTTGTGAGTGATCCTATACTCCCAAAGACTTCCTCTTCTTCCAATATACCTTATCCTTCTAGGTTGAGGAAAGAGAAGCAAAAGAGCAAGGATGATATTCAGGTTTCTAACTTTCTTAAAATGTTTAAACAACTGAATTTCAATATCTCCTTCGCTGAGGCTCTCGCTCACATGCCCAAATACGCCAAAATGTTTAAAGACCTTCTGAGCGACAAGGAAAAGCTCCTCGACATTGCTAACACCCAACTTAATGAGAACTGCTCTGCAGTGCTCTTAAGGAAATTGCCAACCAAGCTTGGTGATCCGGGTCGTTTTCTTATCCCTTGCAATTTCCCGGGAGTAGAGAATTGCATGGCCCTAGCCGATCTAGGTGCCAGTATTAATCTTATGCCTCTAAGTGTTTGGAAGCAATTATCTCTCCCAGAGCTTGTCCCCACTAAAATGACTTTGGAATTGGCCAACCGTACGGTTGCTTATCCAGTGGGGATAGCGGAAGATGTCATCGTAGGAGTCGACAAATTTACCTTCCCTGCTGATTTTGTTGTCGTCGACTACGAAATGGACCCCCGTGTGCCACTTATTGTTGGTCGTCCATTCTTGAGGACCGGTTGCACTCTTATTGATGTTGAAGCCGGAGAGCTTATCATGAGAGTGGGTGACGACAAAGTAGTCTTCAACATGGGAAAGTTGTCCAAACAGCCTTATTCGTATGAGAGCGTTAATTGTATTGACGTTCTTGATGAGGCTTGTGAAGAACACTTTAATGATGCTTGCAAAAGTATTCCTACCTCTCTTCCCACTGTTGAGACCGTATCCTCCATTGATTCATCGTTGTCTCTATTTGGAGATAGTGATTTATTCTAGAACAATCTTGAAGCTACCATGGGAGATGCGAATTTAGCTACTAATGATTCTCCCACCGAGGGGGATGAAGATATGAGTTTCTTTGACAATCTGCTCACCGAAGACAATCCTTCGCCTCCATCTCCCACGGTCATTGCTATCGATACTCCGACGTTGAAAACGCCTCCCGTCGAAAATCCTCCGGATTTGGAACTAAAGGAGTTGCCGCCACATCTCGAGTACGTGTTCCTTGACGACAACAACAAGTCACCCGTCATTATTGCAAAGGATCTGAAAGATGAAGAGAAGACTCGCCTCGTTGCTGTGTTGAAAGCTCACAAGAAGGCTATTGCGTGGAAAATCTCGGATATTCGTGGAATTGATCCTCACTTCTGCACGCACAAAATTTTCATGGAGGACGACTTCAAGCCCACTATTCAAAGCCAACGAAGGGTGAATCCAAAAATACATGAAGTCATCAAAACAGAGGTTATCAAACTTCTTGATGCGGGTATGATTTACCCTATTTCGGATTCACCGTGGGTTAGTCCAATCCATTGTGTGCCCAAGAAGGGCGGAATAACCGTTGTTCCCAATGAACACAACGAGTTAATTCCCACTCGTCTCGTTACTGGGTGGAGAGTTTGTATAGACTACCGCAAACTCAATGATGCCACGAGAAAGGATCATTTCCCTCTACCTTTCATGGACCAAATGCTTGAACGATTAGCCGGTAATGAATATTACTGCTTTCTTGATGGTTTCTCGGGTTATTTTCAAATACCCATCAATCCCCAAGATCAAGAGAAGACTACATTCACTTGTCCCTACGGCACTTTCGCTTACAAAAGAATGCCTTTTGGCTTATGTAATGCGCCTGGGACTTTCCAAAGGTGCATGTTAGCTATCTTCCATGACATGGTTGAACAAACCATGGAAGTCTTCATGGATGATTTCTCGGTCTTCGGGGATTCCTTCTCTGCTTGCCTTGCCAATTTAGAACGTATGCTAAAGCGGTGCGAAGACACTCGCCTTGTTCTAAATTGGGAAAAATGCCATTTCATGGTAAAAGAAGGCGTCGTGCTTGGACATAAGATTTCGAAAGCCGGTCTTGAAGTAGACCGTGCTAAAGTTGATGTTATAGCAAAGTTGCCTCCACCTTCCACTGTGAAGGGTGTGAGAAGTTTCTTGGGTCATGCGGGCTTTTACCGTCGATTCATCAAAGATTTTTCGCAAATCGCTCGCCCGATGACCCACCTCTTAGAGAAAGATACTCCTTTTATCTTCTCCAAAGAGTGCCTTGACGCCTTCAACTCGCTTAAGGATAAGCTCACTAAGGCACCCGTCTTGGTTACCCCTAATTGGGAGCTGCCTTTTGAGTTGATGTGCGATGCTAGTGATTTTGCTATTGGAGCGGTTCTTGGACAAAGAGTGAACAAACACTTCCAACCGATCCATTACGCTAGCAAGACAATGACTGGGGCACAATTGCATTATACGACAACCGAAAAAGAGCTTTTAGCTGTTGTCTATGCTTTTGAGAAATTCCGCCCCTATCTTGTCCTTTCTACCACCATTGTGTATACCGATCATTCCGCGTTGAAGTACTTGTTGACAAAGCAAGATTCCAAACCAATACTTCTTCGCTGGGTTTTGCTGCTCCAGGAATTTAAAATCGAAATCCGCGATAAAAAAGGAGCAGAAAACTTAGCCGCGGACCATCTTAGTAGACTTGAGGATCCATACCAAGGGGATCATCCGACCAAAGAAATCAATGATTCTTTTCCCTTGGAGACCTTAATGTCTATAAACTCCAAGCCGAATGAAACCCCGTGGTTTGCGGACTTTGCAAACTACTTGGCGGGTGGAATTCTCAAGGAAGGGTTGACGTCCCAGCAAAAGAAGAAGTTCTTCACCGACATCAAGACTTACTTTTGGGACGACCCTTACCTATTCAAACAATGTGCTGACCTGATTATTCGCCGATGTGTTGATGGACCGGCAGCGTCTGAAATCCTTGATGCTTGCCATAAAGGACCCACCGGTGGTCACTTTGGTCCCAACTACACTGCTAAGAAAGTGTTTGATTCGGGATTTTATTGGCCCTCCATATACCGTGACGCTCACGATATGGTCAAGCGATGTGATGTTTGCCAAAAGCAAGGCAAAATCACACATAAAGACGAGATGCCTCAGAATTTCATTCAAGAATGTGAAATTTTTGATGTTTGGGGTATCGACTTTATGGGGCCATTCCCTTCATCTAAAGGAAACAAATACATCCTTGTTGCCGTTGACTATGTTTCAAAGTGGGTTGAAGCCAAAGCTTTGCCTACTAATGACGCAAGGGTGGTTTGTAACTTTTTGAAAGCTCTATTCGCTCGCTTCGGTGTGCCTCGTGCCATTATTAGTGATCGTGGGACTCATTTCTGCAATGACCAATTGGCTCGAGTCATGGCTAAGTACGGTGTCAACCATCGTCTTTCCACAGCCTACCACCCACAAACTAATGGCCAGGCTGAAATATCAAACCGAGGGCTGAAGCGAATTTTGGAAAGAACCGTGGGAGAGCATCGTGCCTCATGGGCTGATAAACTTGATGATGCCTTGTGGGCTTTCCGTACTGCTTACAAGACCCCGATCGGCTGTACGCCTTATCGTCTTGTTTACGGGAAAGCGTGCCACCTCCCCATTGAGTTGGAGCACAAGGCTTATTGGGCCTTGAAGTGGGCTAATTTTGATATAAACAAAGCCGGTGACCTACGCAAGATCCAACTCAATGAGCTGAATGAACTCCGTAATGAGGCTTATGAAAATTCTTTGATCTATAAGGAAAGAACTAAGCTCATTCACGACTCCAAGATCAAAAACCGAGAGTTCCATGTTGGAGACAAAGTCTTACTTTTTAACTCTCGGTTGAAAATCTTTTCGGGAAAGCTCAAATCTCGTTGGTCCGGCCCATTCACCATTACCCAAATTTTTCCATATGGTACTCTCGAGCTCGCTCAACCTAATGGACCTAATTTTAAGGTGAATGGCCAACGAGTGAAGTTGTACTTTGGTGAGGACACCTCTAAGGAGGTGATTCCATCCCTCACCACGTTCCCCATGAACTAATTTTGGGTCGAGTCAGGCTCGTGACTCGGTTATCAAAAACAAGCGCTCCTCGGGAGGCAGCCCGAGTATCTATCCTTGCATGTTTTAATCCCCTAAGTGTAGGGGAGGACTTCTATATGTGTTTGCCTTTGTGTGGTGATGTCATTACAGGGATAAGTGCACTCTTGGAATCTTTGAAGAACCGTGCTCCCGTGTTTATCCGAAATCCGGTTCTATCTCTCAACTATCGTGATTCAATTTTCTTCATACTCACATTTGAAATTGATCACTTTAGTCGTCTCTTCCTTAACTTGAGTTAACCAACGTGCACAATGTCATAAGTGTAGGGGAGACTTCTCCCACATGCTTAAACATTGAGGACAATGTTTATCTTAAGTGTAGGGGGGACTTCTATCGAAGTTTTAAGTGGACTTTTCCATGAAAATGCCTTCATTTAACCGGAAAATCCTATTTTTCAACATTTTTTTCAAATTTTTTTATTAACTTTGGCCATTTAGTTGTATTTTTCAAATTTTTATCGTTGCTTTCATATGTATATATCCCGCAATAAAGTGGTGTAGCTAGTTTAGGAATCTTTGACATATTAGGCCCGTTGCGTTTATTTTGACTCAACCCGAATAAACTTATCCAAGTTTATTCTAGCTAGTATCCTTAACCATGTAGACCTTAATTGGTTTATTAGGCTAAGTGTCCACGAGTCTCATTACTTGAGATTTTAAATTGTGGAGGACGAGAAATGATAGAGTCAATTATAAGTCGGTATTCTTGCGCAAGCCCACTTGGTGTAATTATTTGCCTATTCTCCCATCACTTGCTAATAATTTATCTGCAATAAGTAAGGTCTTACGATTTGAAAAGTTACTTAGCTTCTAGCCCAAGATCGTTTAAAAGTTGCTCGGTAATGATAAGAGTTCATAGCCAAGGCATAACTTATGAAGCGGGGCGCGAAGATTGGCGAGTCCGAAAAGGCCCTAACAAGGCATGAGGATTCAATTTTATTGCTGAAGATCCAAAGTGATGTGAAAAGCATTATTCCTAAAGTCAATATGAAGGATCAAGACTCACGACGAAAAGCAATCAACTCCCATAAAGATCATGGAGAAGTCTATCCGAAAAGACCCTAACAAGGTATGAGGATAAATAGATCCAAGTCCGAAAAGGAGGCGGATCGTTGTATCTCAAAATCCCAATTAGAGATTGAAGAAATAATCATGAAGTCGTGGTCAACAAAGTTGGAGAACCCCTCAAAAGTCTCCAAGTGAAGAAACTCTATTATGATGAGAAGACCATTATCTCAAGAACGTCTCTCGAAGATATGAAGTATGAAGTACATGCCAAATATCGGCCCGAGAAAGGTCTCAAATCGTGAACCAAGTTATGCCAAGATATGAACTTTTTGATATCCCGAGAAGCAATTTTAAGAGATTTTGTCCTTTAGCTAACTATTGATCAAATCGTCCTACTTTGCTTTCAACCCTAATAAACTATCGAAATAAGTCCAAAAATGCATCTTCATGATCATTCTAAGACAAAAATAAAATATAAGAGATACACCTAGGAATAAGGGAGTCTAAGCATTTAATTAAGCCATGTGTGTAAGTGTTTAAATTGCCAACTTATAATAACAATGATCTCGTTTTTAAGCTTAGTTTGGGGAACGTGAAACTTGAGGGTGATAAATCTTCGCAGCACCAAAGCCCTAATGTAAGTCATCGATTTCTCTACAAGTTATTTCCATGTAGCTATTTTCAAGTGAAAATGGTTTTCTATCGCTTTGTTATCTTTGAAGATTTATTTCCTTAATTTTTGTTTAGTAGAATTTTAAATAAGGCCAAGGTTGATTAATTATGAGAAAAGTGTAAGCTTGCTTTATCACTAAGCATTGCATGAGGGCATGGCAATGGTTAAGTGTAGGGGATTTGATAGGTGTGTAAACACCCATCCTTTTACCACTTAATTCGGGCTAAAACGAGACCAAAACACGTATTTAATATCATTTGTTTGGAATTATGCGTGGTTTTTGTGTTTATTGTGTTTTCAGAGCCAACCGGATAAATATTGAAGAAAACATGGGATTGCACGGGTTTTACTGAAGAAAAAGACTCAAGATAAAGTCTATTGTCAAAGAGATGCAAAAGATTTGAAGTCGCTGGGCCTATTCGAAGATTTATCGAAGAAAAGGACCAAAGATGGAAGATTTATATAAGTCGAAGAAACTCAAGTCTATTAAACGAAGAAATTAAAAGACGAGTTGAATTTAATCGACAACAAATCCCGAATCAGAATCGAAAACGGAAACTTTTCTGAAAAGACGAAAAGACACGAAGAACGGGAGAAAGCCCACTCACCAACCAAAGGAAACACCTATAAATAAGCCATCCCACACACATTTTAGAGCTAGCTAGTTTTTCTTTCTTCTTCCCTTTTCTTTCCTCCTGGTTCGTAGAACACCATCACCACTAAGGTGATTGGTGAATTTTATTTTTAGTTCTTTAATCTTGTAATTTTAATCCTTGTTTCATCTTGTCAAAACATCAATCATTTAATACCAAGTTCTTGTTTAATTTTTCATTTCATCTTGTTCATCATCATCTTTATCTTCAAGTTCTTAAGTTTTATTTTTATTGATTTGATCTTCAAAAGTTGTTTGGATTTGTGTTTTTGTTAGTGGGATTTGTTGCTTATATTGTCTAAATGATTTGTGTTTAATTTGGTAAAACTTTTTTAAGTGTTTGATTTGATTTTGATTAATTTTGTGTTCCGTGTTCTTCGCTTTAACTGTTTCTGTATCTGGGTTTCCAAAGTTCCGAACCAAGACAAAAAGTTCCGAATGAAGGGTTCATTCGGAAACTTCCGAACCAAGTACTAAGTTCCGGATCAGTGACTTCCGGATCAGCAACTTCCGAATCAACCTTCATCCGGAAGGTTCCGAATCAAACCATAAGTTCCGAACCAGTTCTTCATTCGGAAGTTTAAAACTTCCGAACCAGTGACTTCCGGACGAGCCATAAAGTTCCGGATCAAGCTCAGACTTCCGAATCAAACACCTTCATCCGGAAAGTTCCGGATGAGTATGTTCCGAATGAGTGAATAGTGTCTTCCGAATCAGTTAGTTCCGAATCAAGGTTTAAAGTTCCGGATCAGTTAATTTTGGGTATTTTTTAAGTTACTGTTTTACTGTTGATGTTTTACTATTTCTCTACTCATATTTCACTATTTACATTTTAACTTTAATTTTAATTTGAACTTTAAATTTTCAACCAAGTTTTTGTTAAATCTTAATTAAAGAAATTGCCTTTGATTTAAACTTTCATTTCCACTTCTTATTAGAATAGAAAACCAAACCCCTTTATTTAGTAACCAAGAACAATCATTCCACTTAAAACCTAGATCAATTCGAGAGGATATCGAGACATAAAATTGAACCCATTGAAAATGCTAATATCAGTCCATTATTCCGATTACCTTCATTTGCCCTATATTCCGATTGTACTCATTTTGGTATTCTGATTGCCGCCTGTTTTCAAGTATTCCGATTAGTGAAGTTTTGATACATTCCGATTGGAACCTTTCTCCTTATTCCGATCATTAGCTTTTCTCAGTATTCCGATCACCCGATCGGAATGTATTCCGATTTGCACCTTTTTCTAGATATTCCGATCACTTGTTTTGCTATATTCCGATCTTACTTTCTTTTAGTACTTTTCAACTAAGTTCATATTTTTACAAATTTTCCAAGAGTTAGTTTTCATTGAGTGTCCATTTATTTTTCTAGTATAATCTTTAAGTTTTCAAACTTTTATTTTTAAGCTCTTCTTTTAGTTTAATCTTTTAAAGTTTTAATTCTACTCTTCGACACTTACTTATTTGCCATTAGTTTAAAATAGATAAACAAACCAACACCTTTTCATTAACCAAGAACAAATCATTCCACTTAGAGCCGAGATCAATTCGAGGAGATACCGAGAACATTCTGAATCCATTGCAAAATCATTAGTATCAGGCTCATTGAGGTATCTGACTACCTCTAGACATGACATCATATTTGTTGTATGTGAATGTGCACGTCATCAAGTGACTCCCAAAGAGTGTCATATTCATGCTGTCAAAAGGATCTTTAGGTATCTTAGGTGTTATCCCACTTTAGGATTATGGTACCCTAATGATTCTCCCTTGGAGCTTGTGGGCTATTCAGATAGTGACTATGGAGGAGACAACAATGATAGGAAATCCACAACTGGTGGATGTCAATTTCTTGGGAGCAAACATATTTCTTGGCAATGCAAGGAAAACACAGTGGTGGCCAATTAAACAACTGAGGCTAAGTATGTAGCTGCTGCTTGTTGTGGGCAAGTGTATGGATTCAAAATCAGCTTTTGGATTATGGGTACAATTTTATGCATACCAAGATTTTTGTAGATAACAACAGTACACTTGCATACCAAGATTCAAAATCAGCTTTTGGATTATGGGTACAATTAAAAATCATGCGCATCATTCTAAAACTAAACACATAGAAATAAGGCATCATTTTATAAGGGATTATGTTGGAAAAGGTTTAATACATCCAGATAGAGTTGACACAGAAGATAATGTGGCTGATCTTTTAACTAAACCTTTTGATGTTGGGAGGTTCTAGTACATGGTAACAAGTATTGGAACGATCAATCCATAAAATATGTGTTTTTGAACTTTATGTATAGTATGTACAGGATGTGCAATGTTATTATTATTTTTATAATGTGTTAGATTTTCAACTATATTTTCTAACGCTGACAAAGGCATTTTATCCGCTGACAAGTGGAAAGAAGCCGCTAACAGCCTATGTTACTCTTTGTGGTTTTTCATCTAATCATGCAGGCATTTTGAGCATTGTGCAATAGGATACATAGTTGCTTATGGACTTCATAGATATGAAGAATATTTTTTTATGATGGTTGGAATGTTTACATTCCTATCTGGAAATAAATATTTATCATATTCATTTATTTTGCAAACTGTGTAAGTTTAAGGGGAGGTTTAGGGAACCTTTAGGTCTTTGGGTACTTATAGAGTGCTCTTATCACAATTCTAGATTGTGTCCACTAGTGAGTAGGGGTTAGGAATAATGAAGACTTTTCTTTTTAACATTTGTTGGAATTTCTAAACCTTGAGGCACTATAGCATGCAAAGTTGATATAACTGTGCATGTTGCCAAGACTATTTTACCTAGAATTATGATTGGTCGGTTGGGAGACTTGGTGTAAATAAAAATGGGATTACCTGGGAGTTAAAAAGCGTGTATATGAGATAACTTCACTCCAAAGGACTTACTTTAGCAAGGTTCACTTGAGGACAGTTATGTCTATCTTGCTTATGCAAGTGTGTATAATTGGACAAAGTTTTTCAGTCTATATCAGAGGAAGAGTTATCTTCATTAGGGTAAACCTTTTTGTTAAGGTATTTTTATTTTATTACTTTTTATTTTAATTCGTTGACACATAAGTGGTTTAGACGATGACAAGCACATTTTCAAACGCTGACATGGCAAATTTTACACGCTGACAAAATATAGCCGTTACCCGCCGACACTCATATTTTGACCGTCAAAGAACACTTGGTCCCACCTAGTTGTTACTTTTGCGATATTTTGGGCCGTAATTTTATAAGATTTGGAAATTTCTTTTAAAGCTAAGAGATAAGCTATTTTTTTTCAAGGTTTTAACCATTACTTTTTGAATAACTTACCTCTTTTTCAACCAATAGTAACTTAGCTTACCACCTATATATACGACTCATTCTGTTTAAACAGGGTAACTTGCTTGTTTGTCTAACTTTCTCAATAACCAAAATTCTCCATTTTGTTCACTTTAAAGCTTTTCATAATAGTTTTCATGGCTCCATTGTTTAAACCTGCTGGTGCTACCTTAGGATTCAGGGATCAACACAACATGGTTTCTTATCTCGAGGCTGATCCTGATCATCATCCCTAATATACTCGAATGATTGAGTATCTCTTGGCTTCCAACCTAAGGTATGCTTTGACTCATGCTATACTCATTCCTATCACACACATTAAGTAGTTTTAGAACACTACAAGTTCTGAAACACTTGATGGAGTGATTACATTATCTATGACTGTTAATAGGACCAAGTGGGTGGTCACTGAAGCACTTATTTTTCAAGCTTTATGGCTTGATGATGCTGATGGTGTGACTACCCTTCCCATTGAGCAGATAGAGGAAGGACTTAGAGGCTTGGGTGTGATTTGCCTTAGAGGGAAAAATAAACAAATATTCAAAACAACAATTTCCCCCAGCCTGGAAGTTCATAATACATGTCTTCCTTCAATGTCTTAGTCCCAAGTGTACATCTTTCAACGAAATCGATCGTTCATTCGCTTGTGTTCTTGTTTGTATGGCCACTGGGCAAAAATACAATTTTTATCATATGATTTTTAAGGGCATGTTGCACAACAAGGGTAGCAAGATGACTCTTGCTTACCCTAGGTTTTTACAAATGGTTTTTTAGCAACAAGGATATTGTCGTACGGATCATGACAACTTTTATAAGATCCCTACCCAAAAAGCAAAGATTTTTCTGTCCATGAACACTCAACCTTTTAGACCCTTACCTTTGACCCCTCCCATGGTGGCTGTCATTGAAGCATCCCATAACCCTCAACCATTGTCTGAAACTGAACTTGAACAACAACCACCTTCTTCACACCATGTTGAACAAATGACTATTGACCCCCAGCCGTCAGCCGCTGACACTCGTGTTTTAGCCACTGACACAGTCGCCACACCCGCTGTCACCTCACCACCCCAAACACATGTTCACCAATCTACCTCATCTTCTGAACCCTTTGATTTTAGACTAAAGAAGAGACAAAGGACCACTTGAGTCTTCTCCTCTAGTGGTCCTAGCCATGAAGCTGAGAGAATTTTTCCTGATGAATCCATGTTAAGGAGTCAAATCCTAATTTTGGAGGAGGGCAGTCTGCAACCACTAACTATATTGGAATTGACGGCTATCTGAATTAGCTTGCAAAAGTCTAATGTAGATCTTGTACATAAAGTCACAGAGCAAGGACTTGAACTCAATCAGTTGAGGGAGAGGATAGTTATTTTGGAAGCTGCTGGATCTAGGAAGAGGAAAACCATGGTGCTATCCCAAGAAGTTGATTCTTACAAAGGGAGGATGCACCTATTGATCCAGAAAATGTAAGTGTTAAAGGGTCCCATGGAGGTTCTTATAGGAAAAAAGAAGTAGTAGAGCCGCTTGCAGGGTTGAAGGAGCAAGCTTCTCATCTTTTGGTTACTCCTATGCAACAGTCTTTCACAGAGATGATGTTGTAAGCAAGTGGACTTTCAGCCGATGACAAGGGTAATTTGCACGTTGACACAGCCATTCCAACCGCTAACAGAACTCCTAGTTTGACTGGTGTATCTCAACCACCATTCATGATCAAGGAGCCTTCCACTCATGTACCACCTTCTACTTTGCCCATTATTGTTCCAATGGATAAGGGTAAAGCTGTTTTGGTAGAAGCAGATATTCCCAAGATGCAGTCCAACAACAGTTTGATGCTATGCTTGCTCATCAGTGAAAATAAAGGGCTTGGGAAAGGAAGTATTGAAGCCCATATTCTCTCATCTGAAGCTGAAGGAGATGGAATTGATGGATTTGGTGATGATGAAAGTTTACATAGCTCAAGTGCTGATATAAGCAAACTGGTGGACTTGGAGAAATTAGGGTATGGGAAGATGAGCTAGCAAATGAAAAGCTCAGAGAGTTAAAGAAGCAGGTGGATTTTGATATTCCCCATGTCTCTACAATGTATTTCATATGGGAAGAGGTGTGTGTGCAAAAAATCTAAACATGTCATTAACTAAGAAGATTTGGGGTTTGGAGATTCTGTTAAGAGTTCAAACTGATTGCAAGATCACTTTGGAACATAGGGAAAATAGTGTACTTTTTGAGAACAAGAAATCCAGAAGGGAGCTTTATAACATGCTACTTAGATGCCATCAAAAAGGATGGACTTATACTAAAATGAGGAAGTTGTCTTTTGAGCAATTGGAGTACTATGTTGTTAGCCTCAAAATATTGAGTCAAACAAGAATGTTCGGTCATAGGTTTATATTGTAATATTTATTAGAACTTTGTAATAGTTAGTTAAAATAGTCGTGACATTACGGGCTTGATAGTTAGCTTAAAAGGCCTCTTTCAAGGTATTAAGCATTTATTCAAGCCCGACCCAAAACAATATAGTCCAAAAGAAAGCCCGCATGTGGGTGGACTATATAAGCACCCTCCTATCATGTTAGGAGGGTGGGCAAGGCATTTCATTCTTCTTAATCTAATTTCACCTAGTTTTCTCTACCTTCTCTCTACTTTCTCTCACTACTTTCTCTCTCTAGAATCCATCTATTTTTCTATCTTTAATTCTTGTTTAATCATAAAATCAACCATTGTGAAATGAAATATATTGGGTACAACAATTGGTATCAATCGCCACGGGGTAGATTAGTGATTGTTTGTTTGGTTTTAAATTTGATTCGTATGATTTCATCTATAAACCATCTCGAATTAATTTTTTTTAGTGTTTTCGGGATCTAAATCTTCATATTAATCTCCTACATAGTTGTGGTAGGGATTTTGGTTAGTTATTGTGGTTAAAATCGCAAATTCTTTTGGTGTTTGGTTTGATTTTTGGGTTAAAATCACGAAATTAGTTTATTTGAAGCGAAGAACACGGAAAGTATCCAACAGATTGCTTATCTTCAGAATTTTTGGGATATTGTGAAGTAGTAAAGAGGGTTTATGAATTGTGAAGTCCAATTTATTTCCCATTCCGAAGTTCATTTTTGAGAAGAGAGGATTCCGAAGTCAGCAAGAGTCAAGTATTCCGAAGTTAAAATTTTATTGTGAAGATAATCAGGTTTTCCTTATTCTGAAGTTAAGTTTATGCTTTATTCCGAGGTGCAAAACTTGAGGTGCAAAACTGTAACATTCCGAAGTCCACAAGGATAATTATTCCGAAGTACCTAAGGATAATTATTCCGAAGTTCCCAAGGAGAATTATTCCAAAGTTCAGAAGTAAATTTAATTCCGGAGTGGAATTATAGAAGTATTGCGAAGTGATACATATTGCGAAGTTCATAATTCCGTAGTGAGTAAGTTTTCTGGCATTATTCCGAAGTGGAATGATGAGATGGCATTTATACATGATCTCATCGTTCTTTTCGGGCTTTAAATGCATAAAAATGTCATAATATACCATATATATGCTTGTGTTTGTTTACTTGTGTATTTTAGGTATGGATATCGTGAAAAAGACAAAAGATCACAAGATACAAGGAAAAACGGACACGAGAAACGAAGCCGTACAAAGAACCGGGCCCTAATTCATGGAATACTCAACAAATACCCTTGAAGACTTGAAGACATACAAGATTGATCCTCATTTATTGAAGAAATGACACTTAAAACCCTTGTATATTGATAATTACAAGTTTGGTCCCTTAAGTTTGTCAAAATTACACAAAAGGTCCTTCAACTTTGAAGAAATGGCAAGATTAGTCCCTCAACAATTCCAAATTATCAATTATGGTCCCTCATCAAGCCAAAGATACATTGAAGACCTTTGAAGATCAAGAATGTCCAAGATCAGCCCTTGAATTATGCAAAAGTTCCAAAAATAACCCTTATAAACCCTTTTGGAAAGTTATGTGCCAAAACTGCCAAAGTGTGAAAGTTAAATACAAAGGAAATCAAGTTTCTATGGCTGAAAACACGTTTTACCAAAAATCCCAAAATACAAGGGCCATTTGTGTGCTATTGAAACATTTGAAACGAAATTGCGCCAAACACTTTCCATTCCCCCAATTTCGGATCAAAACTACTACTATTCACCCTTCATCCACCCAGTTTTTACTCCACTTAAAACAAAGGGTAAAAACAAATTACCCTGGCACTTGTGTGATTCACATGTGCAGAAACAAATCCCACACACAAAACCCTCACTCCCACTACTCCTTGGACCCCACACTCAACCTCCTCAACCAATGAAAATGCAACTTAGCCTCCAAGTAATCTGACGTGTCCAAATCAACAGCCTAGGATCCCTGCTTCATATCAAAGCTATTTTGAACGGTTTGGATGCATTTGGACAACTCATTCCATCAAAACTTCTAGAAGACTCAAGGGCATTATAGAGAAATCACTTCTAGGGTTTGTGAATAGTGCTAGCCTTGGCATTTGCCTATATAAGACTCCTCAACCTGTGAGAGAGCTTTGTTCCAGATTTTAGCTTTTAAATCTTTGTAATTCCTTTTTATGAAATAAAGTTTGAATTTCTTAAAATTTTGAATTCTAATCTATTATTTATAAAAGTTTGGTGTTTGATAAGCTAAAATCTGAGTTCCATAATCTTGTTTGAAGGTTTTTGAGGCAAGGTTTTAAGTGATAAAGCTTGTGCATCAAAAATCAGAAAGTTGGTATTATTTTGATCTCACTTTGTGGTTTGTTCTTCTTAGCAGCTTGGAAGCTGGTACTTGTTCTGCTAGTACCTAAGCTCAAACAATCCAGGGCCTGGATGTAGGTCTTGGAGGTTTGTATCCTTCTCCCTTTTCATTTTCTCCTTTATTTTTCTGAATTTGGTGAATATTGCATGTTTATGCTTGAATCTGAGATATTATTGTTGAATCTGGTTTATTTGTGTTGTTTTGATGTTAATGAAGTGTTATTGATCTGATTTGTGGGTAAAATCTGCATAAGCCTTTGAAAAATTGTGTAAACAAGTTTTAAAAGGGTGTTTGGGTTTACTGCATAAACTGGATTTGTGGTTTGTTAAGTGGTTGTTTATTGTTGCTAAGTGTTGGTATCTGTTATGTAGGTGCTATTGTTCATCTGTTTGTAGGTTTTGAGGGTTTGAACACATAGATTCATAAAATAGGTCATAAAATCTTGTTTACTTGGTGAATTTGGCTGAAATTTAGGGGACACCTAGATCTAATCATAGACTAGGGTTAACAAGTGTTAAATCTAGGTTAACTACACCAGGGAAGTAGGATTTGAGGCTTGAAATTGGATCAAGTGTCAAATAGATCAGCAAACTTGTTTCTGCATATGTTCATTGTTCATCAGTAACTTTTCATTCTTTGATCTTGTTGTTTACTTTGATTCAGTGTTTGATTCTTGTTGCTTTGTGTTTATTCATAGTTTATATAGCTTGTGTATGCATCCTATTAAGTTTGGTTGGCTTATTCTTGCTAAATCTGCTTATTAAGAGCTTAACTGCTTATTTCCATATCTGGGCTATATCTGGTGACTGTTTGATTAATTGTGGCTTATTGTGTAAACCAAATTGTGATTTTCTTGTTGCTATTGACTCCTTGTGATTCACTGATCACAAGGGTTCCTTTGTTTCCAATTGAATCCAACCAGAACTCTCAAATAAGCTTGGTCAAATAGTCAAAGCAGTGGGAACTCCTTTCCCCTGCTGGTTGCCACTGATAGTGTAAAATTGGGTTCAGCTTATCAATAAGCTATAATAGCTTATTCTAACCAGCAACAACTTTGATTTTGTAATAGGTGCTCATTATTTGACCCATTTGTTCATACTGGAGCATTTGGTGGGTTGACTTTAGGGTTTGACTAGAAAACCAACTTCATTGACTTTTTCATAAGTTCATTTGTGCTTATTCTGGCTTATTGGTTGTGCTTATTGGATTTTTGTTTATTGATTTGGCTTATTGAGTCCATTTGTGATCTTTTGCAAGTTGAATCAAGTCCTGAGGTGCCTTATTTCTCAAACCCGACTATTTTGTCGTTTTGTGAAATAATACTTTCCAAGTCAATTGGGCCAAGTTTGACTTTTTGGGCCCAAAAGCCCAATTGTGTTGACTTTTTTTGGTTTTGGCCCATTTGAGGGCCCAATAGGGGTATTCTGGTAATTTCACTTTGATTTTCTGATTATTTAGGTTAAAATAAACTAGTTTGCAAGTTTTTAGAATTTTTTATAATTTTTGAATTTTTAATATAATTTTATTATTATTTTTCAAATTTCACATTTTCCAACTTTTTACATTTTTCTTAGCTTTAATACATTAAAATAGGAATTTAGCAACTTTTAGAATAATTTTATCTCTTTTAGATTAATTTTTATAATTATTTTAAGTTTTAATAGTTTTTAAATCATTTTGAATAGTTTTTATTAGTTTAAAATTTTCTAAAAATAGTTTTTAATCTTTTTAGGTCATTTTAGAGGTTTACCAATCGAAAAATCTTTATTTGGGCTTATTGATAAATTTATTTGATTTTTAGGGCTTTAATTAGCATTTAAAAATTGAATATTTAATTATTTAAAAGGTTTGAAAAAGTTTTGATCATTGGTAAACTCTTAGTTTATTTATTTTTATTTTTGTTGAATTTTTGGTAATTTTTAGAATTAATTTTTATTTTTGTGGTTTTTAAGGTTTTACGTTTTAACTTTCTAGTAGTAATAATTTTTATTTTTACGTCTTCGTCATCTTCTTTTCTCATCCCTTTCTAAACCAATCATTAATCTCAAACATTTAACAAGTTTTTCACACACATATACCTCCTTGGGAAACGAACTTCATTGGGTCATTAACACTTGATTTTTCCTAAAGTCATTTGTTTAATACTTTCCGCTTTTACGCACCTTTTCCTAAAGGTCGTATTTTTCCTACAATCATTTTGGCGCCGCTTCCGGGGAGGTGTGTCGTGATTAATTTGTATTGGTGTTTTTAATATTAACCATAAATAGTATTTGTATTAGTAGAACTCTACTAATACGCATTATCGGTTTTCTTGGTTTTTCTTGTAAAAATATTATTACTATATTGTATTAAGTATCACAACAAATAAACAATATCTCCAAAAGTGTGAAAACACAACCTTGATTCGGGATTTCATCACTCGATCATTGTATTCGAATCTCAAACAAAAAGAAAAAGGCAAAAATAGATAAATACTTTCGTGAAGCTCGATTTTGAAGAATACAAACTATAAGGTAGGTATAAGGCGGGTATTATAAAATATACCCTAAGGAAAAAGGCTCTTAAGTGCTTCGCGCCGCCTCGTTTCCCCGCTTGCTTGTGAGTATTTTGAGATTGAAGGCTAATCGAGGGTTTTGCCTCCCAAAGTATTATTACGTATAATATATTTGCTTGGTTTCTTTTGTTGGGAATAAATTAAGGCCAGATCACTTGAGCGCTGACAAGAACAATTCAAGCGTTGACAAGAGCAAAGCAAGCGATGACAGCTCAAGCGTTGACAAGTTAAAGTCAACCGTTGACAACATTGAAGACAAGCACTGATGGAAGATATAATCTACACGTTTATTATATTCTAGAATACTTCTAGTAAGGATAGAAACGACAATGTATTTTCTATGTTTATCTTTACCTAGAATAGCTGATACGTAGCTTATTGTACAAGGCTTCTTGTATCTATAAAAGAAGGCCTTTAGGTTAATGTTTGATATAAGTTTTACATAAGTTTTCATTCGTAAACATCTTTCATTGTAAGCAAGTTCGACATTGATAATCAAAGTGAAAGTTTGTTTATATCTTGTGTGTTCTTGTTTGAGTGTTAAATTCCGCATAACACTTAGATTCACAAAGCATATACAAAGGTTTCTCTACGTGTATTACTTGATCTAATCTCGTATACACAAAGCTAATCGATCTAAGTTTGAGATCAACAAGTGGTATCAGAGCCTGGTTGAGGAATTTTTGATCTTTGAAGAACACCAGAACCCTAAAAACACCAAAACCCTAATTTTTCTCAGAAACCCTAACAACATCATGTCTGAAGCAATAACCTCCTCCTCCTCAGCCTTACCTAACATCAAGATTCCCATGCTTGATGCAACCCACTTTGACTTATGGAAGTTCAACTTTGAACAATATCTGGGGATCTATGACTACACACTCTGGGAGATCATTGAATATGGAAACTCATTCAATAAGGCTCAGAAGATTCTTGATGCCATTAGTCAAAGAACAGCTGTTGAAGGATGCCCTGAAGAGGATAAGAAAGAAAAACCTGGAGATGGTAGAGCTGTAGGTGCTGAAGATATTGCAAAGAAAAGGGTTGACATGAAAGCCCTAAATATTCTTAAAGTCTCTTTGGGACAAGAAAACCAGCACAAATATAGAGGCTATGAATCTGCTAAGGATCTTTGGGAAGCACTTGAAGTTGCATATGGTTGCAATGCAGACACTAAGGAAGAAAAGAAAAAGCAACTTCTGCATGATTATGCTGTCTTCAAAGCTCAACCCAATGAGAAACTGAGTAGTGTGAGAAGCAGATTGCTTGACATCACAAGCAAGTTGTCCTTCATGGGGACACAAGTTGGTGATGTTGACACCAATGCTACCTTTCTTAAAAGTCTTGGTGAGGCATGGAAGATTGAGGCAAGATCTATTCTTGCCAATAATACTTACAAGAGCTCCTCGTTTGATGACATCTACAACAAACTAAGACTGTTGGAAGAAGAAAATCTTTCAGAGCATGGAAGCAAATCTACCACCAGCAACATGGCCTTCTTCTCTCATAGTGAAGGTAAATTCAATCAGAAGGACTCTTATATGCATCCAGTTACTGGATCATCATATGTCAGCGCTGGAACAAGTCCTGTCAACGTCTCTTTTTCAGACGCTGACACATTCAAGAATGATTCCCTAAGAGTTAAACCTTCTGGTTTGTATTTGGATACTGTTTGTGCTTACATTGCCTCTCCGCCCAATGGTTCAGTGATTACATATGAGGACCTTGAGCAGATAAGTGATGAGCACTTGGAAGAGATGGACATCAAGTGGAACATGGCTCTTGCTAGTATAAGAGCAAATAGGTGGAATAGAAGGTTCAAAAAGAAGATGACCTTCAATGCTAAAGACACAACTGGATTTGATAAATCCAAAGTTGAATGCTACAACTGTCATCGTATGGGGCACTTCATGAGGGAATACAGATCTCCTAGAAGATCTGATGTTGGTAAACCCACAAGTCAGGTTGTTAAAGCTCAGGATTCCAAAGCCATGGTTGCAGTTCAAGGAATTGATGGTACAGGATGGGATTGGAGCTATCTGGCTAAGGATGTTGAAGAGGATAAAGCTTTGGTTGCTGATATTGAAGAAGAAGAGCATGTTGAATATGCTCTCATGGCACACTCCTCCTCTTCATCTGATAATGAGGTATATGATGATGCTTTTTGTAGCAAAGGTTGTAGGTTAAACACTGAAAGACTTAACAAAGAGGTGTTAAAACTAAAAGATGATATGAGTACTGAAAGGTGTAAATTGTCTAATTACCAACTAGCTCTTACTGAAACTGAGAAAACCGTTTCTGAATACAAGAAAATGGAATTTGACTTAAAAGATAAGATCAATATCTTAAAACATGAGCTAGAGGGTAGTATGGATGTTAGGAACATCATGACAAAGGTTAATAGAGACCTACAGGCTAAGTTAGATGAGGCCATTAAGAATAAAGATAATGTTGACCTCAAAATTCAAAGATTTGATAGAGCCACCTAAACCCAAGGAGACTGTGTAGCTAAACAAAGGGATCCTAAGGACATGACTGGGATTGGGATGAATGATTACTCTCTGGTTCCACCACCAGCTGGTGACTTCTATGGTGTCCTTAGAAAGGACTTGTCTTGGACTGGTATACCAGAATGCCAAGAAAAGGAATTCATTCCTCCACCAAGAGTTGTCACTCCAGTGGAAGAGTATCAACAAAAATTAACTGACCTAAATGAGTGGAAGAAAGCTAACCCTACTTTATTTGTTAAGGGAGGTTTGCTATGTGAAAGTCCCAATGAATCACCACCCATTAAGGTTACTCACCCAATCACTGGTAAAGCTGTTGAGCTAGGCTCAAACACTGTTAGAAGACCTACCATTAAATATGCAGAGATGTATAGGAATAATATGTCACCCAAGAGCCAAGTTAGCAATCATGGAACAGGTTTCTTCTCTACTAGACCTAAGGATGTGTCTAAGAAAGCCTGTTACACTTGTGGTAGCTTTTCAAATTTGGCATACAAGTGTGTCAACGCTCCCAAAGCCAGCGCTGACAGGAACAATTTCAGCGCTGACAGGAAGAAAGTCAACGTTGTTAGAAAGTCAAACGTTGTCAGACCCAAACCTTGTGCGCAGCAAAGTCCACAAGTGATTAGACCTGCCCCATTCTTTTCTAGAAGGTCTAACACTCATGGACAAATACCTTTTCAAAAGACAAATACCTGGTCAAATAGGCAATGGGTTCCTGTAGCAAACCCTAGGTTCAACGCTGACAAGGGTAACTTCAGCGTTGACAGGACAAATTCTAACGCTGACAGAAACGTGACCAGACCTAAATATTTGCAGCCACAAGGTAAGGGGTCTAAAGCTTCTTCAAGCTTAACATGGAAACCCAAGAAAGATCAAAACCCTAATAATAATGGGATTTCAATGACTTGCAATAGATTTAATTACATTTCAAAAGTCATTACAAAACCTATTGGGGTTAACTGGGTATTTCATCCTAAAAAGGATGAGAATGGGGTTGTTGTGAGAACTAAGTCTTTTCTTATTGAACAACCAGATGAATCCAAGTCTTTTGAGACTTGGGTTCCCAAAGAAAACTAATTTGTTTTCTTTATGTGTAGGGCATTCAAAGACAGATCAATGATTATGGATATTGGGATAGTGGATGCTCAAGGCACATGACAAGGAAGGAAGACTATCTAACGAACTTCACTCCTATTAAAGATGGTGATAAGGTATACTTTGGAGGGGGATATGGAACTATTACAGGCAAAGGAACCCTTCTCACCAATAATCTGCGTTTTGAGAACGTCTTCCTGGTAAAAGAACTTGATTACAACCTGTTTAGTGTATCACAAGTTTGTGATAACAAAAATAAGGTTCTTTTTACTGATACTGAGTGCTTGGTGTTAAGCAAAGATTTTAAGATCCCTGATGAGAAATATATTGAGTATAGAACACCTAGGCATAAGGACATATACAATGTGAATTTAAATGGGATTAAAATGAATACAAATATGTCTTGTTTTTATGCTAAGGCCTCAGTAGATGAGAGTAATTTGTGGCACAGGAGACTAGGGCACATAAATTTTAAAAATATAAATAGACTTGTGTGGCTTGGTTTAGTTGATGGTTTGCCTGAGAAGGCCTTCCACAATGACCACTCTTGTGTTGTATGTCTTAAAGGCAAGTAGCACAAGGTCTCATTCAAGTCCAAACAGGTGCATACTAGTTCCAGACCTCTTCATATGCTTCACATGGACCTCTTTGGTCCAACAAATATAGAAAGTTTGAATGGTAAGTCATATTGCTTTGTAGTCACAGATGACTTCTCTAGATTTACTTGGACATTCTTTCTAGCTATGAAGAGTGACACAGCTGATGTTCTTATTGATTTTATCACTCAGATTGAGAAAAGGTCTGGCAATGAGGTTAAAATGCTTAGGAGTGATAATGGTGGAGAATTTAGGAACAAGAAGCTAGATGATTTCTGTGCCAGGAAAGGAATTACTAGGCAATTTAGTATTGCTAGAACCCCACAACAAAATGGGGTTGCTGAGAGGAAAAATAGAACCCTAATTGAAGCAGCCAGAACAATGTTGGTTGATGCTCACTTTCCAATAGTCTTTTGGGCTGAGGCTGTTAATACAGCATGTTATGTGCAAAATAGAGCATTGGTTAACAAAATACAGAACAAAACACCTTATGAGTTACTTTGGGGAAGAAAACCTAATATTGGTTTTCTCAGACCTTTTGGTTGTCATGTAGTAGTGTTGGATACTAGTGACGCCTTAGGGAAATTTAGTGCAAAAGGTGATGAGGGTTACTTCATGGGGTATTCAGTGCAGAGCAAGGGTTATAGGGTTTATCTTAAGGAGGACAAACGTATAGTTGAGAGAGTACATGTTAGGTTCTTAGAGAATAAACCTAGTGACCCTGAAAGTGGTCCTAATTGGTTGTTTGATTTGGAACCCTTATCTAGAACCTTAAATTATATGCCTGTCACTAATCCAGACATTGTGAAGGTGACTTCCAGTGTTGTGGAAGAACAAGTTGTTAATGTTTCAGGTACACAGGTTCATGAGAAGGTTGGATCACAAGCAGAAAAGGCATCTCCTACATTAGAATATGTCACAATTCCCATTTGGACAGATGCTTTTGCTGCTGCTGCTGCTGGACAAGATAATGGTGGTTTCCAAACACCACCAGATACAAACATGCATGGTTCTTCAGGCGCTGACAAAGGCAAATCAAGCGCTGACAAGACCAATTCAGACGTTGATGGCTCAGACGTTGACAACAACACTTCAAGCGTTGTTAGCCCTAGCGCTGACAAACAAGATTCAGACGTTGACAACACTTATGGGCATCTTTTCTCTTCCAGTTTTGAACAAGGTGGACCTTCCAATGTTCATGAAGAAGTTCACGTTGATCAAAGAGAGTCTGATGAAGAAGATATTGGCAACATAGAGGGTGAGGTTGAGGACACCAGAGTTTTTGAAGGAGGGGTTCTCACTTCCACAATGAAGAATCACCCCACATCTCAGATCATTGGTGATATTATGACTCCAGTTCAGACTAGAAGATCTCATCAAGGTCTTGGTGGGTTTATTGCCAATATACACAAGAAGGTTGATACCCCTCTTGTGCAAGCATGTTTGTTTGCATGTTTTCTTTCACAAGAAGAACCCAAGAAAATATTTGATGCTCTCAAAGAACCAAGTTGGGTGGAAGCAATGCAGGATGAGCTTCACCAATTTGCAATTCATGATGTTTGGGAGCTGGTTGATTGTCCTAGGTATGTCAGACCTATAGGGACAAGATGGGTTCTCAGGAACAAAAGAGATGAAAGAGGCATTATGGTCAGAAACAAGGCAAGGTTAGTGGCTCAAGGTTATACACAAGAGGAGGGGATAGACTATGAGGAGGTCTTTGCACCAGTTGCAAGGATTGAAGCTATTAGGATTTTTCTAGCCTATGCTTCCTGCATGGGCTTCACAGTCTATCAAATAGATGTCAAGAGTGCTTTCTTGTATGGCACCATTGTTGAGGAAGTATATGTAATGCAACCTCCTGGTTTTGAGGATCCAGAGCATCCAGATAAAGTGTATAGAGTCAAAAAGGCTATGTATGGCCTTCATCAAGCCCCTAGAGCATGGTATGGTACTTTGTCTACCTATTTGGTGGACAATGGATTCAAGAGGGGCACCATAGATCAGACACTCTTTACAAAGAAGAAAGGCAAGGATGTGTTGCTTGTGTAGGCCTATGTTGATGATATCATTTTTGGGTCTACTGATCCAAAGATGAGTGAGGATTTCTCCAAGCTTATGACAGACAAATTCAAGATAAGTGCTATGGGGGAGATGAACTTCTTTCTTGGTTTACAAGTTCAGCAGAAAGAAGATGGTATCTTCATCTCCCAGGACAAATATGTTGCTGAGATCTTGAAGCAGTTTGGCTTTTCTCCACATGAAAAGAGAGCTACTACTCCTATGGATAGAGAACACCCTTGGGGAAAGATTGGAGATGGGAAAGATGTTGATGTCAGGCATTATAGATCCATGATTGGATCCTTGATGTATCTTACTGCTTCCAGACCTGATATCATGTTTGCTGTGTGTGCTTGTGCACGCCATCAAGTGACTCCCAAAGAATGTCACCTTTATGCTGTGAAGAGGATCTTTAGGTACTTAAGATGTTATCCCAGTCTTGGTTTTTGGTACCCAAAGGATTCACCATTGGAGCTGATTGCATATTCAGATAGTGATTATGGAGGTGATAAGTTTGATAGGAAATCCACAACTGGTGGATGTCAGTTTCTTGAGAGCAGGTTAATATCTTGGCAATGCAAGAAACAAACAGTGGTGGCTAATTCTACAACTGAAGCAGAGTATGTGGCTGCAGCTGCATGTTGTGGTCAAGTGTTGTGGATTCAGAACCAGCTGTTGGACTATGGGTATAATTTCATGCATACTAAGATATTTGTTGATAATAATAGTACTTTATGCATCATTAAGAATCCTGTACATCATTCTAAAACTAAACACATAGAAATTAGACACCATTTTATAAGAGATTGCTTTGAGAAAGGTTTAATACAACCAGATAGGGTTGACATTGAGGAAAATGTGTCAGATTTATTAACTAAACCTTTTGATGCTGGGAGATTTCAATACTTGGTTACAAGTATTGGAATGGTTAATCTCACATAATATGTGTTTTGGATTCTTTTTGTAAAAGTATGTACAGGATGATGCATTATTATTATTGGTCTTATTGATGATTTAGATTTTACACTATACTTTTCTAACACTGACAAAGGTTGCTTGAACACTGATAAGTGTTTTTGCAACGTTGTCAGCAATATACTTGTCTAACGCTGACAAAGCTTCCCTCAACGCTGTCATGTGTTATCGGGGCGTTGTCAGCAACAATGTTAGTTTTGTGGTTTTCAATCTAAATGTGCAGATGGTGTTAGCAGTATACCATTGGATACAGAGTTGCTTATGGATCAATGGAGAAGAATTTGGACAAGTTTTTATTTATGGATGATGGTTGGAATGTTTCATTCCTATCTTGACATAAATTTTTTATGTTCATGCATGATTTTAGCAAACTTTTTGTATCATAGTTTAAGGGGAGGTTTTATGAACGTTTAAGATGTTTGGGTATGCATATGATACTCTTATCACAATTCTAGATTGTGTCCACAGGTGAGTATGAGTTAGTTTTACTAAATCATGAGGCACTGTAGCATGCATAGTATATCCACTTTGCATGCTGCCAAGACATTTTTGGCCAAGAATTGGTTGTGGTCTGTTGGGAGACTTGGGAATGATTTTGATATGGGATTTACCTGGGAGTAACAAGGATTTTATAAGGTAACTTTGTTGTTAAGAGTTTTGGTTAACAAGGGACACTAGAGGACTGTTATGTCTATCTTGCTTATGCAAGTGTGCATAACTGGACAGTGCTTGCCGCCCTATAATAATTATCAGCTTTTGGTTATCTTCTATAGGATAAATTACTTGTTAAGGTCATTTTTCACTTTTTAAAATGATTTTATTTTTGGACGCTGACAAGAAATTTCCAAGCGTTGTTGTGACCAAATTGGACGCTGACATGGCTTTAGGAAAACGTTGACAAGATTATAGCCGTTGGGCGTTGATAGGTTATTTTTGACCGTTGACACTCAATGGGACCTACCCAGTTGTTACTTTTTGACATATTTTCAAGCCGTAATTTTAGGAGATGTTACTTTCATTTAATGCATGAGATAAACTATAACTTTTTCAATATTTTCATGATTGATTTTTGAAAATCTTTGCCTATTTTTGGGCCAATCACATGCATTCTTTTTCTCCTATAAATTTGGCTCCTATTTCAAACAGGGTATCTATAATTCTTGTCTAACACTTTTCTCTTATCAACTTCATCTTCTACACTTCAAATTAACAGCTTTCATCAATGGCACCAAAGTTTAATTCAGCAGAATTGGAATTGGGGTTTAGATCACAACACAACATGATTGCTTATCTTGAAGCCGATAATGATCTGTTTCCCCAATACACACAAATAGTGGCGTATTTGAACGCATCCCTATTAAGGTATGCTCTTTCTCATGCACCACTCATTCCAGTCACACACATTAAGCAGTTTTGGAACACTGTTAGTTCCTCAACAGTTAATGGAGTGACCACATTGACTTCTATTGTTCATGGGAGGTCTTGGGTGGTTACTGAGTCCTTGGTACGCCAAGCCTTGCATCTTGATGATGCTGATGGTATAGCCATCCTTCCCATAAATGAAATAGAACAAGGGCTTAGGGCTTTGGGATATCCCTTTCCTGATGAAGGTACTCTAAACAAGTATCATAAGCAGGAATTTCCCTCAGCCTGGAAGTACCTCATACACGTCCTCCTTCAATGTTTGAGTCCCAAATGTACTGCACACAATGAGATCAATAGATCCATTGCCAGTGCTATTGTGTGCATTGCAACAGGGCAAAAATATAACTATTCTAAAATGATTTTTGAGGGGATGTGTAAAAAGAAGGGGACAAAAATGACTTTAGCTTATCCCCGTTTTCTGCAAATGATTTTTGATGATCAAGGTTATTGCTCAAGGGATCACAATGATTTTTATAAGATCCCTGAGCAAAAGAAAGCTATTTTTATGAAGATGGATTCACCACCCCTTAGAGACTTACCTTTAACCCAAGCCATGCTTGCTGTTATTGCAGCAGCACAACCTCAACCAGACCCCCAACCTCAAATTGACCCTCAACCACACCTTGAACCCATTCCTGAACCTTTACCCTCACCTGACCAAATGCAAATTGACCAAGAACCCTTTGACGCTGACACATCAAATGTTGGCGTTGATGTGCCTATTTCCAACGCTGACACACAACCTTCACAATCCCAAACACCCCTTAACCAACCCACATCTACCCATTCTTCCACACCATCTTCCACACCACCTGAATATAGGTTGATGAAACTCCAAAGGACTACTGGAGTGTTCTCCTCTGGTGGTCCTAGCCATGAAGCTGAGAGAACCACCACCACAAGTGTGGCTGGTGACCTAGATGAGGCTGGGACTATTGGTTCTGGCTTAGAAGCTGGCCAAGGCAGTCCCACCATCTTTAAGTCCTCATCCTTGCCCAATGAATCTGACTTGGGAGGTCAAATCCCCATTTTAGAAGAGGGCAGACTGGAACCAATGACTCTTATGGAATTGACGGCAGTCTGCATAAGCTTGCAAAAGCAAAATGCAGACTTGGTACAAATTGTCAGCTCACAAGGCCTTGAACTCAAGCAATTGAGGGAGAGGATTGTTGTTTTGGAAAGTGATCGTGTTAGAAGGGGTATGGAGGAGTCTTCCAAAGGGGAGGAAGATCAAAGAAATCTGAGTGATAAGGGCAGTCGAGATGGTCAATCAATGGATGTTGCTGAAGCCCTTACAACTTTGAAAGAACAAACAGGTTTTGACACGTCCTTAATCTCTCCCACCAATCTAAATTTATCATTTACAGCTATGTTGAGAGAGGTTACACAAGGCGCTGAGGGAAAATATTTGAGCGTTGACAAGGCAACTTTGGACGCTGATAGAAGTATTTTGGGCGCTGTCAGGATAAATTTGGGCGTTGACAGACCTGCTCATGAAGGTGATGTATCCCAGTCATCATCTATCATCAAGGAAGTTTCTACTCAGGTATTACCATCTACCTTACCAACCATTGCACCATCAGATAAGGGTAAGGGTAAATTGGTAGAAGAGATTGTTCCAAAGGATGCAGCCCAGGTTGAATTTGATAGAAGACTAGCTGCACAAATCATGGAACAAGATGAAAAGGAAAAGTCACCATTTTTTGTGACTTCAGAAGAAGAAAGTGATAGCTCAGACTCAAGTGTGATGATAATAGAACCGGAAAGGCTTGAGTATGGTGATGAGCTTGCTAGGGAAAAGTTGAGAGAATTAAAATTGCAGGTTGACTTTGACATGCAAGAGGTGGTTCAAATGTATAATTCTTGGGAAGAAAGCTATATGGATAATCCAGACTTGACCATTTCAGATCAAATATGGGGTTTGGAGCTTCTTCTTAGAGTTCAGAAGGATTGTAAGGTGATTTTGAAACACAAGGCAAGCAATATTCTCTCAGAATTGAAAAGGGATAGAAGGGAGCTCTACTTTATGTTAATAAATCAATGAATATTGATAATCAATGAATCTATGAAGGGGTTTGTTAATTCCTAGAGAGAGAAAGTTAGAGAGAGAAAGTGAGAGAAACTATGTGAATTTTATTAAGTGGAAATTAAGAAATGATAACAACCAACCCCTTTCCTTAGTGGAAAGGGGTATTTATAGTTCCAAGTCATAAGTGGACTTGGGCCGGTCCATGACAAGCCCATGGACCGGTTCTTACTTAAGTTAATAAGCAAATAATAACTAATTACTAACTACGAGCTATTACAACATAAATCATATTGTGGAGCGACCGATACTTCTAATATACGTTAAAACGTATTTCTAACAATCTCCCCCTAAGGGAGGTCACTCCACGTTACAAAGTTCTAAACCTAGCATACTATACTAAGTCTTCGTTCTTTAGCTCGTAGTCTTTTCTTCTTTTCTTTCTTTTGTTGTGAATATGTTGATTTGATCCTTTTGGCTTTGACTTGAGAGCATTGTTCTTTGGCCTTTCACGTGCGATCTTTGCCTTTCTTATGAATTTTGCCTCCTCGTGACTTCATGTTCCACACACTTACGTCTTTTTGTTGGATTCTTGAAAGCTTCAGAGTTTGATACAGCGGAAGACTTCATCTTGTACTTTCTTGAATTTTTGTTGCAAAAGACATAAGCATGTGGGAACGACTTTTTCAGGTACACCGCAACACCACCGTCTTCACTGGTACTCAGCAACGCCACCGTCTTCAACAGGTACTCAGCAACGCCACCGTCTTTAGCAGGTACACAGCAACGACACGAATAAAATGGCTTTGAACATTTTATTCTAATTTGGTAGCATTTTACCTCCGGTCGGTGAAGACCGTTGGACGATATTAGATATCGTACCCGTGACGGATAGTTTCAATTAAGTAACTTCCTGACAGGATTTCACGGGTGAACCCGTTCTCTTTATTCGACCGTCCAAAGCTGACTGCGAACATAAAGAGTGAATCACTTGGATAAATTATCCTTGTGATTAAAAGCCGTCAATTCATGAAACCTGGAACAAGTGAATTTCAATTAAGATTTTCACCATCGTTGCTTTCCAGTTGTCACGAGCTCAATTCATAAAGAACCTTGCACGTTACCTACCAAGTGCTGTTTGATGTTGACACTAGAAGGATTTCCACTCGTCACTGTGGTCAATAAAGAGTCACTCTGAGTGTTCTGGCAAGATCATATGATAATGCGAAGAGGCCTGGAACGAGTTTAAGTTCAATTAAGAATTAAACCACTGTTACCTTCCAGTTTTTCACAAGATTGGTTCTAAAAGAACCGCACGTGTAACCTACCATGAGCTTGTTTGATGTTGGCTCAAGCAGGATTTCCATCTTCATTGTAATACTTACATATTACTCGGATGTTCTGGCAATATTACAAGAATATTACGTAGGACTCATGAAAATCTCTTACTTTTCACAGTGTGTGAGAAAGCAAGGAATAAATGGAAAGTGTCCTAATGAGACTTTTGATGATCTCTTGGCTCTAGACTCGATTGTGCGTTTTGATTTAGTGAGCGATGGCTGGAGAGGAGTGCCACCTTTTCAATACCAGTTTATTCGGAGTGAATAAACCAATAGATAACGTGTTGATCTCCGTGTGATTAAAACAAATACCTTTTGAGAGATATTTGAGTTAGCTGGGGAAGGGTTGTGCATTGCATCACTGGGTCCATGATGTCTTTCTTCAATACCGAGAATCATTAACAAAAATGACCTCAATAGCATATGTATTGACCCGGTTTCTGCCTAAAGTTGTAAGGAGGGCTTCTTTCTTTACACCCTTTATCTTTACATTTCTTTTTCATTCTTCAACCCCTTCAATGCTTACCAATACGTCATCACTAGCACCTTGTTGTGATTGTTCCAGTGCTAGCTTAAGTACTTGGTCGGCATTCAGCTACGTTCACATTCTTTCTCCATCTTTCCTAGGACTTCTAATTCTAACTAGGGAATTGTCCTTGGGAAGATTCCATCGGCTCTGATGAATCATTGGACTAAACCTATTCCTACCACCCTTTTGTCACCACATCCGTCGTGAATTAAGCGTGTTTTGGGAAGGAATTGCCACCATGAAAACATCATTGAAAATCACCTAAGGTACTTGTGATATTAAAATCAAAAGTTTTGTACCTTAGGTGTTTTGATCATCAAAAACGCTCCCCCTTAACACGTGCTTAACACATATTAAGTTGGATTATCATTAAGTCTTTTTCATCTTTTAGCCAAGTATCACTTACGTCTCCTTAATCCATTTTCTCCCCTTATCCAAAATGTTAACCATTAATATTTGGGATATTGAATGGATTAACCGGTCTTTGGGTAAAAATGAAATTGATGTTTGGCCATAGAACAAGTTATTGCTCCCCCTTAATTTAATAAGGGGTAGTTGTAGTGCTTTGGTATGACATATTTTGATAGATTTAGAATCTCGTGAGAAATTCTTGAAAAATTATCATACCTTATCACTACAACAAGCCATTCAAGCACATTATTCACAAATATACATATTCACAATTGAAAAACCAATATAAAGTGACCTGAGATGTACGACCCATCAGATGGATCGTTGCAGTAGCTTGTGGTGCACTAAATACGGTCTTCCACCCACGAATCTTTCCAAGCTCCTCATCAATCTACGTTCACGGAGCTTTTGATCGATCTTTTTGATCACATACTTTGCCATCTGCCGGTAACCCGGATGCCAATCCTCCGTCATCTCTGGCAAAGTCCCACCCGAGTTCAGATGCTCCAACTTATCTCTGACTTGTATAAGAGTTCCATCACTATACTTGTGAAGCTCACCCACCCTCATAAACTTCATCAAACCTCGACTGTTCAAGTAGAAAATGCCGGAATTCGGGACAGAAATGCCGGTATAGGGACATCTTTCTACATGTTGAGGTAGCACTTGATTCACAGGACGGGTTAAGTTGAGCCTCCTCTGATAGCTTTCGACTCCCAACTGAAGATCCTCAACTCGTGACTTGATGACAACGCTTCGTGTGAACATACGAAGTGCTGTATTCAAAGCAATCAGGTCTTCACGAGGAATGTGAGTAAGTTGATCTCGGGTCATTAGAAGCAGCATATCTTCGATATCCTCAAGGCGAATGATGGAAAAGTCTCCTTGCTGGATTTTGTATTCCCTGTCATCCTCCCTTTTCAAGCGAATCTCCGTCACATGATAGTAGCCGTTCTTGGCTTCAGTTTTCATTCCTAAGATGCTGGAGATGCGGATGTCGGATCTAACATTGCTTCCAGAATTGACCAAGCAGCAACACCTGTACGCCCTTCGGACTCGTTCATCCCAATGAGATGCACCTATGACAGCATACATATCATAATTACGATTCATTTTTGGGACCCAGAGTTGATTTACCTTTTCCTCGATGAAGGGTATTGTCCCCCAGTTGGCAGCTTTCAGCAAAGTCAGGGATGTTGCGTACTTTGATGACCCCTTCAGTAGATACTCAAGATCGTTGGTGACGAAGAAGTCAAGAGCAATCTGATTATCTTGAGCAGGATCCATTGGAGGTGGAGCTCTTTCTGATTCATGAAGTCCTGGCCTTTGAACGGTTTTCAAAGCCTTTATGATCTCATCGGCATAATACTCGAACTCTATTCGGGGTAATCGGGTTTTGGCACGCAGTCTCTTATCTTTCATCGCTTTCTTGACCAAGGATGGAGTAACCGAAGTCTTATACTCATGAGCAAGAAATGCACATAAGTCAATCGGACTTCGGATACGCAGATACAGCACATCTCTGTCAGCATCTGTGATCGGATCAAATTGTGCTGCTGCTGTGATCCAAGCTTGTGGTGGTGCAGACTCGTCTATCTCCAACGTGTCTTCCCAGGCACGAATGCTTGGTTCAGGAACCGTAGATTGTTGAGCTTGTTGTAGAGGAGTGGAAGTGCGAACATCTACTGGTTCAGTTTCAGGCATTTCGGCAGTGTCCTGAACTGGGGAGTGTTGTGCAGCTTCGGGTTCTGTCACTGATTCTGCAATCACAGGAGGAACAACAGCAGAACTAATGGGGTTAGTTGTAACAGGTAAAGATACAGCGATAGAGATACCGGGAGCCGAAGACGCTGTAGTGGCATTCACATCGTGGCGCCACTTAGTTCGTCTTGATTCCGAGGATGTCGATTTGTCCTTCTGTGCTGCATCTTTTGTGGACTTGGTTCCAGTCTTTGTAGCAGTCTTCTTGGAGCTGGTAACCTTGTCTCCCTTTGGTTGTTCACCCCCATCATCATCCTGATTGTCATCCCCGTTACTACCCCTTGCACTCTCCTGATTCTCATCACCACCATCATCGCCATCATCATCCTCATCATCCTCATCATCGTCATCATCCTCATCATCATCATCACCACCCTCGTCATCGTCTTTATCCTTTTCTCCTTCTTCTTCTTCTTCTTCCTCTTCTTCACCCGTACCCTCTTCTTCACTCTCTTCCCTTTCTTCCTCAGGTAAGATGTGATATGGTACCACACTTCCAAACATTTTGAATAATCTATCATCCTCCATGATAGCATCATTCAGGGATTTATATAGAGCCCGTTGAATCCTCGATTTATCATGCGACCCAAGTTCCACCATTCGAGCCTTAAGGATCTTCTTCAATTCAAAATCCGTCAGGTCATAAGCAATCTTATAGGCGGCTTCTGAAGGGTTGGATGATTTGACCATCAAGTTGTCAGCAGCAAGTGTCTTCAACTCGTCACGAAGCTTAGGCATTAAGGAATCAACGGATTCTTGCACTCTTTCTTTCACAGATGCTTCAAGTGCTTCTTTTTGTTCCTTATATTTATCCCTCATTGCTTGAAGTCTGGTAATGCGTGCAGCATGTTTATTAGCCTCAGCCTGCTTAACCTGAGCAATTTCCTCTGCATGAGCTTTACGTGTAGCTTCCAAGTCTGCAGCGAACTTGGCAATCAACTCTTCTTGAGCTTTCCTTGATGCTTCTTCACTTTGAGCTCTTCTATTTAACTCTTGGCGAAGTTCATTCATTTCTCTCTTGTGAGCATCCGTATGTTTATCCAACATCTCGCCCAATACTATTGCTGCCATTGCAGATGTTGCAGATGTTGCAGATGTTGATGGAATAGGCTCGGTTGTAACTGCTGTACTAAGGGTAGGGATTATGGGTGGTGGAAGAAATGGTGTGGAAGCCGGTCGGGTTGGTCGGGTTGTTAAGGGTTGGATTGGTGGAGGTAGAGTTGCCAAAGGTTGAGTTGTCACCATGATTGTAGAAGCAACAGGTTCCTTTTCCACACTTGTTGAAATAGGGATTGATGGCTCCTTCGAAGTAGAGTAGTTTTCAGGTGACCCAAATTCATCAACATCATCTGGTTCCACGTACTCATCCTCAATATCTACCCTTGCCCCTGAACCACTACCGCCTGTATCTTTCCTACTCCTTTTAATAGCAATCTTCATCATTTTTTGTTCGGTTTTATCAAGAGTAGGATCAACAACATCTTCTTCGTCACGTAGACGCATCAAGTCCTTACCCTTTCCCTTCTTACCCTCTGTCTTCTTCTTCTTGGGTTCGGGTTCAGGCAACGCTGCTGGTTGTTTGCGTTTACCTTTACTCTTAACCGTTGTGGATGAGTCTTCTCCAGTTTGAAGGTTTGCTTTCAGTCTTTGGATTTCTAGCTGCAGTAGCTTGTAATCAGCAGAACCTTTGATTTTGTCTGACAGAAGGTAATCAGGAACAGGACCCGGAATCACACCAGTAGACGGTCCTTCATGCCTCAGATCTACAGTATCATCAGCTTCTTCAGTGTGATAGCGACCTCCTGCACGCCTATCAATAGTAGCATCAAGCTTCATAAAATAATTTATGATAAGCTTAATAAACCGAGGATAAGGAAAGAAGTTTGTCTTCAGCTTCTTGTTGTGGAAGAGTTGAAAGGTGAATTCTTCCCATATTAACAAAGCATAATCTGAATTCGCAGCTTTGTACATGCCATAGAAGAGGTTCATTATCGGACTTCGCAAAGCATCATGTCCACTCGTTTTTGGTGTAAGGCATTTACTGAGAATACCCATCAAAGCTCTCCAGGGTTGTCCTACCTTAGCAGTAGTAAACTCAGATGCAACTCGTATTTCCGGACATCCAAGTGCGTCAAATAACTCCGCGAGTTCATCTTTAGTAGGATCCCTTGAGAAAGACATGCCCTTGGGTGTATCCCGTATACCAAGCATCTTACGGAAGTCTGAAACGGTGAGTGTCTGCTGCTTGTTGTCGATGGTGAAGGTGATCTTGTTCGAAGTGAAATCCTTGGTTGCCCAAAATTCAAACATATACTCATAAGGCACCGAGGCTGTACTCCTAAGGGCGTTCTTGAAATGGGAGTTATCAAGAATGGCTATGGCGACCTTAAAACCATGGTGAGTGGATTTAGAAACTTGCTTCAGCCTATAGTTGTTGGGTATAAACTTAAGGGTTCGAGCTTTAGCAATATCGGCTTCCCTAGATTCTTGGATAGCTTGTACTGTTGGATTAGTCATTTTATCTGCTTAAGATAAGACATGAAGGGTTGATGCACGAAAAACAGATAGATATATATCATTCTTACTTCTAAGCATAACACATTTCATAAGATAAAACAACAAGTACATAGATAGCATGCAAACAATAACAATCAAACAACTCATCCGGAACTTTTCCTCATTCGGAACATTTTCATTCGGAACATTCTTCATTCGGAACTTTTCCTCATTCGGAACTTCTTCATCCGGAAGTGCTTCATTCGGAACTTCCTTCATCCGGAAGTTCTTCATTCGGAACTTCCTTCATCCGGAAGTTCTTCATTCGGAACTTCCTTCATCCGGAACATTCCTTCATTCGGAACTTCCTTCATTCGGAAGTTCTTCATTCGGAACTTCCTTCATCTGGAAGTTCTTCATTCGGAACTTCCTTCATTCGGAAGTTCTTCATTCGGAACTTCCTCATCCGGAAGTTCTTCATTCGGAACTTCCTTCATCCGGAAGTTCTTCATTCGGAACTTCCTTCATCCGGAAGTTCTTCATTCGGAACTTCCTTCATCCGGAACATTCCTTCATTCGGAACTTCCTTCATTCGGAAGTTCTTCATTCGGAACTTCCTTCATCCGGAAGTTCTTCATTCGGAACTTCCTTCATTCGGAAGTTCTTCATTCGGAACTTCCTTCATTCGGAAGTTCTTCATTCGGAACTTCCTTCATTCGGAAGTTCTTCATTCGGAACTTCCTTCATTCGGAAGTCCTTCATTCGGAACTTCCTCATTCGGAAGTCCTTCATTCGGAACTTCCTCATTCGGAAGTTTTTCAGAAGAAATCCTTCATTCGGAAGTTTTAAGCCACGTTCATCCGGAACTTTTACAAACTAAACTCAGATGATTAATCTAGCGCGTTTGTGAGTTTCTAAGGCAAACTAAGGCAATATAATCATCATTTAACCTATTCCGATCAAAACCCACCATAAATCCCTTGTAAATTAACCCTAATTTAGGAATACCCCTAAATCTGATTAGATTGATTAATTGATCAGAATTATATGATGAATGGAATGAATTAGAAGTATAAATGTTGATGTTTATACCTTAATTTAGACGAATGAACAAGAAGCTAGATGGATTAAGCGAATGAGTTGAGTTCTTGAGTGTGTGTGCAACAATGGCGGCAAATGAGTATGATAACAGTGATTTAGAAAATAGGGGGCGGGGTTTATTAGTTGACTAGGTCAAAAATTTTGACAAGTTTAAACAACTAACACTTTAAGTCCCTCTATTTATCTTTCTTTTTCCTTGTTGTCTATATTTTTCATTGTACTTATCCCTTGTTTAGCTTACACACAATCTTAGCAAACGCATCTATTAGCATATCCTCAAAATCTAAAAGCCATGCCTATCACTTAGAACGAACACAAGTCGTTTTCTAAAGCAAAACCACTCAATTACCATGAAGCCCTTAATTTTCATAATCACTTTTGAAAAACAATTTTAATGACAAAGATGATTTTACTATTTTCTCCCCCTTAAACGATGACCCGTTTTCTATTTAAAGAGCTGTAGTCATTGTTTAAAGAGTCAAATAGTGATGAAAGCATTTCCAATTTATCTCTTGAAAAATTTTGATTCGTGGTTTTAATAAGATTTCTCTTATTTTAACAAATTAATGCACTGAGACGTACACAAATTCGTGTCAGACCAAGTTATAAAGTAAACTTGATCCCTTTGCATGATTTGGCTTGTAAATCACGCCCGAGAAAATTAATTCCCGTTCTGAGCCAACGTTTTCCAAGGAAATACGTGACTTTAATATGAAAACCGGGTTGCAGTCTGAAATAACTACAAGCCATAATGGGCATGTTTTAAAAATGTACAACTTTTATACGGACTCTATTTATGGCACCGTGTCAATATTGATCGACATTTCTAAGGCCGTAAATATTACCGTACTAAAAGACATGCCCGATTTAAAACGAAAAATATTTTTGGTTTTTCTTGGTTTTATAATTTTTATGGTTTTTCTAGGTTTTATATTTTTTATGGTTTTTCTTGGTTTTATATTGTTTATGGTTTTTCTAGGTTTTATATTTTTTATGATTTTTCTTGGTTTTATATTTTTGTATTTTCTTTTTGTGGTTTATATATTTACGATAATATACATGATCACAACCAAAGGATACTCTGAATAGTTTACCACGACTATTCAGCTGATTCTTCTGCCAATTCTTTGAGAGTCGCTGGAGTGAATGATTTCATGCCAAGCTTGTCGATCAAAAACTCGATTCGTCCTCGATCTAAGGCTTTGGTGAACATATCTGCCAGCTGATACTCAGTAGTGACAAAATACAGCTCGATCACTCCGTTCTCCACCTGCTCCTTAATGAAATGGTAGCGAATGTCTATGTGCTTGGCCCGGGAGTGTTGAACATAGTTGCAGCAAAGGGCAATGGCGCTCTTGTTGTCACAATACATCGGGATTTTGTTAAATCCAAGACCGTAGTCAGTTAATTGTGATCTCATCCAAAGGACTTGAGCACAACAACCGGACATGGCGATGTATTCAGCCTCCGTGCTTGATATTGCAGCGCTTTTCTGCCTTTTTGAAGACCAACTGATCAATCTATCTCCAAGGAGTTGCACAGATCCAGAAGTGCTACGCCTCGTATCTTGACATCCAGCATGATCGGCATCTGCGTATGATATTAAAGCAATCGAGGAATCTTTCGGATACCATAGACCACGATGAAGTGTTCCTTTTAGATACCGAAAGATCCTTTTCACAACATGTAAGTGCTTTTCGGTAGGCCGAGCCTGATACCGGGCACACATGCATACAGCAAATTGCAAATCAGGCCTGCTAGCAGTCAGATAGAGAAGGGTGCCAATCATTCCACGGTAAAGTTTCGGATCGACAATAATCCCATCCCTATCTTCATCTAACTTGGATTTCTCCACCATTGGAGTGTCTACGGGGTCACAATTCTCAAAGTTATATTTCTTCAGAGATTCTAGAGCATATTTGGATTGATTAATAAAGATGCCTCTGGGATTCTGAGAAATCTGTAATCCTAAGAAAAATGATATTTTTCCCATCATCGACATCTGAAAGCGTGTGGACATTATCTTCTCAAATTGTTTAGACAATTCTATGTTAGTGGCAGCAAAAATTATATCATCAACATAAATTTGTACCAGAAGCATGTCGTTGCCATCTTTGAGAGTGAATAGAGTGGGGTCCACTTTGCCTTTGGAGAAGCCTTCCGACATGAGATATGTTGACAGGAGATCATACCACGCGCGTGGAGCTTGTTTCAACCCATAGAGAGCCTTCTTAAGCTTGTACACATGGTTAGGAGACTCCGTACTGACGAACCCATCCGGTTGACTAACATAAACCTCTTCCCTTAGTTCACCGTTCAAAAATGCCGTCTTCACATCCATTTGATAGACGATCATGTTCATATGAGCAGCAAACGCAAGGAATAGTCTAATCGCCTCCAATCTAGCCACAGGAGCAAAAGATTCCTCAAAGTCTATACCCAAGGCTTGTTTATATCCTCTAGCGACCAATCTTGCTTTATTTTTCAATACCGAACCCATCTCATCAAGTTTAACCTTATAAACCCATAACAAAGTAAGGATGTTAACCTTGTCAGGGCGAGGAACCAATTCCCATACTTCAAGTCGTTTGAATTCATTGAGTTCCTCCTGCATAGCTTCGATCCAAGATGATTGGGTCATAGCCTGCTGCCAATTTTTGGGTTCAACTTCAGAGAGAAATGCATCAAAGTAACAATATAGTGCACTCTCTTGTAGTTGATGGCGTGTAGAGACTGGTCGATCTAGATCTCCAATAACATTCCTAATTGGGTGATCTTTTGTCCATTTAGTGCTATGGTTTTCAATCCTAGGTGGTCTGGAGTGAACAATAGATGGAGCTTCTTCTGAGGTAGACGCGGCTGAAGGGTTTTCAGGGATCGCTACACCAAAGAAAGGAAGCTCTTGCAGGTGAGCATATTCCAGGTCGTGATCAGTAGTATCCTCTTCTACATCATTAGGCACAAGTAGGGGTGATGATTCAGGTGTAGTTTGAGAATCACTTGGTGAAGGTGCATCCGGTTCATTGTGAATTGTAGATGCATTAGATAAAGGTTCATTGACTTGAGCAACTACTTCAGGTATTGGAGCAATTACTGCAGGTACTGGAACTTCATCAGTCGGGGGATTGAAGAATTCATCAAACAACGGTTGAAACAGTTTATCCCACTCGGGCCTTGATGGTGGTAAAAATGATGTAGAAGTAGGATTGTTGGGAACTAATCCGGAACTTATAGCACCGGGTCCCATCTCATGAAGCGCGGGTTCAGAGCTGTGTTGCTCAGAAGCCATCGCTGTCAGCTCGTCGAAATCAGCGTCCATAGTTTCTACAATCTTGCCAAGACGACGGTTATAGATTCGGTATGCTCGTTTGGACGGTGAGTAACCAATGAAAATACCTATGTCGGCTTTTGGTTGAAGCTTACCCAAGTTCTCACTATTGATGTTTGGATAACACAGAGCACCAAACACATGGAAAAATGAAACATCGGGTTTGCGGTCATGTAGAAGCTCATAAGGTGTTTTTCCATGGCGTTTCCGAATGATAGAACGGTTTTGGGTAAAACATGCAGTAGAAATAGCCTCTGCCCACAAGAACAATGGGGCGTTCGCATAAATAAGCATGGTCCTAGCAGCTTCCATAAGTGTGCGATTTCGTCTTTCAACGACACCGTTTTGTTGTGGAGTGCGTGCAGCGGATGTTTCATGTGATATACCAACTCCTTCATAATAATCACGAAGAGTCTGGTTGACGAACTCTGTACCATTGTCTGTACGGATACGGCGGACAGTGGTATTCAAACGTACCTGGATGAACTTCAGAAAAGTAATGATAGCCTTCGGTGCTTCATCCTTTGTACGTAAAAATCTCACCCATGTAAACCTTGAGAAATCATCCACAATTACCAGAATGAATTTCTTACCGCTCACACTTTCAGTTCTCATCGGCCCACAAAGATCCATATGCAAAAGATGAAGTTTTTCTTGATTGGTGTCTTCAGCTTTGGGTTTGTAAGATTTCTTGGTGCTTTTCCCCCTTGAACACGCGGAACATAAATGGTCCTTGTGAAATTTAAGCTTGGGAAGACCACGAACTAACTCGTTTTTAGCCAGATGATTAATAGCATCAAAATTAAGATGAGATAATCTGCGATGCCATAACCATGACTTGGTCTTAGAAGCTTTAGAGAGAAGACATACTGGAGAGGCGGCCATCATGTCTTGTAAGGACAAAGTGTAAAGATTTGCACCACGAGATCCCTTCAACAAATCTTTTCCTTCCAAGTTGCGGATGAAACAAGTGTGTTGTCGAAAAGCAACCTCAAGGTTGGAATCACAAAACTGTCCTACTGAGAATAAGTTATGACCAAGACCTTCAACATAGTATACCCTAGAAATCGTCACGTTTCCAATCTGATATTCACCATACCCCATAATCTTTGCTATATGATCATTCCCAAATTTAACCGTACCAAGAAACTTGCTGACGAAATTTCGGAGCATCGAGCGATTTCCGGTCATATGTTTTGAACAACCGGAGTCCAAATACCACAGGATGATTTGGACCACCTGAAAATATCACCACACAAAGACAATGTAGAGGTATCGGAATCTGAGTGTTCCTTGTTATTAGCAGGTACAGATTTAATAATCTTAGATTTGCTAACTCTAGGTTTCTTAGATTTCCTAGCCTTTTTCTTCTTAATTGGTGGTGTAGATTCTAATTGGCTCAAATCCTGAGGTATTTCTACACTGATAGCCACTATAGTGGGGGCTGACCTAATTAAAGGGCGCTGTTTCCATACTTGAGTGCGAGTGTTCCTAACTAAAGGACGCTCAGACCTAACCTCAATGGTTGCATTCCTAGTTAAAGGGCACATTTTACCATCTAGTGTAAAGGTCCTACCAGTGGGACGCCATTGCCAGCCAACTTGGGCACGAGTTCTACCCGTTGGCTTCCATTCAAGACCATTCTTAATAGCATTCATTTCATTAACGTGATCAATCAGACACAAATCATGACGCTCGGAAAACATACATTCATTACAATTCCAACAATTTAAATCAGAATTCACGAATGGTTTAGGCTGCTGCACAGGCGCAGAGCTTTTAGTCTTAACATGATTCATTTTATTTAAAACTGAACTAGCATTCCTAGTGTGGACTTCTACTTTCTTCTTTGTGGCACTACTAGTGGCGGGCTTGATCTTATCTTTCTTGAGTGGCGATCCTTTAGCCTTAGTAGTTGCTTTTAATCCTGTAGAAGGCAAATTGGGAACATTAGCAGCAGATTTTAAAGATGTCTTACTTGATTGTGCCAATGACGGTTTCGCTCCTGGAGTCTTATTAAATGGAGTGACAGCAATGGGCCTATTATTAAGTAGTGCAGAACCTGGTGTACCTATGTATTGCAAATAAGCCAAGCAATATTGAACTCGCTTAACATATTCATGAGCCGAATAATAGTCGCTACTTGAGGGATCTAAGGCATAAAGATCGTCTAAAATATCCCTAAGAAGATCGACATGCTTAATGGCATTTCTCATATAATCATCGTATACAACCGGGTTTCTCTTATGAAGCGGATTCTTATAAAGCACTACTTTCTTGGTTGTTGGAGCACTAGTGGACGGTGCAGAGTCGGTAGCTAAGTTATCAACTACTTCTTGTCGGGTGAGAAGAAGTGTCTCCTTTAACTCAGCCAAAACCATATTTTTGTCTATGAGCAGGATGTTCAAGTCAGAGATTTCTTCGCACTTTTGGTTCAGTTGTTCAATATAATATTGTTGCTGTGTCGCATTAAAAGCGAATCGATCTTCTAGTGAACCATAAAGAGCGGATAGTCCCTGCCTTGTCCGATCCATCTCCCCTAGAACAGTTGATAGTCTAATTTCTAAGACCTGGTTTTTAGACTCTGCGGCCTCTAGTTCCATTCTTAATGTTTCCTTTGATGATATCTCTCTCTTCAATCTCATGATTTCTTCCTCTAATGTCTTAACAATTGCAATCATCTTGTCACTTGTCTCAACACCGTTTTCACAAACATTTGATATCAAAAGATTTTCATTTTGAGCTTGTTGTTTTAATTCTAAAGATATACAATGTTGTTCTAGTTGATTAAAGCGTTGAGAAAGTAAATTATAAGAATCTTGTAGCTTTAAAAACTCAGCGTTAGATTCGTGACAAGAATGATTATCTACCTCATTTACAGTTTCAGCAACATTTACAGAAATATCACAAACATCATCACAAATGTCCTCACAAATATTCACAGCATCACAGTTCATCATAGCGGATGTAAGCTCATTCGAATATTTAACATTTACAATAGTAAGCACATCACACGAGATTACTTCGGACAAGAATCGGTCATATTCGGTTGAAATCTTTTCCTTTTCAATTAGTTGCAGTTCGTAAGCTGTGTCCATTTCATAAAACACTTTTTGAACTTCACCAATTTCAAACTGAAGATTTTCCTTAAGAGATGCAAAACTTCTTTTTAGACTTTCGACAAACGGATTGATCTCAGTTTTAAACACCTCGTTCATGTGTTCGAAAGCCCATTCTCCGGCATTTAAGCCATTTGAAGTCGTACATTCCAAGATGACCTTGTCAAAGTTAGTAAAGTATCGGTTAATCTCTTGCAAGTTTAACCATACAGTGCTAACAGGTGGAAGATTCTTTGGAATTTCCTTAGGACCTTCCATGTTGACAAGTGTAGGAAATGTACTAGGGCTTTCTTCCTCTATCATGTAGGTTGGTGCTGTAATGAGATCCTTATCCATATGGAAGCGAACTCTAAAATCAGTTTTAGCAAGCTCCTTATTCATTTTAAAATAATCACAATCGGGATATTTTGCTGAATTGTATGACCGATCCTCATCAACTAGATCCTTACTTGTTCGATCATTGGGAAAAACAATCGGGTCTAAAGCCAATCCTAATTGAGTTGCATTATAAAGTCTAGGACTATGTCTTAAAGCTTGTTTTGCATATCGTGGATTAGGGGGAAGGCCTTTTAGACGTGATAAGTTAAACTCTTTAAACGAAGCATCAAATAAGTGAACTAGTTGTGAAGCAGCGTATTGTCTTAACAGCAAGTAGTCTAGACTTCTAATCTTATTAGTAGCATTAATCTCCATTTCAGTCTTCTTAGATTCGAGTAATTCAAAATCAGTTTGAAGTTTTTGAAAATTAGTGACCACTAACTCCTTTTCTTTAAGTTCATTAGACAGATTTGCTCTTAAGTTTTCGATCTCTTGCAGGTGACCCATTTGTTTGTTTCTAAAGTGATCATATTCGAGATTTGTGAGAACACTAGACGAAGGCACTAATTCCAAAGTTTGTACTTTCTCATTGCTTAAGGCAAGCTCATCAGACAAATTCTTATTCTTAGCTAAGGTTTCTAAGAGTGCAGCATTCATTTGGCTAAGTAGTGTAGCAGGAACCATGACCAAATCTTGTTGAGCAGGAGTAGGCGTATGCGAACTGGGTCCCGGTTGTGATTCACTCAAAGTCTGGGAACTCACATTGATATTGCTATCATTGTTTGTCTCCTCGTTTGAAAGACTCACCACCGAAGATTCATTCGAATCAGCACTCTCTTGCCCAACTTGATGTGGTTGAATACTAGCATCAGTGGCATTATCGGTGTTATTAATAAGTACCTCAGATTTCTTATCTGGCCCTAAGCTGGAGAAAGTTGCCATGAAAGCAGCCTTTGCAGTTTGAAAGTCATCACAGTCGGAATCATACGCATCAAGATCATCGGCTTGGTAAGCTGCATTTTGTGTAGTGACAACGTCTTGTTCAGCAATCCCTGGGTCAGCAAGAAATGCAAGCTCCTCTTCATCAAGTTCCCTTCCTTGCGCCTGAGCATTTACCAGATAGATCTTTTCTGCAAACCACTGTCCATCCCTTCTCCTCTTGGGTTTCTTACAATCCCTGGACATATGACCCTCTTCCTTGCAGTTGTAACATGTGATCATTCTCAACTTGCCCGTATTAGCCCGTGGAGGGTTGTTGACCATTGGAGCAGGAGCAGGATTGGCGGTGCGAACATTGGTTGATGTGGAAGTTCTCCCCTGATATGGTTGAATTGGCTGAACCATTACCCTGCCATTCTCAATTGTAGCTTGTTGGCGAGAATTGGATGAATTCCTCAACTGATTGTTGGTAGGAGCTGATCCTCTGAATCCTCGTTTGCTTAAAGTTCTTGTGAGATAAGCAGACATAGTAGTTAGCACTTCAACTGGGTCAGCTCCTTGTTGGAATACAGGAACTGGGACTTCCTCATCATCACAATATAGTGCTTGATCTGGAGGAGCTGCATAATCAGTATAAGGAAGACTCATTTGATCAGGGTAGCTTGTTGGATATGCTGCATTCTCTTGATAAGAAGAATATGATGGCTGAGCATAATGTGCAACATTTGCTGGATGAGGTTGTGAAGCATACTGTGGTGAGGGTGCATTGAACCGATATTGTTGCTGATGTGAGGTGGGTGGTTGTGGTAGAATCGAGTATTGGGGAAAGGCTGGTGTCATGTAAGGTGATTGATGATAAGCTTGATGTCCCAAGATATAGGGTGTGTTGTTGTGAGACAAGCTTGGTTGATTCGCCATCAATGCTAAAGAATCTGGGTGCATACCACGAGGAGAACGGTGCATAATCACATGCTTCTCATGCTGCTGAAGGAAGGCATAGATTTGATCTAAGTTGCACTTATGCAAATCCCGGGTTAACTTCACATCGGTAATATACTCACCCCATTCAGCTTGAGGTAGAGTATTCAAGAATTTGGTGTTAACCTGGAATGGTGCAATCACAAGATTGTATACATTCAGATCATTCATGAGTGTGGTGAATCTGAAGTAATAATCGTGGAGTGTTTCCCCTGGGTTGTAGGTGAATCTATCAAACAAATCATACAGCTGACACTCCCTTTCTTGTTTGGTGAGAGACGTGCCTTGTAGCAACACCTTAAGACGTTCCCATAGATCCTTTGCCACCGTATACTGACTCACCATCCTATAGATGTCATGGGGAAGAGCTTGGAGAATTGTTTGAAGAGCTTTTTCATCTGCATCTGCAACAAGTTGTTGGGCTGGAGTGAGTTCTTCAAATTCTCGTGGTCTAGTCACGTTATCAACCGTAATGGTACCATAGTCGAGTGGACCATTCAAAATCGATTTGACCATAAGTCTTCCGTAGGTCGGTTTCCCCTTTAGATATTGCATCATTCGACCTTGCCATGCCTCAAACACCTCTTTAATAAGCATCGGTGGACGGCTATCAGTTCCCGTTATGATTGATATATCCGTAAGAGATGTCATCTGAGGCATTACTGAATTTGGATTCATTTTGTTTTTCTTCAAAGAAACAGAGATTATCGGTTGATCGAGCAGTGAAGTAAAGCTTGTGAATTGTGTTGTGTTTTTGTTGTAAGAAACCAAGATTAAATCCTCTAAAAAATCGTCGAAAAAACAAGCAAAATCACCCTTGATTCGGAACTTTTTGTTGATTCGGAAGTTTGATTCGGAAGATTACCTTGATTCGGAACTTTTTGTTGATTCGGAAGAATACCTTGATTCGGAACTTTTGGGTTGATCCGGAACTTCTTGGTTCGGAAGTTCTTGATCCGGAACTTTGGCTTGATCCGGAACTTCTTGACTCGGAAGTTCTTGGTTCGGAACTTTAGCTTGATCCGGAACTTCTTGACTCGGAAGTTCTTGGTTCGGAACTTTAGCTTGATCCGGAAGTTCTTGGTTCGGAAGTTTCTTGATCCGGAACTTCTTGACTCGGAAGTTCTTGGTTCGGAAGTTTCTTGACTCGGAACTTCTTGGTTCGGAAGTTTCTTGATTCGGAACTTCTTGACTCGGAACTCCTTGATCCGGAACTTCTTGATCCGGAACTCCTTGATCCGGAACTTTTACTGAATGAACAGAAACCTCTCCCGATGAACAGTCGAACAGTAAAAAATGAGATTAAGCCCAGATTTTGACCAAATAACCCAAAAAGTTTTGTGCTTTCGACTAAAATAAGTAACAACTAATACTTATCCACTAATCCCAATCACAAAAACACCAAAAACACCAAGAATCAAGATGATTTTTCTTAAAGAACACTAATACAATCAAAAACTAAAAAACCACACAAATCACTACCTTAAATCACCCCATAGCTCTTGATACCAAATGTAGAATATTGATAATCAATGAATCTATGAAGGGGTTTGTTAATTCCTAGAGAGAGAAAGTTAGAGAGAGAAAGTGAGAGAAAATATGTGAATTTTATTAAGTAGAAATTAAGAAATGATAACAACCAACCCCTTTCCTTAGTGGAAAGGGGTATTTATAGTTCCAAGTCATAAGTGGACTTGGGCCGGTCCATGACAAGCCCATGGACCGGTTCTTACTTAAGTTAATAAGCAAATAATAACTAATTACTAACTACGAGCTATTACAACATAAATCATATTGTGGAGCGACCGATACTTCTAATATACGTTAAAACGTATTTCTAACAGCTCAGATGTCATGGAGTTGGATGGACATATCAGAAGTTGAAGGCTTTGACATTTGATGAGTTGGAAAACAGGGCTTATCCCATTTGGGTGAGAGTGCAAGAAGCAAACACTCTCAGACTTCTTTCAGATGAAAGAAAGGAGCAACTTGCAGAAGAAATGGAAATCAAGAAAGCTATGATGATTCCCAGGCCAGTGAAGAAGGGAAGTAAATTTGAGTTTCCAAAAGATATGGATCCACTATATCCAAGTGAAGCAGTTATAAGAAAGAGCCTCAAGCTCTCCCCACTAGAAGCTTCAGATATGGTGCAAGTGTTACCATTAGATTCCAGGAATCCAATTGTGAGTTATGAGGAAGATGTATGTGGATTCTGGAAGATTGGAAGATTTGGCAAGGAGGTACACACTTTTACCACTCTCATATCTTTGTTTGCAAGTTGTGATAGAGAAGACTTGGTGGACCTTTGGAGGTTGCTGGAGACCAAGTATGAGGCTGAAGAACCAACTTCAGCCAATGGAATAAAACTTTGGATCACATTCAAAAGAATGTGTGGGCCAAAAGAAGAAGATCCTGCAATTTGGAAGGATCTTGAAGATGACCTCAGTGGTCTTCAATGGAGGTTATATTCAGCTGCTGGTGTATACCATTTGAGTTCTACAAAGTTTGCTGAGTAACTACTTGTGGATGCTCAGTATTTCATATACAAGGCTGTTTTGGAAAAGATGAAGGATACTCAGCTGGAAATAGATTATTCAAGTGACGTGGCCAAAGACTTGATCAGATTTATTCATTACCAATATGAGAAGGTTTGTCAGACTCCTCCTAGTTCTTAATGCTTATTCAGAAACTTGATCATAAGAGTGGATATCAAGTTTAGGGGAGGATTGTTGGGAATAAATTAAGGCCAGATCACTTGAGCGCTGACAAGAACAATTCAAGCGTTGACAAGAGCAAAGCAAGCGCTGACAGCTCAAGCGTTGACAAGTTAAAGTCAAGCGTTGACAACATTGAAGACAAGTACTGATGGAAGATATAATCTACACGTTTATTATATTCTAGAATACTTATAGTAAGGATAGAAACGACAATGTATTTTCTATGTTTATCTTTACCTAGAATAGTTGATACGTAGCTTATTGTACAAGGCTTCTTGTATCTATAAAAGAAGGCCTTTAGGTTAATGTTTGATATAAGTTTTACATAAGTTTTCATTCGTAAACATCTTTCATTGTAAGCAAGATCGACATTGATAATCAAAGTGAAAGTTTGATTATATCTTGTGTGTTCTTGTTTGAGTGTTAAATTCCGCATAACACTTAGATTCACAAAGCATATACAAAGGTTTCTCTACGTGTATTACTTGATCTAATCTCGTATACACAAAGCTAATATATCTAAGTTTGGGATCAACATCTTTGTGATTAAAACCCTCTTGAACAATTTGGTTTTCACCAAAGTTCTAAAGTCATTCGAAGGCGTGCACTCCACGTGATCGTTTTTATTCCTTTGAGGCTTCTTTAATCAAGAGTTTGATTCTAGGAGAGATTTTGTAGATTGTTGTCTACGAAGATACACCAAAATCCAAAAAAAAATTAAATATAATTAAAAACAACAAAAAAATTGAAAATTCACAAAACACCCAAAAAGAATCTTCTTTGCTCACCTCCCATTCTTCGTGAAGTTTATGATCACTCGTAATCAAGCAAAACGAGCTCGTAAACGTCTTCAAAAGTAAGCCAATCAAGAGACGTTGATTGAAGAACAACCTCCAATTGTTGAACCTATTGTAGAACAAGAAGTCGTCATGGCTAATCGTACTATGATGGAGTTGCTACAAGCACCCACCGAGGGTTTTGGAGAGGCCATTGTGATTCCCGCCATCCTTGCGGAGAATTTCGAGATTAAGACGGGTTTAATGTCGATGTTACAAGCAAATAAGTTTAGAGGTCACAAGAAAGACAACCCGCACTATCATATTAGGAATTTTAACCGTCTCACCGCCACTAGCAAGTTTAAGGATGTTCCACATGACACCATTAAGATGATGTTGTTTCCATACTCTTTAGATGGACCCGCAAAAATTTGGCTTGAGAAAGAACCGCCAAATTCGATTTTGACATGGGCCGATCTCGTTTCTAAGTTTGTGAACAAGTTTTTTCCACCATCTAAAACAACACATTTGAAAAATGAGATTTCACGATTTGTGCAAAGAAATAATGAAAGTTTTTCAATGGCATGGGAACGATTTAAAGAAATGTTACATGAATGTCCACACCATGATTTTACGGAATTGCATCAAGTTGATACTTTTTATAATGGGCTTAATGATCATGAACGAGATTATTTGAATGCCGCCGCGGGTGGTAATTTTTGTGCAAGACGACAAATGAGGCTTTACAAATCATCGAGAATAGATCTAAGGTTTATAGCCCTCGTAACACACCGAGTGTTGCCAATTTGGGTTCGTCTTCATCGTCATCGTCTCGTAGCATTAATGCCTTACATGATGAAGCTAATGAGGAAAATCGGTTTTTTGATAGATTTGCTAATCTTATGTCCCATTGGAAGGCTCAAGAAGCTTCTAATTCTGCTTCGGTTAAAGCGGTTGCTAAGAGTTGTTTGTCGTGTGGTGGAGCTCATGATCTTTCTGAGTGCATTACCACGGATGGTAACACTTCGAGTGCTTATGTAGCCACGGGAACTTATAACCAAAACGGTCAAGGTTCCCGCCAAAATCAAGCTCCACCAAACCAAAATGTTAATAATTATCGAAGGCAATTCACGCAATTACAACAAGGGGAATTATCAAAATGGGAATGGACAAATTTCTAATCAAACCAAAACCGTGATTTTCAAAACACTACACAAGGTTTTCAAAATGCTCACACTAAAAATTTGCAAGGAGAATTTTTGGATTATGTTAAAGCAAATGATGCTAAATTTGATAACATGCAACGTGAGATGATTAGCTTAAGATCCGAGTTGAAAAACAAGCTTAAAAATGAACTTGCTAATGAACTTAAAACTCATGCAAACAAAATGGAAGGAAATGTCCAACGTCTTCAACAAAATCAACAAAAAATGGAATTAGGACAACATGAGATTAAGCAAGAGTTATTAAAAGCGGATGCTAGGCAATCAAAATTTGAGGACCGAATGGCTAAGATGTTTGAAGCAATCATGTGTAAACCCTCTTCCTCGGGTGGTCTTCCTAGTGATACCATTGCGAACCCGAAGGGAGAAATGAAGGTTATTACTACACGAAGTGGTAAAACTTTCAAGGAACCAATCTCTCGTCCAAGTACTTCTACGGAGAAGGAAATCGAGAAAGAACCCGAGGTGATGGTAGAAAAGGAGCACACCACACCTACGGTTGAACCAATACCAATTGAGGAACCCGAGTTTCCAAGGCCGTTGCCTAATGACCAACCCACACCACCTTTACCCTACCCTTCGAGACGAAACAAAGAGAAGTTGCAAGAACGTAACAAACAACAAGTCGAGCGATGTGAGTTTAGCCGACGCGTTGTTGTATATGCCTCGTTTCGCTTCCACTTTTAAAAGTATGATGAGCGATAAGGAAAAGCTTTCAAAGCTTGCTAATTGTTCTTCGGTTTATCTTAACCGCATACCGGAAAAAGTTGGTGACCCCGGAAAGTTTCTCATTCCTTGTGACATACAAGATATGAAAGAATGCCTCGCCTTGGACGATCTTGGTGCGAGCATTAATTTTATGCCATTTTCCATTTGGAAATCGCTTTCGCTTCCGGCTCTTATTCCTTCGAACATGTCTATCGAGATGGCCGATCATTCTACGATTATGGCATGTGGAGTAGCCGAGGATGTTTTCGTGAAAGTGGGGAAGTTCTACTATCCCATTGATTTTATAGTAGTTGACATCCCCGTGGATCCTCAAGTTCCTCTAATTTTAGGTCGTTCATTTTTAGACACTTCGAGATCGCTTATCGATGTTCATGCAAGAACTATCACTTTGAGATTCAACGAGGAGGAACTTGTTATAAACGCTACTCAAAACTCGAAACCTTCTCATGTTTATGCAATCGCTACCATCAATTACATTGACATCGTTGATGTGGTTTGCGATGAGTTTTCACAAGAAGTGTTAGGTTTTTCCGATAGCTCGTCAAGTGGCAATCCCACTATTTTGGATCCGATTCTTGCTAATTCCACACCAAATCTAACTCCATTCCAAGGAGGCGATCTCACTTCAAATGAAATCGACAATGAAGATGAGGTGTTGATTAGTGATGATACTTCTATTCCACCATTTCTTCCACCGATGGAAGTTATGAGTGTTGAACCAAAATCTTCAATCGAGGAACCACCTATCCTTGAATTGAAAGATCTTCCTTCTCACCTTGAATACGCATTCTTGGAAGGTGATGACAACTTGCCGGTTATTATTGCAAGAGGTCTTGCCAATGATGAAAAAACCGAGCTCTTGAAAGTTCTTAAGGCTCATAAAGGGGAAATTGCGTGGAAAATATTCGACATTATTGGTATTGACCCAAAATTTTGTACTCACAAGATTTTAATGGAGGAGGACTACAAACCCGCAATTCAAAGTCAAAGAAGGGTGAATCCCAAAATTCACGATGTCATTAAAAAGGAGGTCCTTAAACTCCTTGACGCGGGAATGATTTATCCTATATCTGATAGCCCATGGGTGAGCCCAATCCATTGTGTCCCTAAAAAGGGAGGAATGACCGTTGTGCCTAATGAAAACAACGAGTTAATTCCACTCGTGTTGTGACCGGTTGGAGAGTGTGTATTGACTACCGAAAGTTAAATGACGCCACTCGTAAAGACCACTTTCCTTTGCCCTTCATGGATCAAATGTTGGAACGACTTGCGGGAAATGAATTCTATTGCTTTTTAGATGGTTTTTCCAGTTACTTTCAAATCCCTATCGACTCTCGTGATCAAGAGAAGACTACTTTTACGTGTCCTTATGGAACGTTCGCTTATCATAGGATGCCTTTCGGATTTTGTAATGCACCGGGTACGTTTCAACGGTGTATGATGGCGATTTTTCACGATATGATCGAGAAGTCGATGGAAGTGTTTATGGATGACTTCTCGGTGTTTGGCAATTCGTTCACGTCGTGTTTATCTAATCTCGAGCAAATGTTAAAACGTTGTGAAGAAACCAATCTTGTGCTTAATTGGGAAAAATGTCATTTTATGTGTAAACAAGGAATCGTCTTAGGACATAAGGTGTCGAAGGCGGGGATTGAGGTCGATAAAGCTAAGGTAGACGTCATCGCCAAGTTACCTCATCCCAAAACCGTTAAGGGGGTTAGGAGTTTCCTAGGCCACGCGGGCTTTTATCGTCGTTTCATCAAGGACTTTTCGAAAATCTCTCGACCTATGACACACCTTCTCGAGAAGGATGCTCCTTTTAACTTCAATGAGGATTGTGTTAGAGCTTTCGAAACTCTCAAAAGGAAACTTACCGAAGCTCCCATTCTTGTTGCTCCTAATTGGGAATTACCCTTTGAAATCATGTGCGATGCAAGTGATTATGCTATAGGGGCCGTCTTAGGGCAACGTTATGACAAGCATTTACGTCCTATCCACTATGCTAGTAAGACGATGACCAAGGCTCAATTAAAGTACACCACAACGGAAAAGGAATTCCTTGCCGTGGTTTATGCTTTTGAGAAATTCCGACCTTATCTCGTCTTGACTAAAAGCATCGTGTATACCGACCATTCGGTTATCAAGTATCTCTTAGCTAAGCAAGATGCTAAGCCGAGATTGCTTCGTTGGATGCTCCTCCTCCAAGAATTTGATGTCACCGTGCTTGACAAAAAAGGAGCCGAGAATCTAGCGGCCGATCATCTCTCTCGTCTAGAAGATCCTCACAAAGATGTTTTCGAGAATAAGGAAATCACCGAAACATTTCCTCTCGAGACTCTCGGTGTAGTGAATTCTAAGGACACCACCCCATGGTTTGCCGACGTTGCAAATTACCATGCGGGCAATTTCATAATCAAGGGTATGACGACACAACAAAAACGAAAAATCTTTCGTGACGTCAAGTTCTATTTTTGGGACAACCCTTATCTCTTTCGAGTTTATGCGGATCAACTCGTTCGACGTTGTGTGTTTGGTGCCGAAGCTTCTAATATCCTTAGAGCTTGTCACGAGGGACCCACGGGTGGTCAACATGGTGCTAATCTCACGGCTAAGAAAGTGTTCGATGCCGGTTTCTTTTGGCCTTCTATCTATCGTGATGCACACGCACTTGTGAAGTCGTGTGATTCGTGCCAACGTCAAGGAAAATCGTCTCAACGTGATGAAATGCCGCAAAACATAATTCAAGTATGTGAGATTTTCGACATATGGGGAATAGACTTTATGGGGCCGTTCCCATCGTCTCATGGCAACAAATATATCCTCGTCGCGGTGGACTACCTTTCTAAGTGGGTGGAAGCTAAGGCTTTGCCTACTAATGATACTCGTGTGGTAGTGAAGTTTTTGAAGCAACTATTCTCTCGGTTCGGAACCCCTCGTGCTATTATAAGCGATCGTGGAACCTATTTTTGTAATGACCAATTCGAAAAGGTTCTAAAGAAATATGGAGTTACTCATCGTCTTTCTAAGGCTTATCACCCGCAAACGAGTGGGCAAGTCGAGGTTTCGAACCGAGCTTTGAAGAGGATTTTAGAGAGGTCAATTGGAGAAAACCGTGCTTCATGTTCCGACAAACTTGATGACGCTTTATGGGCCTTTAGGACCGCTTATAAGACACCTATCGGTTGTACTCCTTATAAGTTAGTCTATGGGAAGAATTGTCATTTGCCCATTGAGTTGGAGCACAAGGCATTTTGGGCCCTTAAGCATGCAAACTTTGACTTGTAGACCGCGGGAGATCACCGGAAAATACAATTGAATGAATTGGATGAATTAAGAGATAATTCTTATGAAAATTCATTAATTTTTAAATAAAAGACTAAAAAGTTTCATGATTCAAAGATTAAAAACCGAGTTTTCAACGTTGGTGATCAAGTGTTGCTTTTTAACTCTCGTCGTAAGATATTTTCTGGTAAATTGAAATCTCGTTGGTCGGGTCCGTTCACCATTACACAAGTGTTTCCTTATGGGACCATCGAGCTAGCTCAAGATGATGGTCCTAATTTCAAGGTGAATGCACATTGGCTTAAGCACTACTTTGGTGGGGAAATTCCTTCAATGGTTGCCCTCGACCAAGTCACCTTCCCCAATGATAATTAGCATTGAGGGGATCGAGTCGATCTCATGACTCGGTAATCAAAAACGAGGTGCCTCGTGGGGGAGATCCCATGCTTATCCTTTATGCTTACTATTCACTAATAAGGGGACTTGTACCCTTTCAACTCGTTGTCTCGTGGTTGTTTGTGATTGTGTTATCCAGATCATCATCATCATCTACGATTGAAGACTCTCGTGTTCGTTTACGTGAGACTCCATCGTTTGCTTGAAGAAGTTTTTCACGAATCCATGACATATCCTTTATTGTTCTAACAATTATCTTTTAGCATACTTAATAAACGGCTTTAGATATATTGTTGATCACCCTTTCCATGCTAGATCCTAAGCATTCGACTCTTCGTCTCTAGTATGGGGGTGCTCCACCTTTAGACTCGAAACATTGAGGACAATGTTTGCTTTTAGTATGGGGGTGAATAGGTACTTGCTTTGCTACGCCCTCACGCTTTCCAACTTTCAATGTTTTGTTTTGCAAATAAGGCTAAAAATGGCCAAATTTTAAAATTTTTCTTAGTTTTCATAAGTGTTTTGAAGACACGAATGTATATTTTCCGATGGGTAGAATAAAAGTTAATTTTTGACTTGATGGGCATTTGGAGCCATTTACATTCCTTAACCCGGTCAATTCAAGTTTTGCTAGACTTTTATATAGGGAGCTTTAAAACGCGAAAGTCTTAATTCATACGGGTTAAGAACAAGAACTTTTCGCAAGTTCCTATAATTGATCCTAGAAAGTCACTTATCAAGGGAACTTTAAAACGTATTCTCTAAACTTGAAAAAGTCCAAGAAAGTGCAAGATCCTATAGGTGGCTTGAAAACCCAAAACTTTGATTTGATATAGTCTTGATGAAAGCTAATCCAAATTTGGCTTAATTTTGACTTGCATGGTTAAGTATTCACGAGTCTCTTTAATTAGAGGTCTTTATATAGTGAAGAACGAGAAATGATAGAGTTAGACAAGTGATCATGCTAAACGTAGAACATGAAAGTGTTCTTTCAAAAACTCATATGTTTTTAATTGTGGCTTTTTCTTCCCATAAGATCAATGCATTAGGTATAAATCATAATTGCAATAAGTAAGGTCGTACGATTTGAAAGGTTACTTAGCCTCTAGCGCAAGATCGTTTAAAAGTTGCTCGGGGTTGAATAGAGTTCATAGCCAAGGCATAACTTATTGAAGCGGGATGCGAAGATTGGCGATCATCCAAAAAGGACCTAACAAGGCATGAGGAGCTCTATTTTTGCTAAAGATCCAAAGATGATGTGAAGTATCATTATTCCTAAATCAATATGAAGGATCGAGACACACGACGAAAAGCAATTACTCCCCTAAAGATCATGGAGAAAGTCTATCCAAAAAGACCCTAACAAGGTATGAGGATAAATATATCCAAGTCCGAAAAGGAGGCGGATCGTTGTATATCAAAATCCAAAGTAAAGATTGAAGAAAAATGATGAAGTCGTGGTCCAAATATGAAGAATCTCTCAAAAACGTCAAGTGAAGAAATTCCAAATATATGAAGAGAAGACCATAATTTCAAGAACGTCTTCCCAAGATTTGAAGTATGAAGTACATGCCAAATATCGGTCCGAGAAAGGTCTCAAACCGTGAAACGAGTTATGCCAAGATATGAACTTAAGGAGATACACGAGAAGCCGTTTTAAAAGATTCTGTCCAACTACTCAAATAAGTCAATATGAATAACTTGTGATCCTTGACAAATAGATAAAATATGCTAGTAACCCATTTTCTTTTATAATAACTAGGATTGCAGGGAGAAAAAGTATTACACAATTTGGACGTATGAGTAGTGTTAGCATTGTGACTTGTACCAACAATGATATCGTTTTTGCACTTAGCATAGAATGTATGACAATCAAGGATGACGAAGTTTGCTCTAAGGGACATTTACTTGTTTCTATTCTTTGACCCTAAAAGTCACTTTCGTGATGAAAATCATATGTTATGTCTTTACACATCTTCGTAGTATGTTGCAAGTCTTTTACTTTTCAATAAAGGTTAATAAAATTGAACTTTGGTGATGCTTAGATACTTTATTCTAGCATTGCGTGAGGGCACAGCAATGGCTTAGTATGGGGGAGTGATGAGATGGCATTTATACATGATCTCATCGTTCTTTTCGGGCTTTAAATGCTTAAAAATGTCATAATATACCATATATATGCTTGTGTTTGTTTACTTGTGTATTTTAGGTATGGATATCGTGAAAAAGACAAAAGATCACAAGATACAAGGAAAAACGGACATGAGAAACGAAGCCGTACAAAGAACCGGGCCCTAATTCATGGAATACTCAACAAATACCCTTGAAGACTTGAAGACATACAAGATTGATCCTCATTTATTGAAGAAATGACACTTAAAACCCTTGTATATTGATAATTACAAGTTTGGTCCCTTAAGTTTGTCAAAATTACACAAAAGGTCCTTCAACTTTGAAGAAATGGCAAGATTAGTCCCTCAACAATTCCAAATTATCAATTATGGTCCCTCATCAAGCCAAAGATACATTGAAGACCTTTGAAGATCAAGAATGTCCAAGATCAGCCCTTGAATTATGCAAAAGTTCCAAAAATAAACCTTATAAACCCTTTTGGAAAGTTATGTGCCAAAACTTCCAAAGTGTGAAAGTTAAATACAAAGGAAATCAAGTTTTTATGGCTGAAAACACGTTTTACCAAAAATCCCAAAATACAAGGGCCATTTGTGTGCTATTGAAACATTTGAAACGAAATTGCGCCAAACACTTTCCATTCCCCCAATTTCGGATCAAAACTACTACTATTCACCCTTCATCCACCCAGTTTTTACTCCACTTAAAACAAAGGGTAAAAACAAATTACCCTGGCACTTGTGTGATTCACATGTGCAGAAACAAATCCCACACACAAAACCCTCACTCCCACTACTCCTTGGACCCCACACTCAACCTCTTCAACCAATGAAAATGCAACTTAGCCTCCAAGTAATCTGACGTGTCCAAATCAACAGCCTAGGATCCCTGCTTCATATCAAAGCTATTTTGAACGGTTTCGATGCATTTGGACAACTCATTCCATCAAAACGTCTAGAAGACTCAAGGGCATTATAGAGAAATCACTTCTAGGGTTTGTGAATAGTGCTAGCCTTGGCATTTGCCTATATAAAGACTCCTCAACCTGTGAGAGAGCTTTGTTCCAGATTTTAGCTTTTAAATCTTTGTAATTCCTTTTTATGAAATAAAGTTTGAATTTCTTAAAATTTTGAATTCTAATCTGTTATTTATAAAAGTTTGGTGTTTGATAAGCTAAAATCTGAGTTCCATAATCTTGTTTTAAGGTTTTTGAGGCAAGGTTTTAAGTGATAAAGCTTGTGCATCAAAAATCAGAAAGTTGGTATTATTTTGATCTCACTTTGTGGTTTGTTCTTCTTAGCAGCTTGGAAGCTGGTACTTGTTCTGCTAGTACCTAAGCTCAAACAATCCAGGGCCTGGATGTAGGTCTTGGAGGTTTGCATCCTTCTCCCTTTTCATTTTCTCCTTTATTTTTCTGAATTTGGTGAATATTGCATGTTTATGCTTGAATCTGAGATATTATTGTTGAATCTGGTTTATTTGTGTTGTTTTGATGTTAATGAAGTGTTATTGATCTGATTTGTGGGTAAAATCTGCATAAGCCTTTGAAAAATTGTGTAAACAAGTTTTAAAAGGGTGTTTGGGTTTACTGCATAAATTAGATTTGTGGTTTGTTAAGTGGTTGTTTATTGTTGCTAAGTGTTGGTATCTGTTATTTAGGTGCTATTGTTCATATGTTTGCAGGTTTTGAGGGTTTGAACACATAGATTCATAAAATAGGTCATAAAATCTTGTTTACTTGGTGAATTTGGCTGAAATTTAGGGGACACCTAGATCTAATCATAGACTAGGGTTAATAAGTGTTAAATCTAGGTTAACTACACCAGGGAAGTAGGATTTGAGGCTTGAAATTGGATCAAGTGTCAAATAGATCAACAAACTTGTTTCTGCATATGTTCATTGTTAATCAGTAACTTTTCATGCTTTGATCTTGTTGTTTACTTTGATTCAGTGTTTGATTCTTGTTGCTTTGTGTTTATTCTTAGTTTATATAGCTTGTGTATGCATCCTGTTAAGTTTGGTTGGCTTATTCTTGCTAAATCTGCTTATTAAGTGCTTAACAGCTTATTTCCATATCTGGGCTATATCTGGTGACTGTTTGATTAATTGTGGCTTATTGTGTGAACCAAATTGTGATTTTCTTGTTGCTATTGACTCCTTGTGATTCATTGATCACAAGGGTGCCTTTGTTTCCAATTAAATCCAACCAGAACTCTCAAATAAGCTTGGTCAAATAGTCAAAGCAGCGGGAACTCCTTTCCCATGCTGGTTGCCACTGATAGTGTAAAATTGGGTTCAGCTTATAAATAAGCTATAATAGCTTATTCTAACCAGCAACAACTTTGATTTTGTAATAGGTGCTCATTATTTGACCCATTTGTTCATACTGGAGCATTTGGTGGGTTGACTTTAGGGTTTGACTAGAAAACCAACTTCATTGACTTTTTCATAAGTTCATTTGTGCTTATTCTGGCTTATTGGTTGTGCTTATTAGATTTTTGTTGATTGATTTGGCTTATTGAGTCCATTTGTGATCTTTTGCAAGTTGAATCAAGTCCTGAGGTGCCTTATTTCTCAAACCCGACTATTTTTTCGTTTTGTGAAATAATACTTTGCTTATTTCTGGCTTATTGAGTGAGCTTTTTCAAAATTTCTTTTTACAGATCTCATAAGCATCCCAAAAGAAGGTTGTGTGTCAAATTAGAGCTTATGGCATTAGCTTATTGCTTAATGGGCAGAAAAGCCCAATAAGAATAAGTTGTGTGCTTAATAAGCTGTGATAAGCTCATATTCAGCTTTTGGGCCATTGGAGTTTTGTTCTTAGAATTGAATTTTGAGTCAGATAGGGATTTTCCAAGTCAATTGGGCCAAGTTTGATTTTTGGGCCCAAAAGCCCAAATGTGTTGACTGTTTTTGGTTTTGGCCCATTTGAGGGCCCAATAGGGGTATTCTGGTAATTTCACTTTGATTTTCTGATTATTTAGGTTAAAATAAACTAGTTTGCAAGTTTTTAGAATTTTTTATAATTTTTGAATTTTTAATATTATTTTAATATTATTTTATTATTATTTTTCAAATTTCACATTTTCCAACTTTTTACATTTTTCTTAGCTTTAATACATTAAAATAGGAATTTAGCAACTTTTAGAATAATTTTATCTCTTTTAGATTAATTTTTATAATTATTTTAAGTTTTAATAGTTTTTAAATCATTTTGAATAGTTTTTATTAGTTTAAAAACTTCTAAAAATAGTTTTTAATCTTTTAGGTCATTTTAGAGGTTTACCAATTGAAAAATCTTTATTTGGGCTTTTTGATAAATTTATTTGATTTTTAGGGCTTTAATTAGCATTTAAAAATTGAATATTTAATTATTTAAAAGGTTTCAAAAAGTTTTGATCATTGGTGAACTCTTAGTTTATTTATTCTGATTTTTGGTGAATTTTTGGTAAGTTTTAGAATTAATTTTTATTTTATTGGTTTTTAAGGTTTTACGTTTTAACTTTCTAGTAGTAATAATTTTTATTTTTACGTCTTCGTCATCTTCTTTTCTCATCCCTTTCTAAACCAATCATTAATCTCAAACACTTAACAAGTTTTTCACACACATATACCTCCTTGGGAAACGAACTTCATTGGGTCATTAACACTTGATTTTTCCTAAAGTCATTTGTTTAATACTTTCCGCTTTTACGCACCTTTTCCTAAAGGTCGTATTTTTCCTACAATCATGGAATTTTATTCCGAAGTGAATTTTGTTTTCAAATATTCCGAAGTTGTTTAAGGTTTTTGGGATTCCGAAGTTGTTTTTATTTTTGGATTCCAAAGTGTGTTGGAAAGTTTATTCTAAAGTACCAAAGTTTATTATTCCGAAGTCCAACTACTTTTTGATTCCGAAGTTAAGAGGTTTTTCAGATTCTGAAGTGCTTAAGCAAATTTTTCCGAAGTTCCCTTCTTGTGAAGACAAGATTCCAAAGTAGTATTGTGAAATCACGTATTCCGAAGTTGATCTTTTTATATATTGAGAAGTCGATTTTTTTTGGATTGCGAATTCAACCATTTTTTAGTTAAACACCTTTTTAGATTTAGCCACCCTCTAGACTAGTCCCGGAGCATAGTTTCCAAAAAAAAAAAAAGTTTTTTGGCGGGAAAACCATAGTAAAATTTATTTTTCCCTAAACCATTTTTAGGCCATTTAAGCTTCAATTTCAAATTTTGGCGAAGTGAAAAAATTTTCGACCCAAAATTCAAATATTTAAGCCAAATTTCAAATTTTTTAGGTTTTATTTTTCGTTAAAATTTTCATTTTTCAAAATTTTCCCCATTAGTTGTTGGCTATTTCTAACTCAATTTCAAAATTTGGTAATTCACACTTTTCGGTTTACCGTTTTTGTCGGACTGAGGAATTTATTGTCGGACTGAGAAAAAAATCAGAATTTTCAAAATTTCAACCACAACCCAATCACACCATATCTACTTAAGATCCGAAGTCACTTCATCAACCAAAGACACCATCATAATGGAAAAGAGCAATGAGTGTTCCGTTGTGACAACTCTCGAGATGGAACAATTGCAACAACGGACACGCTTCTTGAGAGATAAATGCATGGAAAGTTTCAGAATATTTCAGTCATCGTTTGAGAGCCTTTCAAAAGTCCTGGTAGACTTAGGTGAATCTACTGGCACGTTCATAAGAGCTTTCACACAAGCCATGGAGAAACTTGCGGCACAACTCACCAAAGAAAGACTTTTTGGGAGTGAATGCAAGATCACCTTCACTGAACTCAAGACGACATTTGACAAGACATTTGATTCAGAATTTCTCATGTCATCGAGTACACAGCGATGCTTCATGAGACATCATACAACTGCTCAAACGTTCAAAGTCCTGATCCCAAGTAACATCAAATCCGTTGAAACCTATGTCCACAGAATAATAATTCACGAACAAGAGATCGATAAAAGATTCAAGGCAAATTGTGGTACAGTATCGGGTCATGTGAATGAAAGCTGCACATCACAGAACACAAAGCATGGTACGCAGGATGATCATACCATACATGGGAAAGAAAGCAGCAACATTGGCACACAAAATATCAATTCTGAGAATGTCATCAGTAATACACCTTCCTATGATAATGGCCCTGTCTTCGACTCTGGCCCATTGGAATAGGTACACAATGATGAATATAATGTGTTTTCCAATGCTAATACACATGAGCATTGTGATCAAACTCAAACCCTTATTGACACATGTATGACGGAAGAGGTTGATAGCAATACCATACCTGATCCCTCAGACCCGTGCAATAATGAGTCATGCAAATGAGTATGATGATGAGGAGCGTATTGCGCTTGCTAATTTAGTTTCTACATTACAAAAAGACGTCAAAGAAACTAGAAAGGGTCAAAAGAAATTAAAGAAGGCAAACGCTACGCTCACTCAAAATTTTGAAGAATGTAAAGCTGCTTTAATTAAATCTAGTGAGACCATTGATAGCTACAGAGCTCAGCTTCTTCAAAAGACCAATGAGATTGAGGGGTACAAAGGGTGTTTAATTAACGTCAAAAAGGACGATTATCAAAATAAATATAACGAAACTCTTAAGCTTATAGAACAAGGGAAACACAATTATAACACCTCTTTGAGTACTGAACGTCACAAGACGTATCTTGCTACCACTAAAGTCAATGAGCTAACTCAAGTAAATGGTTTTCTTCAAGAGGATAAAACTAAACTTGTTAATGAAAAGAAAGCTGTGGTTCAAAAGATGGAAAAGGATTTCAAAACAAAACAAGCAAATGACATCGACAAAATGGTGGAACTTGAAACTCAAATTGATTTTTACAAGAAAATTGTTTACAAAACTAATCAGTCAATTCAAACTATGAGAATGTTGGCACCTCGTTCGTTTTTCAAGGATAGACCTAGTTTTACAAATCCTAAGTACCTTGAGCAAGCTCAATCTGCGAATAAGCACTTATATCTTGATGAGTCCCAATGGACCGATCTTGATTGTCTTGTTGTTAGGCCCGATAGTGAAGAGACAAACAATTTGGAAGAAGAGAGTAGACCAAAAGTTAATAACGAATTTGTTAAACCATATAATTATGCTTATGAAAATAGTCATTATGGTCTTTTCACACCGCAAACACAGAAGTCTCGTCAGCAAATCTTTTTCGAATGCGAACAAATAAGAACTAAATGGAGACAAGTTTTTGCCACTAAGAAAACTAATGTTTCAATATATATTCGGTACTTGCCGCATCAAGCTTCTATAAGCAAGAGTAAGCAAGCACTTAGTATTCTTAAGAGTAAGAAAATTTCCAAAAGGTTGTTGACGATGATTGGAAAAAACGTGAACTTTCAAACGGCGGTAAAGAAATTCCTCATGATATAACTGTGCTTGTGAAAACTATTTTGATTCCACTTGCAGAAAGAACAAAGAAACATGCTTTGGAATTTGAATAGTTAATCGAACAAGAAATTTTTGACAATTTAAAATATGTGGAATCTCTTGAAAAAGAAATTGACGATCATCAGCCAGAAAGAGACGAGTTCTCCACTGCATATGATCTACTCTTACAAGAATGTCTCTCCAAAGATATTTTGTGTGTTGCTCTTACATCTTGTGCAGATATAGAGGAATATTCTGACGTGGCATACAAATATCTTGATCAAGTCAAAAGTGTGAACGTCTTTAAACAGAGCTTTCGAAACACAAAGATAATGTTGATCAAAAGGCTTTTGCGTTAATTCAAGACCGATGTGATTTTCTTCAAAAACATTGTCATTCTCTTGAACTTTCGTTGCAAGCCAAAGTCAGAAAAGGACCAAATGACAATAACTTACAAGGAAAACTTTTGATCATCGTGTCGAGAAATGAACGAAATGAGTATGGAAATTACAGACTTGAAAGCTCAATTGCAAGAAAAGGACATAGCGATAGAAGAGTTGAAGAAACTCGTTGCCAAAATGGGCGGGAAAACTGTGGAACCTAAAGTTGTGAAACCTGTTGTTCGACAACCCAATGCCTACAAGGATCTAAAGCCGTCTATCTTAGGAAAAACCGACTCTCTTCTCCAATTCTTCTCATATGAAATCTAGGTTACCATCTAAGACTGGTGTGTAACCAACTGTTCCAAAACCATCCATATCACCCTATGTTCCTCCATTTAGAAAGCACACTGTTGCGAAATCCAACCATGTGAATGCACCTAGCACTTCTAGGACTCCTCCAAAACATGTGACATTCGCGTCCACAAAGGAATCTGTAGGTTCAAATGACTTAAATCATACCAACAACCTAGAGGATGCTAAGCAATTAGGGAAGATTCAGAAAGACAAACCCAAGTATTCAAAACCTAGTTCACCAAATCCTGCTAGAGTTCAACACACTCCTAATGGTAGTCAACCAAAACCTAGGATCCCTTTCCAACAACCTAGGAAATGGCAACCATTTATGAGTACTCGTGTTTCGAACACTACGCCTGATCGATTTGGAAAACCAAGGAATACAAGTACTTCCATGAATTCCAAATTCCCTGTAAGTCCCACCTGCAAAAAGGTCATTCACAATGGAAATCATGACCATTGCATTCTGCAATACCTTTATGACGTCAAATCTCGTTCCTTTGAACGAATATCGAATACAAAATCCCATAAGACAACAAGGAAATACAAACCTGTCGCAAAGAAAAGCAATAACAACAAATCTGAAACGTGGATTAAAAAAGGACATAATTTCTCTCCAAATAAGTATTCCGCTGTGCAAGAGAAAACTACTCCTAAATCTAGCCTTAAGTGGAAACCAATGGGTCGGATCTTCAAAGAAGTTGGTCTTAGGTGGATTTCCACTGAGAAGAGTGTTGAAACCTGCTCCAGCACTAATGCAGGTGTTCTGAATATAGACAATGAATTTGTTACTCCAACACTAGTATTTCTGCAAACTCTTCTTCTATCATTGCAGGTACAACAACGGATTCCGAACCCACTTCTCCTTCTTCAAAGGGTTCCATTTCTGTACATTCGATCTCATCTTCTTCTGCTGTACAAAAGTCTATTTTAGATTATTTTCGAAAAACTTGAGAAAATACAAAAATACAATAAAACGTAAATATCCATAAACTAACAAAATAAAAAGATGAAAAACATTCAAAATATCCAAAAATATTCTTCTCGACATGTCTTTCAGTATCGATATTATGGACGTACCTAGAAATGTCGCTCAATAACGACACGGGTGTGTACATAAAGCTCGAATGAAAGTTGTAAATATTTTTTAAAACATGTCATTTCTATCTTTTATAAATGAAATTGTCTCTTTTGGACAATATTTCCAGCAACGGGTAGAGCAATCTATCTTGGGTTGAGCTTGTCACAAAACATTCAACATTTTGAGCTCAACACAATGGCTTGTAGTCACTTTCAGATTGCAACCCGGATCTATATTCACGGGGGAGTGTACGATTTTGTGCTCTTACCTTTAGCAAAAGAAGAGAAATCTTCTTACACTTGAGTGGATTCGTCAAGACATTCAACGTCTTGAACTCAAGTTTATGCTTTAGAAAAACCTTTTCGCCAAAAAGAAATGATTTTTCAAGAAGCGTTGAACACAATTTTTTCATGAATTTCTTAATGAGATTCAAAATCTTTCAAAAATTTTGTGTTCAACAACTCCTATCCACAAAAGTTTAATGTAGATCATATCCTCGTAACGACAATTCCATTGGATCAATTTTTGAGGGGGAGTGTTCCAAATTCATGCTAAGTTTGACACATATTTCTCCCGAAAAGTTTCAAGACTATTTTTCAAAAATATATTTTAATCAAATTTGGTATCTCTAATATCAAACGATTTTAAATATTAGAGATAGGGGAGAAAATGTGATTAAATGTGATCTAAAGACTCAAGCACTCATTGTTACGATCAAATACCCACAACATCTTTAATTCAGGATGTTATTGGTGTCAAAAGGGTGGTTAGGTTTAAGTCCTATGATCCAACCAGAACCAGAGGGATCATCCCAGGGACAATCCAATAGATTATTAGAAGTCCTTAGAAAAGATAGAGTAGAATGTGAACGGAGCTGAATGCAGACTAAGTACTGAAGCTAGCACTAGAACAATCACAACAAGGTGTTAGTAATGATGTCTTGGTAAGCATTGAAGGGGTTGAAGAATGAAAAAGAAATGTAAGGATAAAGGGTATAAAGAAATTAGCCCTCCATACAACTTAGGCAGAAACCGGGTCAACACATCATGAAGACAACGCATCATGGACCCAGTGAAGTAATGCACAACCCCTCCCCAGCTAACTCAGGCTTCTCTTAAAAGAAGTTTGTTTTATTGTCACATAGATCAACACGATTTATATTGACTTTATCACTCCGAGATAGTTGATATTGAATAGGTGGCATCTGCTCCAGCCTCCGACTACTAAAAGTGCACAAATCGAGTCTAGAGCCAAGAGATCAATCAAATCTCGTTAGGACACACAGATGAAGATCAAGAGAGTCCTACGCTATATCCTTGCGATATTGCTAGAACACTCAGAGTGATACTACCTAGTATTCACAATGATGAGTGGAAATCCTTCCAGTGTTAACATCAAATAGCACTGCGGTAGGTCATGTGTAAGATTCTTTATGAATTGAACATATGTAAAACTTAAAAGCAACAGTGGTTTGTTTCTTTATCGATTCAAACTCGTTTCAGGTTTCTACGTAATATCTTTAAGGTCTTGCCAGAAAATTAAGAGTGATATTCATTAATATTCACAATGAAGAATGGAAACCCTTCTAGCATCAACATCAAACAGCGCTACGGTAGGTAACTTGCAAGATTCTTTATGAATCAAACTTGTGTCAACTGGAAAGCAACAATGGTTATATTCTTAATGAATCAAACTTGTTCCAGGAATTTGAATTGACGACTTTAATCAAGCGGATATTTATCCAATTGATTCACTCTTTATGTTCGCAGTCTTGCTTTGAGACGGTCGAGTAAAGAGAACGGCTAGTATTGCCGCGAAACCCTGTCAAGAAGATTCTTAATTGAATCTATCTAATCACAGGTACGATATCTAATATCGTGTAACGGTCTTCACCGACCAGAGGTAAAACGTTCCCGATTTAGGATAAATGTCAAAGCCATTGAGTCCGTGTCTATGTTTTATCTCGAGAAGGTGACGTTACGGTGTACTCAACAAAGTCAAAGATTCAAAACCACATACTCATACCCAAAGACATATTCAACAATCAAGAAAGCAAAAGACTTACGCAACTCTGATGATAATGTAGAGGAATGACCCCTCTTCAAAGGAGATTGTTAGCAAGCTTTCAAGATTGTGTGATGTATGAGCATGTGGATGAAGAGACAAGATCGTAATATGGCAAAGACAAGTCAATGATAATTTGAAGATCTCAAGATAAAAGACAAAGTCGAAAGACAATGTCAAAGGCTCAAAGATCACAGCATGAAGGAACAAGACGACTATAACACGTTCAAGACTCATTTATGACGAAATTCATAATCTCCATTGAACTCCAAATATCGAAGAGGAATGACCTTACATTGGGGGAGATTGTTAGCCTCAAAATATTGAGTCAAACAAGAATGTTCGGTCATAGGTTTATATTGTAATATTTATTAGAACGTTGTAATTGTTAGTTAAAATAGTCGTGACATTACGGGCTTGATGGTTAGCTTAAATGGCCTCTTTCAAGGTACTAATCATTTATTAAAGCCCGACCCAAAACAATATAGTCCAAAAGAAAGCTCGCATGTGGGTGGACTATATAAGCACCCTCCTAGCATGTTAGGAGGGTGGGCAAGGCATTTCATTCTTCTTTTAATCTAATTTCACCTAGTTTTCTCTACCTTCTCTCTACTTTCTCTCACTATTTTCTCTCTCTAGAATCCATCTATTTTTCTATCTTTAATTCTTGTTTAATCATAAAATCAACCATGGTGAAGTGAAATATATTGGGTACAACATATGCCTATCCCATTTGGGAGTCTGTATGTGAGGCAAACACATTCAGATTGTTGTATGTAGAGAGAAAAGAAGAGATTGAAGAAGAGCTAAAGATCAAGAAGGCTTTAGTTGTGCCCAAGCCAGTGAAGAAAGGGTTCAAGTTGTAGTTTCCAGCACTTGACCAATTGCACCCAACTGGGGCAGTCCTAAAGAAGAATATGGTGCTTTCTCTATTAATGGCTTCTAATCTAGACGATGTTGTACCCTTAGACATTAGAAATGCAATAATCAAGTATGAAGAAGATTCTGTAGGATTTTAGAAGATCACCAAAACTGGTGATAAGGTACATACATTTACTTCTTTGGTTTCATTGTTTGCCAGCTTGGATAGAGAGGATGCAGAAACTCTTTGGAGATTAATGAAAGAGGTATATGAGGTTGAAGCTCCTTCTTCTTTGAATGGATTAAAGATCTGGACAACATTTAGAAGGATGTTTGTTCATGATGCTACTGATCCAGTCTGGTTGGATCTAGTTGATTTAAGTGAGTTAAAGTGGCACTTGTATTTAGCTGCTGGTGTTTACCATCTAAGTACAACCAAGTTTGCAGAATACTTGTTGATAGATCATGAATACCCTCTATCACAAGAATTGTTGAAAAAGTTGGTCTGTAATAAGTGTGTAAACAATTATCCTTTTGCCACTAAAATCAATGAAAAAAATACCTAATCATGTGTTTAATATCATAAAAGTCGGAATTACGCGTGGTTTTGTGTTTTTGTGTGAAATAGGTACAAAAGATCAAAAGGAAAGAAAACACGGGATTTCACGGTCAATTGTTGAAGAAAAGTCAAAGAAAGAGACAAAGTCAAAGTTAAAGAACCAAAAGTGCATAAATTCCAAGTGTACCAAAGATCACGAAAACCGGCAAAATCAACATGAGATTGAAGAAAATATCAAGAAGCCAAAAGTCGTTTTTAGAGGATTTAATATTTTAAAGGTTAATGGGCCTAGTGGGTCCCACATTTGATTAATGGGCCCAAAGGCCCATTTAAGGATATATATTATGCACATTTGCTCAAAAGCCCATCAATGGCTAAATTTCAAAGCCCAAATCATTTAAACCATGTACGGATGGACCAAAAGCCCAAAATCAGTTCAGGATTATGAGACGGTGGACTTGGAGCCTTAAGCCCATTAAATAAATCAAGTGACTGTTTTTATAAAGTAAAAAACTTATATTCACTTTTGAGTCAAACTCTCATTCTCATTATTCTTTTACATCGTTACCATCTATGTGAAAAACAAGAGATACGCAGCTTCTCACCACCAAAATAAAACCCTATATCCAATTCATAAATTGGGGATTTTTCTATCCTAGGTGTGTGTGATACACGCGCCTATAATAAATCCCCCACTTTTAAGAAGCTTGAAGATGGCATATGTGGCACCTCTTTCATCACAGTTTTGATTGTGATTGGTGGATTTTGTCACTACCAATCATACTACCAATCATAGCGAGCCACATCAGCTTCAAAGAATCACAAGAAACACAAAGAATGACAGCTTGGCGATCCGAGTGAAAAGGGAGTAATTTTCAGCCGTGGATGATAAAGAGAAGAAAGAGATAAGAAGATCGAAGGCCAAGATTGATTTTCAGATCAAGAACACCTCTCTCGGGTTTTCTATATAAACCCCTATTTTTTTCTTTAATGATCATCCTTTTCTTTCTTTAAAAGTTATAATATTAGATTAGATGTAGAATTTGTATTTTTCTTTTTCAAAAGATGTATTGAGATTTTGGTTTATTAAAAAGTTATTTTACTTTAATTTTGCGTTTACTGTTCTTTTAATAATTTGCATATTCTTATGTTCCAATTTATATTATAACTAAATTCAGTAAAATAAGCTTTTTCGATAGCTTATTTGGTTTATTAGTGAGATAGAGGATAATACATCTATCCCCACTAGATAGTTGTTGAAATTAAATTGCTGTTCGTGGGTTTTGATTATGGTTCGAGTAATATTGTTAGTTCGTGGTTTATGATGTTGTTTAATGGTGGTTCGGATTTAATTACCTGTTTAGTCGGTTCAGCGCCGCACTACGTCATCAACGCATTACTTCAACAAATGGTTAAGCATTGTTTAGTTTTTCAGCATTTCCTTTAGAATAAATGATTCACTTTAACTGTTCTTAGATGTTTGTTTGATTGCTATCTGCTGGTATTGAAACGTTTGTAGAGTTATGAATGCTCGTTATTCAAGATCTATAGATCTGATTCTTTTGGTTTGCTCATAGGGTTTTACAGTTGATTAATTGGGCTGTACGTTCAAATTTTTACTGCTGAATATATTTAGTGGATGTGGTTTGGTATGATTTTCGATTTTAACTGTTTTAATAATGCTTTTATATTGTTGCTGTGCTTTCATTTGTAATATGAGTTGCTGCGTTTTCATTTGTAGTATAAGTTAGTTGAGTGATTTGTTAAGATTGGTAATAAGTGTGTAAACACTTATCCTTTTGCCACTAAAATCGAGGAAAAACAAGACCTAATCATGTGTTTAATATCATAAAAGTTGGAATTACGCGTGGTTTTGTGTTTTTGTGTTAAATAGGTACAAATGATCAAAAGAAGAGAAAACACGGGATTTCACGGTCAAATATTGAAGAAAAGTCCAAAAAGAGATGAAGACAAAGTCAAAAAACCAAAAGTGTGCCCAAGTTCACAAAAACCAGCTAAACCGACACGATTTTGAAGAAATGATCAAGGAAGCCGAAATCAAGTCTGATTTTTCGCGGGTTTAAGTTTATGAAGATAATCAGGCCAAGTGGGTCCCACATTCATGTTAATGGGCTCAAAAGCCCATTTGGAAGCTAAAATGTTCCCCTGGTTATTAACAAAAGCCCATCAAGCCCATTTTTCTAAATAAATACACGGAAGGAATTAATTTGCGCCAAGCCCAAATAATCAATACATGAGACGGATGGGAGATGTGCCATAAGCCCAAGGGTTAAATAAACTTGGAACAGATTCTTTGTCAAAACGTAACAAACGATTTGCTTGGTCAAATTGCTGGTCAACACAAATTACTCACCTTCACTCACACGTGGCAACTTTTCACTCCAACTCACACAAACAATAAACCCGGTCAAACCCAATACCCAAACTCACACAAGTTTCACCCCTCACACACCACATGTTTTAAGTAACCTTTCTACCAACCCTCCCCACTTGATAATAACAAGAGAAAACACATTTACTATTTTTCTCTCTCCCTCCCAAACGTATTCCCCAAAACCAGTTACCCCAATCTCACAAACACTAAATTAACTCAATAAAAAAAATTACCCAATAAATATTGAGGGTTTTACTAAAAACGTGTGATTCACACGGATGGGGATTAAATCCCCATCTTTATCGTAAAAAATCACCAAGGTGGTCCTCCTCTCTCTCTCCTGACGTGGCTCACATCCATTTTTTTTGGTGAAAACAAATCAACATACACAAATCACCCAATAAAAACCCTCCACCTCAGATCAAAGAAACACAAACAAACACAAAACCGCCACGAGGGCGATCCGTGTGATGCTTGGGTGATTTTCAGCCATTGATCAAGTGAAGAAGAGAGAGAAAGAAGAAAAGAAGGAATCAACGGCTAGGATTGAAGAACGTGGGCACCAAGGATAAGGGTTTTCCTATAAAACCCCTCCTACAACTTGTAATTCATTATTCCATTTTCTTTATTTTTTTACTGTTTTTAATTAATTAGGAGTAGAATTAAATTAGTTTTAATTTTATTGCAAATTAGATGATAGGTAAATTCTATTTTCAGATTTCGTATTATTGTAATGATTTTTGATTATTAATGAAAGTTTATTTTCAATTAATTAGTGTTACTACTGATTATCAATTTCGGTTTACTGCTTTAAATTTGCGAATGATTTTCTTATTACTGTTCTTTTCGGCTTAAATAATTAAAGTAAAGAAAAAAAAGTGGTTGGTTATTTTCCCCACCGGAAAATATAGAAAGCTACTGTTCTGGTTGATTATTCTTGTTCGAGGCTTTGTGTTTGGTTCGAAGGAGATGGTGTTGATTTCTTGGTGACGGTTTGTTTCGGTTCAAAAGGAGGCACAACGCCATCCTTCGTCCCAAAGGCTATCTCCACAAGGTTTCATCTCTCTTTTATTTTTATGTTATGTTTTTGATATAGTCTATTTAAGCTATTTATGTTATTAATCTGTTAGTGTTTTATTAGTTTTAAGTTGAGTTTGTTTGGATTTGCTTATTTTATATTCTGCGTTTTAATCTGCTTGTTAGGATTTAAGTCTGATTGAGATTTGTTTCTGTTCTGCTTATTGGATTCGTGTGTCTTGCTTATTTTGGTTATACTTATGTTTGGATCTGCTTTTGTTTTATGTTTGTCCGGTTTATAGTCTATTTTATTTTATTTTATTTTGTTTGCTTTTATTAATCTGCTTTTATTTGGATCTGTTTTATTTTAAGAAATTATCTGTTAGTTTGTTTAGGATTTGTCTTATTTTTGGTTTTAGAAATTTTGCTTATTTAGAAATTAGTTTGTTACGATTTGATTTGTTTAAAATTGCTGCTTTTAGCTTATTTGATTACGTCCTGACTTGCTTATTTTTATTAGTGTCTGATCTGTTTGGGTCTGCTTAAATAGTCATAGCTTATCAGCTTATTGCTTTTTCTTTTTAGTTGTAGGGCTTATTCGAGCTTATTCACTTTTTATTTTCTATTTAGATTTAGCTGTTATTGCTTTTCTGTCTGTGCTGATAAAGTTCAACAGACCCAATTGGTCTGTGGATTTATATGTTTATTCTATTGTCCAAAAATTCCAAAAAAGCTAAAAAAATAAATATATAGCAAAATTTCGTCTAGGCTGGGATTCGATCCCTCGACCTCTCGCTCATCAGCCAACTACCATAACCATCTCATCTTGCAACTCTTTTGTGTTCTATTTTGCTTCAGTTAATTAATATAGTTTTTTACATTTTACCTGGCAGTTTTATTTACTTAGTTTTATACAAGATTTTAAGTTTATTTATTTTAATTAAAAAGTTTTATATTAATTCTCTTTAATTCAGTTTTTATAAAAAATAAAAAGATAAAAAAATATTTTTATTTTAATTACTTTTAGGAATTTTAAATGTCTTTATATTTAGTTTAATATAGATTAGTTTTGTTTAAAAATAGTTTCCATTTAAAAGTTTTAATTTTAATTTAGTTTCTCATAAAATTAGTTTAAATTAGATTTTTAAATTAGATAAAAAAGTTTTTATTATTAAATAGAATTTAGTTTAAAACCCAAAAAGAATTATTTACCAAAAACAATAAAGTCTATCGTCTAGTCCGATTTCAATTTCGAGTCGAGTCGAGGAAAACGAACATCAAAAGGATTTGTAAAAATCCCTAGCTTTAAAATAGCGCGGCTGCCGCTTCGCTCGTTACGATTGATGATTTATCGTGAGACGATTTGGATTTTGGGATCCGTTCGATTTTGAACGTTATTTTTCTTGTTAAAAAATCTAAAACATAAAAAATTTAATAGATAAAAATATAAAAAAAATTAAAAAATCAACTAAAGAAAATTCTTTCGTAAGATTTGCACCAAAAAATTAAAAAATCTAAAAGTAATACTTTTCCTAAAGTACTACACCAAAAATACTCCTCTTTATCCTCTATTGTGTTTAATTCTTTTCTCTACCCCTCTTATTTTTAATTCTTCATGGATTCGTACTGCGTAAGATGTCGGAGACCATGGAATGGTTATCAAACATGCCAATGGTGTACATGTGAGCGATGCGGCTATCATCTCGACAATATACAATTTGGATTTTGTCCACTTTGTAATTCAGCCAATTCGTACTTCACTTCTCCCATATATGAGGATCCATATCCAGAAAATGCACCGGGTTTTTCTCCATACCCGTGTTGCAACTATTGTGGGGGCCCTCACGATACTTCTTATTGTCAACCGATGAATTATGAGCCACATCCGTACTATAATTCCGGTTGTCAAAATTTTGAACCCTCAGAAAACTCCGTCGTTCATCAACCTTCTTTTGAAGAACAACTCCCTAGTTGGGATGAAATTCTAGAAAGCTTAAAACAACTCAAAGTTAGTTCGCATGACGAAAGCCAACAAGAGCAAGTATCTAATCTTAGTGCTTTTACTCCTCCTCTTGTGCGTTCTTACTATTATGATGACGATGACGATGAGAATTCTATTTCTTGGAATGATCTTTGTGCTCAATGTCCTAGTGCAATTGTAATTCCTTCTCTCGATATCCCAAATGCATCTAAGGATTGTGATACATCGAGTGAGATTAGTGATTTTTGTCTCGACAAATTCTTTGAAGAAGTTTGTGATGTGCTGACTTTTGCGGAGCTTACGGATGAGGTCTCTCTTACGGATGACATTTCTCCATGTTATGAGGATTTCACGTTTGAATTTCTCCTTTTCACCCATTTCCACCGGGAGATGAGGGCGATGTCGATTTATTCTCTCCGGCTTATGAGGAGTTCACCGATGAACTTGCTCTTTTAGATGAGGTGGAAGACGTTATTCTTCGCGACAAATTATTGAAAGTTCATCTTCTTATTTCTCAAATTGAAGCGTTGAATTCTACTCCTATCAATGAATCTTTACCTCCGTCTTTTACTCCCGTTGAGAATAATGACCCATATATGGAAGAAATTGACAATCTCTCAATACCTCTGGGTATTGATGATGACACGGAGGGGGACATTCTCTTTGATAATTTTATTAATGAAGATATTGTCCCAATTCCCCCTCCCGAGCACCTTTCATCCACTCCTTTAGACACCATTACAGAGGATGAGTGCTTTGACCCGGGAGGTGACATTGACCATTCTATGAATGATACCTTTACGGCTTTGCCGAATAGTGACCATCCATTGTCTTTGAGGGATGACAATTTGTCTCCTTTACCCACCCCACCTCCCGTGGATCACGACCTCACATACTTTTCGTATGTTGAGAGGACTTTTCTACCTTTCATGACTTATCCTCCTGCCTCTCATTTATTATGTTCCTCCGGGACCGAGGATAAGATTTTTGATCCCGGTATTACATTAGAGGCTTCCCCATGGACCATTTAATTCGGGGTCGAGTCAGGCTCGTGACTCGGTTAACAAAAACAAGCGCTTCTCGGGAGGCAACCCGATGATCTATTTTATCAATTTTCTACAGTAAGTGTAGGGGGGACGTGTAGGTTGTTTGTTTTGTGTTGTGATGTTGTGCAGGGATGTGTGCTTTCATGATCCACTTTTGGTGCTTTTGACGCGACCCGTGTTCCCGTGTTTCTCGTGTACCCGGTTCCTTCGGTAAGTTTTTGCTATTGTGATTCAATCTTGTATAAAAATAAAACAAATAAATGTAATCACTTTAGTTGTCCTTTCCTTAGCTCGATTTTAAACAACGTACTCAATGTCCTAAGTGTAGGGGAGTTAATTCTCCCACATGCTTAAACATTGAGGACAATGTTTATATTAAGTGTAGGGGGATTTCTATCGAAATTTTAGTGGACTTTTCCATGAATTTGACCCCATTTAACCGGAAAATTTAAAAAAAAATCAACGTTTTTCAAATTTTTGATCTATTTTGGCCTAGTAGTTTTTTCTTTTATTTTTGTCCTCGCATCTTATTTATATTTTCCATTTCAAGAATAAAGTCAAAAATAAATATATTAATAAAATGGTTTTAACAAGTTTTGATATATTTGATACATTAGGCCCGTCGTGAATATTTTGACTCAACCCGAGTTTACTTATCCAAGTTTACTCTAGCTATTATCCTTAACCATATGGACCTTAATCGGTTTATTAGGCTAAGCATCCACGAGTCTCATTCCTTGAGATTTTAAATTGTGGAGAACGAGAGATGATAGAGTTGATAATAAGTTTAAGGGTTAATTTTTGCTTATATGGTTTTTGTGGCTCTTTCTTCCCGCTTGTATATTTAATTTGCTTAATAAATGAGGATTCTTGCGGTGTAAATTCGATATCTTAACTCTTAGCCAAATCTTTATTCTCCTTGTAATTAAAGCATGAACACATTGAGGGTGCCAGCGTTGTGGACTTCCGACTAAGGTGGCTCATAACCACTAAGTAGGAGGTATTCAGACCATGGGACCTCGGAATTTGGCCTACTATATATATCATAAATAAAGAAAGAATAAGATTAAAACATGACCTCAAGGAGCCTTAGGGTGTGGGGCATGTAGCACGAACCTTGTCATTAGAGCCTTAGGGTGTATGGCATGGTAAGTGTTGAATAAAAATTGATCAAAAAAATCAATTCCCTCGTTTATCGTTCAAGGAGCCTTAGGGTGTTGACAATAGATGGGGAGCATTTTTACATCTTAAAGAGCCTAAGGGTATATGATGTGAACTTGCTAAACTCCACATAAAGTCAACATGACTTTGGAGGAATAATTAATAAGTAGTACTATTTGGCCAAATTTTGGGTCCGGGAATTTATTCCCCAAATCGTGTTAAATCATCCTTGATGTGGGCTTACTTTAGTGACAACGTTTTTGAGGACGAGGTTAGGTTTTGAGTGTCGGGTTTGCACCATTTGGCCTTCATTTTTGGAATAATAATTATCAAATAAGTCAAATGAGCCTACGGGTGAATGACAATCAATAAAATCTAGAGATACAAAGTAGGAATTGGAGAAAGAGTACTACACAATTGTCTTATATAAGTGGTTTTAACCTAAGGACTTATGGTAAACAATGATCTCGTTTTTAAGCTTGGTATGGGGAACGTGAAACTTGAGGGTGATTAATATTCATGACACCAAAGCCCTAATTCAAGTCTTAGATTTCTTTACAAGTTTCTTCCATCAAATAATTTCCAAGTTAATAAATTGTTTTAACTTTTGTTTCCTTTTAAAGTTTTCATCTTTTTATCTTAGTAGTAATATTATATCTTAATAAAGGCCGAGAGGGATTAATTATAAGAGAAATGTAACTTTATGCTTTATAATAATTCATTGCATGGGGTCATTGCAATGGTCAAGTGTCGGATTTAATAAGTGTGTAAACACTTATCCTTTTGCCACTGAAATCGAGGTAAAACAAGACCTAATCATGTGTTTAATATCATAAAAGTCAGAATTACGCGTGGTTTTGTGTTTTTGTGTTAAATAGGTACAAATGATCAAAAGAAGAGAAAACACGGGATTTCACGGTCAAATGTTGAAGAAAAGTCCAATAAGAGACGAAGAAAAAGTCAAAAGACCAAAAGTGTGCCCAAGTTCACGAAAACCAGCTAAACCGACACGATTTTGAAGAAATATCAAGGAAGTCGAAATCAAGTTCGATTTTTCGCGGGTTTAACTTTATGAAGATAATCAGGCCAAGTGGGTCCCACATTCAGGTTAATGGGATCAAAAGCCCATTTGGAAGATAAAATGTTTCCCTGGTTATTAACAAAAGCCCATCAAGCCCATTTTTCTAAATAAATACACGGAAGGAATTAATTTGGGCCAAGCCCAAATAATCAATACATGAGACAGATGGGAGATGTGCCATAAGCCCAAGGGTTGAATAAACTTAGAACAGATTCTTTGTCAAAACGTAACAAACGATTTGCTTGGTCAAATTGCTGGTCTACACAAATTACTCACCTTCACTCACACGTGGCAACTTTTCACTCCAACTCACACAAACAATAAAACCGGTCAAACCCAATACCCAAACTCACACAAGTTTCACCCCTCACACACCACATGTTTTAAATAACCTTTCTACCAACCCTCCCCATTAGATAATAACAAGAGAAAACACATTTACTGTTTTTTTCTCTCTCTCCCAAACGTATTCCCCAAAACCAAGTACCCCAATCTCACAAACCCTAAATTAACTCAATCAAAAAAAATTACCCAAGAAATATTGGGTGTTTTACTAAAAACGTGTGATTCACACGGATGGGGATTAAATCCCCATCTTTATCGGAAGAAATCACTAAGGTGGTCCTCCTCTCTCTCCTGACGTGGCTCACTTCCATCTTTTTATTGGTGAAAACAAATCAACAAACACAAATCACCCAATAAAAAACCTCCACCTCAGATCAAAGAAACACAAACAAACACAAAACCGTCACGAGGGCGATCCGTGTGATGCTTGGGTAATTTTCAGCCATTGATCAAGTGAAGAAGAGAGAAAAAGAAGAAAAGAAGGAATCAACGGCTAGGATTGAAGAACGTGGGCACCAAGGATTAGGGTTTTCCTATAAAACCCCTCCTACAACTTGTAATTCATTATTCCATTTTCTTTATTTTTTTACTGTTTTTAATTAATTAGGAGTAGGATTAAATTAGTTTTAATTTTATTGCAAATTAGATGATAGGTAAATTGTATTTTCAGATTTCGTATTATTGTAATGATTTTTGATTATTAATGAAAGTTTATTTTCAATTAATTAGTGTTACTACTGATTATCAATTTCGGTTTACTGCTTTAAATTTGCGAATGATTTTCTTATTACTGTTCTTTTCGGCTTAAATAATTAAAGTAAAGAAAAAAAAGTGGTTGGTTATTTTCCCCACCGGAAAATATAGAAAGTTACTGTTCGGGTTGATTATTCTTGTTCGAGGCTTTGTGTTTGGTTCGAAGGAGATGGCGTTGATTTCTTGGTGACGGTTTGTTTCGGTTCAAAAGGAGGCACAACGCCATCCTTCGTCCCAAAGGCTATCTCCACAAGGTTTCGTCTCTCTTTGATTTTTATGTTAAGTTTTTGATATAGTCTATTAAATCTATTTATATTATTAATCTGCTAGTGTTTTATTAGTTTTAAGTTGAGTTTGTTTGGATTTGCTTATTTTATATTCTGCGTTTTAATCTGCTTGTTAGGATTTAAGTCGATTGAGATTTGTTTCTGTTCTGCTTATTGGATTTGTGTGTCGTGCTTATTTTGGTTATACTTATGTTTGGATCTGCTTTTGTTTTATGTTTGTCTGGTTTATAGTCTATTTTATTTTATTTTATTTTGTTTGCTTTTATTAATCTGCTTTTATTTGGATCTGTTTTATTTTAAGAAATTATCTGTTAGTTTGTTTGGGATTTGTCTTATTTTTTGTTTTAGAAATTTTGCTTATTTAGAAATTAGTTTGTTAGGATTTGATTTGTTTAAAATTGCTGCTTTTAGCTTATTTGATTACGTCCTGACTTGCTTATTTTTATTAGTGTCTGATCTGTTTGGGTCTGCTTAAATAGTTATAGCTTATCACCTTATTGCTTTTTCTTTTTAGTTGTAGGGCTTATTCGAGCTTATTCACTTTTTATTTTCTATTTAGATTTAGCTGTTATTGCTTTTCTGTCTGTGCTGATAAAGTTCAACAGACCCAATTGGTCTGTGGATTTATATGTTTATTCTATTGTCCAAAAATTCCAAAAAAGCTAAAAAAATTAATATATAGCAAAATTTCGCCTGGGCTGGGATTCGATCCCTCGACCTCTCACTCATCAGCCAACTACCATAACCATCTCATCTTGCAACTCTTTTGTGTTCTATTTTGCTTCAGTTAATTAATATAGTTTTTTACATTTTACCTGGCAGTTTTATTTACTTAGTTTTATACAAGATTTTAAGTTTATTTATTTTAATTAAAAAGTTTTATATTAATTCTCTTTAATTCTGTTTTTATAAAAAAATAAAAAGATAAAAAAAATATTTTTATTTTAATTACTTTTAGGAATTTTAAATGTCTTTAAATTTAGTTTAAATTTTGTTTAACATAGATTATTTTTGTTTAAAAATAGTTTCCATTTAAAAGTTTTAATTTTAATTTAGTTTCTCATAAAATTAGTTTAAATTAGATTTTTAAATTAGATTAAAAAGTTTTTATTATTAAATAGAATTTATTTTAAAACCCAAAAAGAATTATTTACCAAAAACAATAAAGTCTTTCGTCTAGTCCGATTTCAATTTCGAGTCGAGTCGAGGAAAACGAACATCAAAAGGATTTGTAAAAATCCCTAATATTAATTGGTTTTACTATTAGTTTGTTTAGCAAATCTTGATATGAATTGGTTTTGAGTTGATTTTCTGTGTTTAGGGTGTAGAATACTTATCAAAACTACCATATTGAGATATATCTTTCACTGTACGTTTAATTTTCTGTCATATCTATTTAGGTGGTTTGTGGTTGATTCAATACCTCCAATCTTCCTTCCAAAAAATTAATACCAAAATTCTGTCTCAAGTAGGTCTCGAACTCGAGTCCTGCACTTTGTAGGTCAAGCGTGTTAACCATCTCCTCTTGACTCTCTTTTTGGTTTAATCGCAGCCTTGTTAATTAATATAGTTTGATTAGTTTAGCTGCCAGTTTTATTAAGTAAGTTTAAATATAAGTTTTGTTTAGTTAATATTAATAAGAAGTTTTTTTATATTTACTTTTATAAAGTTTAAAAAATAAAAATAAACAAAATATATATTTTTATTACTTTTAGAATTTTAAAATTGTTTTTATAAATTAGTTTTTTTAAAAAATTTTAATTAATTTAGTTTTTAAAATTAGTTTTAAGTTTTGTTTAAATAAGATTTGTTTTAAATAGTTTAAATTAGTTTATAATTTTCAAATAGTTTCTTTTTAAATAGATTAGCTTAGATTTAAGTTTTGTTTAATTTTCAAATAGTTTTCAAATTTGTTTAAATAGTTTTATAGTTAAAATCATTTACAATTTTTAAAATTAGTTTAATTAGTTTTAATTAAGAAGTATTTTAATTGAATATTTCTCTTTTAGATTAAATAGTTTTAGTTTTATATACCAAACAAAGTATTTTCACCAAGAACAATTGTTCCACGTTTAAATTGGATATCAATTCGAGTGAGTCGAGGAACGAAAAAAAAGATTAAAAAGAATTTGCACAAAATTCATACATAAGTCTGCGCCAAGCTTGAGGTTGATTACACCAATGATGTTAGCATGGACTTTATGAGATTTATATATTCTCAAATTAAGAAGTAGGTTTTATTTGTAAGAATCCTCTTTGTATTTTTTTTATTCAGAAACCTAATTTTTAGTATAAGTATCAAGTTTAGGGGAGGATTATTGGGAATAAAATTAGCTAAGTCACTATGCCACTGACAAGAGGATTTTGGACGCTAACAAGAGTAATTGAGGTGCTGACAGATTGAGCACTGACAAGACAAATTCAAGCGCTGACAAAGGAAACCCTAGTTATTATCAACTACTTAGTCAACACATTTTGTATACTTAGAAAATATATGTTCTACAATGTATTCTCTATAGTTATCTTTTCCTAAAATAGTTGATAGATAGATTATTGTTCAAGACTACTTATGTTATAAAAACGAGGTCCTAGGGTTTGGTATTGATATACATTCTGAATAATTTCATTGTACCTCATCGTTTATTAATACAAGTGAAAGTTTGGTATACCTTGTGTGTTGCTTTGTTCTTTGGTTTTTTTTTTGGGTAAAAGGGTCTCATCCCCGGTAAAATATATTCCCAAAAGCGTTGAAGTACAATGGAATGTAGCGGCAATGCTACATTAACCTCAAGCATACAGCTTGAACAACCACTAAATCATATGACATGCCATATGATCACTAACAACCAATTACAAAGCATATTACACCAATAGGAAAAAACCACCTAAAGGTGCATAAACAATAAAAATAAGCAATAATCATGGTAAATGAGAAGTGCGAACATCCGGCTGACGAGAGCCATGTCGATCATCAATCTCAATATCTTCGTCAGTCTCGCTATCAGCATTAATCACTTCATTTGTACGACCACCACCATCCTCCCAGTCAGTATCACCATCTCCTAAACCACTTAAAGCACCAAACGAATTCTGGTTACTTGTACCCGGTTTACTATCTAATCCGAGCACTTTATTATTCAAAAAACCTCTCTTAAGAAGTGGGCCATCCTTTTTGGGATCACTCTGTGACACGAGGTTACCTTGGGAAGACTTCTTCGACTGATAAGCCTTAGAACTTTCCCCTTTCTCAACTTGACGATACTGAATGTTTAATGAAGGCTTAGTAAGCTTAATACCAGCAACTACGTGTTGCTTCTTGTTCTTTTTACTCTTCTTACTCCTAACAACCTCAAAACCGTCCACAGTTGTTGTAGCTTCCTCCATGTTGCGCACCTTCTCAACCACCACCTGTTTAGGAATCTTAGGGCATTTAGAATCCACATGATCAAAAATAAGGCAATTAGAACATCTTGGAGGCGTCCACTCATACTCAATATCAATAGTCACCAAATTATGCCCTTTATCTTTTTCTACCGGTATAGCAACAACTAAAGATTTTTTTAGACATTCTTCCGCTGAAACCTCAATAAGGGCGCGAGCAAAAGTGCTCCTACCCCATGGATCAATGCACATATTGCTAGTAAAAGAATCTAACATGATCGGCCTCCCAATCTGAGAAGTAATCAAACTAAGACCAATTTCCGAGTAAGCAACAATAGGTACCCTATGTAGTTTAACCCATACCGGTGCCTTCTTGATCTCCATTTTTTGCAAATCAGTGTTAGAAGACCAAACATTAAGAATCAAGGGAACCTGTCGAATAAGCCACGGTCCATTTTCCAATACACCTTCCATACCACTTTGAGTTTTAAATTGAAACAGAAAAAACTCATCATGCAACTTTACACGCTTTAAACCATATTTAGCCCAAGCATTCTTGACATACTTCTCAACCACGGGGAACGCAAGACGCTTTCCAATGAAATATCCAAACAACGTATACGTTAATTTAGATCGAACTTCTTCAACAACATCAAAGGGAAGAGCCACAGCAGCCCCAACTACTTGCTCATCACAATGTAATTCCTTAACTTGAATAGATTTAACTTTTTGTACAGGTTGTAAGAAAGATGCAAAAGAAGGTATACCATTCTGTTTAATAGATACACCACCAACAGAATCATCAAGCGAACCAGGCTGTGATACACTATTAATTTTAGGACCAATAGGGCCCCATGCAGCAACAGCCGCATCCTTCAAACCTGTATCATTCACACCCAACGAATTCTGAACACTACCATCCTGTAACTGAACCAAACCAGCAGAATCAGCGACACGAGTACTTACATCAGCTTGCCTAGATATTGCATTAACCTCACTTCTGCTCCCATGCAAAACAGACGAGTCAGTATCTCGTTGCACATGATCTGTCTGCGAAACATCACCAAACAGGCCCGATCTGTTATTAGGGTCAGCGATAAACTCCCCCGTTTCACTCGACTGTTTAAGCCGAGCCATGCGTGCACGCAGTGCCTCCCAGTCAATCGGCTGTGCAGAAGTAGCCTCCGCCATATTACCCTTATCACCAGTATTTTCCATCTCTCCTGTGCGCATCAAAAACAAAACAATAAAACCAATCGACACCAAGAAACCCTAAAATCAATTAGAGCTTCAAACCAGCAACCAATCACGTCAATCCATGTGTCCAGTAATCATAAAATAATTGAAAAAAAACCCTAATTCCTACTACGTAAAATCCGAATCAAAACCTTACAAAATCAAAATCAATAACTTTGTAGCAGAAACAATAAAACATTCTATAAAGGCTAATCAACAGGATCAGTCTTAATGAATTAAATAATGGAACAGGATTAAAACCATCAAAGGGATGAAACCCTAGATCAGGAATTTAAACCGCCACCTATAACTCAAAAAAAACACGAACCCTAAATCAAACCTAAATAAAAACGTAATATGAATCCAGAAACAAAGGAGGAGATCGATTTATAAAAGGAGAAACCAACCCGAATCCTAAATAGCCGCCGCCTATGAAAACCCTAGTTCAAACACAGTTTTGATTTAGATCTTAAATGAAAACCTAGATCCGATTAGAACACAAAGAGCATTATAATCAGATAGGAATAATCATAGAGATTAAAAACAAATTTGAATCCGAAACAGAAAGTGATCAAGGTGGCCGGAATTTAAAAAATAAGGTGGCCGGAAATCACCATAATAGAGAGAGAAAAATTAGGGTTTTATGTGAGAAGTCTTTGGTTTAAGTGTTAATTCCGCATAACACTTAGATTGTTACAAACACAAAGTTTCTCTACGTGTTATACTTGTTTCAATATCGATAACACACAGCTAAATCGATCTAAGTTTGTGATCAACATATTTTAATAATTAAATTAACTTAAATAATCAGCATTCATGTGTACCCGAGCCTACCTAGACTCCCATGTCTCGGTCGCACTAAACAATAACGCAAATAAGCAAACTATCCAATAATAGTTCTATCCAATATATACCTTCAGTTCTGTCCAACATATGTGCACAGTTCTGTCCAATAACTTGTATACTAGGTCTGCCCAATATATACCCTACAGTGTTGTCCAACATATATGAACACCTACAGTTCTTGTTCCTTCTGCTGCCTATTAATTACCCATTGGTTTTATTTTCTACCTGCTGTTAATTACTACCTACCCACTGCTTTTATGTTTACCGCTCTTTCTTTATGGCTACCCCCTACTTTGTACATACTAACTTCCGAGACCCATAGAGGTCTCGATTCCCACTGTTATTAACCAAACCAACCCTGCTAGGGTGTTTGGGTGTGTGGCTGCCAGAGGAAAACCACCACCGACCCTTATAAGGGTGCAACTGGTTGGACAGAATTACCACCGAGACCACTCTTGGTCTCAGTTTATGTGTAAACTGAAAATAACAACATAAACCCTTATTCTTTTTCGATCCTAACGTTTATTAACAAGTTTTTAATTCTTTTTAATGAATTCTTGAATAATTAAACATAACTAATTAAAAAGAAAAGGTAATTGTAAAACCCGCATGATTTTACCATGAACAGTACATAACACATGATTAAAACCTTCATTATATGACATGTTTACGTTTCACGAATATTAAATACAAGTATTACGTACGTGTTACTGCACGATAAGTATTTAATACATATTAAGACACGATAATTATTATCAACAATAATTATAATCACGAACCTGAAATCACGAACTTAAATAATCACGAGCATATTATTATGTATTTACGTAATTATGATTACGATTATGTATAAGTATATATTATAACAAGAACATTAAATAAATAAATCACGGCCACGAGAACACGTAATATTTAGAACACGGAAAACGTTGGGTTTCCCCTTGTGGGCCCCACCTACCCGCGGCAAGAACCAAGAAAGGGGCCAAGCCTACTTTAATTTTGCTAAAAAGAACAAAACCCTAGCCTCCCTTTTTCTCTCTTTTTTGGCCGCCGGTTAGAAACACACCAAGGAGAGGTGTTTGTTGATTTTTGGTGATCCAATTCAAGTGGAATCGTTCGTGTTATCATTCTCCTTTTGTTTCACGCATTGGTAATCTGTTATTCTTTTTCTTTTTACCCTATTTATTAATTAAGAACACATGAAATCATGGGATGTAATAAACAAGATTAAAAACATGTTAATTAAATCATGGGGGTAAATAAACATGGTGGATTTTGAGTTTTTGGTTCGGCCGACGCAAGGAACCGAGAGCCGAACTCTCGGTGGTCTTCGATTCACCACCGGCCGAGACCCCATGGTCTCGGTGTGGGTTGTGTGTCACGGCCGTATGGAAACCTTGGTTTCCGGATCTTTTAAGCTACTAGGAATGATCATTGTTCATATGATTAAACAATCAAAGCGGAATTAGAACAACAATCATTAACAAGGTGTTTAGGCACGAATAACATGAATTAAAACACATGGATTGCTAATTATATTAATAATCAACAATCACTAGACGTGGATACATTGAATCCCACGTCTAGTCGACACACACTTTAGGTTTACATTGTGAATAAATTGAATGAATAAAAACCTAAGACTCTTGTTCCTTTTATAGTGGAAGGAACATAATCTACAAGAGATAAAATCAAATAAACATCTAAATCTTCTATTTAGATAAACTATATATTGTGTATATCATAAATAATATACTCAATATATTCCCCAAATAGAATTCTCCATCAAATCCATCAGCGTTGACTTTTGTTGACTGCGTTTGACTTTTGTTGACTTCTGTCAACGCCTACATTGCTCTTGTCAACTCTTGTATTACTCTTGTCAACGCTTGAGTAAATGTTCTTCGATTTTGAGTTTCCGCCACATCAACTTTTTGACCCAACAATCTTCCCCTAGTTGATAGTGGCAAAACTCTATGTGTATCTCTTGTAAGTTGTACATGATCTTCAAATTGCTTCCCCTCAAGTGTAGCATGTATTTCTTCCCCTTTTTGTCACATCAACAAGGAAGTAAACAATGTATGCAATCTTTGAAAATTCTCCAAATGTAGCTCTATGTAATGATCTTGAAGAACAATTAATATAATATTTTTGATGTAGAAGTAGAATAACCCAACCTTATGTTCCATGTCTTGTATTATCCACGTGATGAAGAACTTATAGAGGAAATATAAGTAGACCTCGATCCCTTGTCAATATTCTCATCCATTGTGAGACACTGAGCACGATAATGTAACTCCTTCAAGTGTTATGACAAGTCTTCATCACCAACCATGTAAAGCACGAACAAGTTACCTTTAAAATCTATGACTGGGAGTGCATGACTTTAAGATATGATAGAACACAAACTCGCGAAAATCTTCTTCAATCATCAAACTTATCATAAGAATTCTTCCCCTTAAGCTAACACCTCTTCATGACAAGTCAATATCTTCATATGTAAAAGCTGTTAGCGAATAACTCTTTCACAAGGCTATCCCGATTACATAATCCAATAAAATTCTTCATGAATTGTTGCTAACTTACTTAAAAATCATTAATCCCTTTCAAAAATATCCGAGCCATAAATATCAACATGATATTCTATATTAAAACGGAGATTCCATGTACCTTCGTGTGTATAATCTTCCTTTTTGTGTGCTCAAAACGTCCATTTTTCTCAAACAGCAGCAATCCTTGTGTTGTCCAATATCTTCTTCTGTCCAATATCTTTGGCAGATGTATTGTCCAATATCGGACAATACCTATCAGCGTTGAAGTTCATATATCGGACGACACTGTCAACTCTATCAGCGTTGACTTATTCTGTCAGCGTCAATTCAAGGCTTGTCAGCGCCTCAATTACAAACGTCAGCGTCGAACTAAAACTGTCATCTTGTCAACAGTGTTCATACGTCACTTACCCTTAGCCATAATGGATCACGTTAACATAATGATCAAAGAATTACCAACAGTATGCATCTTTTGCTCCTTGGATCAATAACACCCTCGATAGTCTAATATGCAAACAGAAACTCTCAATATTAATCATATACAATATACGATCCCTTCTGCTTTTTACTTTCTTCATGTAAGCACATATTTAGCAAGTATATTATATGTACCAGCAAGCTAGATCCCATATCTCCGTGTGAACACAAGAATTGAAATTCTTCATGTGAACACACACATTGTAACCGTGTGAATGCTAATTTATCCACCAATAGGATGTCTTGTCTCGTGTGAACACATTTATAACCAATAATCATGCGAACATGTTAAACAAACAAGAATCGTTACTTCTGAACCACGACGAATTCTAATCTGCGTCTTCTCTTGATCAGTCCATATGAATTATAAGCTATTGCAATAAGCACGATCTAGGGTTTGTTGAAACTTGAGCATCGAAACCCTAAGTTAGGATTTATGAGTTAACCTTAGATCGTGTATCTTCACATGTTATAACAGCCACGAACTACATAACATCCTGCTTTTCATGTCGATCTAGGGTTTGAGAAACCCTAGGTCATGATTTTTTGTGAACTTCGATACCTTAATCAGTGAACTTCGATGCTGAATATCGTCATCATTAGGGCTCAGATCGAAAATCCCTTCGGTGAGATTCAAGACACAAGTGCCAAGAATATACAGTCCAAAAATCACGAAGTTCCAACGGTTAACGAAGGAGAAAACGTGTTTTGAACATGGCTGTCCACAGAAAACTGCATTCATCCTACTGCTGACTTTGACGCTTAATAACTTTTGCCTGGGAATAAAACTCGACAATCCCTCTGGTGGATGTTTAGATCTATGTATGTAGAACACACATATAAAATTTCGTGACGATCCAACGGTTCAATCAAAAGTTATGACCTTCTGAATACTGCTGCGCACACAAAAACGCCCAGAAAAACCCTAGACGGATTTTTCTTCTTTTCACCATACACGAACACCTTGTTGGTCCTAGCATCACGAGCCACGAGGCTCTGATACCAATTGTGGAAACCTTGGTTTCCGGATCTTTTAAGCTACTAGGAATGATCATTGTTCATATGATTAAACAATCAAAGCGGAATTAGAACAACAATCATTAACAAGGTGTTTAGGCACGAATAACATGAATTAAAACACATGGATTGCTAATTATATTAATAAAAAACAATCACTAGACGTGTATACATTGAATCCGACGTCTAGTCGACACACACTTTAGGTTTACATTGTGAATAAATTGAATGAATAAAAACCTAAGACTCTTGTTCCTTTTATAGTGGAAGGAACAGAATCTACAAGAGATAAAATCAAATAAACATCTAAATCTTCTATTTAGATAAACTATATATTGTGTATATCATAAATAATATACTCAATATATTCCCCAAATATAATTCTCCATCAAATCCATCAGCGTTGACTTTTGTTGACTGCGTTTGACTTTTGTTGACTTCTGTCAACGCCTACATTGCTCTGGTCAACTCTTGTATTACTCTTGTCAACGCTTGAGTAAATGTTCTTCGATTTTGAGTTTCTGCCACATCAACTTTTTGACCCAGTAAGGGACAAGGGACCCCGATGCATGTCGGGGTGGCCTTGTGATCTTTTAGAGGTCTCGGCATAAACAACCAAGCACCACCGGCCAAGCCGGTGGCTAGATCGACCAAACAGTGGCAACCGGTCAAGCCGGTTAGCCACTATTAAGGGGTTGTTTGTTTGGTCTGATTCAAGGGTAAACACGATCCGGTTCACGACATGTTTTAATAAAATAATACATGGTCTGGTTTATTATTTTATTTTACAAGTTTAGTTATTTTACATGTGCTTTATTTTTACAAGTAATTAAATTAATTTAACATGGTACTTAATTAATTTAATTAAATCATGACTTAGGTTTATTATTATTAATAATAATACATGATTTTAACCTAAGTATTTTATTATTTAATTTAGACTAAAGTAATTAATTGATTATTAAGACATGACATGTAATTAATTAATTTCCATGACTTAGGTTATATTAATATGAATATTAATACAAGTTTTAACCTAAGTATTTTATACACTTTAATTTAATTAAATCATGCTATATTTAATTAAATCTTATAACATATAGTTTATTTAATTTACATGTATAACTATACTATTAATCACATGACTTAGAATATTAATCAGTAAAACTTAAGCTTATCTTATTAGCTTATTAATCCAGCTTATTTCTAAATATGGAAACTTTCTATTTTTAGAAACTTATCTATTTTAGGCAGTAAATCTATCTATGGAAACTTTCTATTTTTAGAAACTTATTAATTTTAGGCAGGTATTCTATTTTTGGAAACTTTATGTTTTTGAAAACTTTCTATTTTTGGAAACTTTCTATTTTTGGAAACTTTCTATTTTAGGAAAACCTGCTATTATTAGGAAGTTAGTTATTACTACACAACAAGTATAATAATACAAGAAATACAAGTAATACTCAATCAGAACATCCAGAATACAAGATAAACACACCATAACATTAAAATCAGTAAAACATGACATGAACATATAAAACAAGCTAAGACATGATATAAAACCAGATACGTACTCAGTAATCAAAACACTTATACACGTATATTATTTATGTAGCATTAGTGAGATCGAAGTAGGACTCTTTTCCATTCGTCTTCTTCGTTCACTGGACACAAGGTATGGATTTTCCGTCCTTCAGTAAGGACAATCTCTTCCTTCATTAGGATTTCTCGTATGCACCCAACCGTTTTACCATTATTTGTTTTATATGTTTGATACTTATGTTAGATTAAGAGCCTAAGCCATATACATGCATGACCAGTGTTACCTAGTTATGGAGGTACCATAACCATAAAACTGGAGGCACCATGACTTCCCCACGGCAGAGTGATTGCTCGTGGCGTCCCTTTTCAGTTTTGGCCATTATATTATGTTATCATGTGGGGCGTATGGGTGCATCCTAGTTACATGTTTATTAGTATTATCAAAGTGAATGCGGTGTGTGCCTTGCATCCTTTACTAGGAGTTGATCCCTCCTATCCAGACTATTTAATTAGAGGCAACCCCTCTAATTGCATGACGAGGTCTCCCCTCCAAGTATTCATGCACGATGGAACCTCATGACCTATATAGGCTGTTGGCTAATTAATACAGTTTTCATATAAAAACATAAGTCTTTTCAAACTATAAAACCAGTTTTATGAACATGTTCCAGGTTTTCCAGGACTTATACTTTTCAGTTGCTATTAGTTTTAGTTATGTGTCAGCCATTTATACTATGTCGTATATCCGTGCACTGAGCGTTATACTCAGCCGTTACTTTCCTTTCCATGTCCCAAAACGGCAGGTACACAAGGACGGACTCGAGCATTAGGAGGAAGTGCATAGGATGGAAGTTGCCATAGACTTCTTCTCCTTTTTTCCATATACTTATGCTTGTCTAGTCTTTCCTAGTTCATTTACCTTATTTATGTTTTGGGCTTATGTTTGGGAATCGATGGTTGATTCTGGTTTTCCCTATGGTCATGTATGTTTTACTACATATTACCTTGCATGCTTTAATGACACGCCATAATTACGCGTAATGGTTCAGCTATCAAAGTGAGGTGTTACAATTATGGTATCAGAGCCAAGGCTTTGACCTGTAGGCTCTAAAACTTAACCTGTGACTAGTGGGTAGTCACCAGGAGCTTCCTAAGCCAACGCTTGTTATTTCACGTATTGCTGTTTTCAGCACCTTGTTATTTTAACCATGATGTTTTCAGCATTTTGTAGTTTTAACCATGATGTAACACCCCCAAATATTCATACTTTAGTTAAGCGGAAGAGTCGTTGGTGTTACGGGATAACACATTACTCAAATTATAGACAACGCTTAAAATCGCGTCGTTTAATAATAAAGCATTTTTCCATTCATGAATATCAAATTTACGTAGGTCCCAAGTCATAGTATTTCATACAATTTTACAAATAATTTGAATGGAAATTGTTATTTAAGTGCGGGCCATGAATTCTTGTCATCTTCCCGAGAATTACCTTCAAGTACCTGAGATAAAACATGTTAAAAGAAAAGGTCAGCGAAACGCCGAGTGAATTCATAGAGTTTAATGAAAAACCATCAATATATCATCGATATATATTTATTACCGAAAATCATTTAGTACAAATACTTGTAGTAGGCCATAAAATAGGCCAAAAACATTTTATACAAATCCTTGTCAAAATCATAATATAGGCTTTTGCCTTCAAAACCATTATACGAACCATTGTCGTAAAAACATCATACAATACGTTTTATAACGTTTTATAAAGTTAAATAAAAACCGTTATATGAATATGGTTATATAAAACCAAAACATGAACATAATATCAATAATAAGACCTCGTATTGCTAGTCGGGTAATATTTCGTAATTCAATGCGTATAGCAGTATTTTCGTTATTGGATTATTATAAGCCGCATGACATTGCTAACTTACTATAACAAACAACGGGTAGCTAACCCGAAACTCATTTGCCCATCTAAAACAGCGTGTCGTCACAATAATCACGCTTATATAAATCTTCTCATACATACATTCGCTTACCAATCAATGTGGCACAACGGGGATCAACCGTCAAGGCGCGAACTGAGGTGATCTTCCCCAAATAGTACTATTATACGAATAAGCGTCTACCAAATCCCGGTAGTTCAAAATTCATGCTAATGGGACTTTTAGTGACATAACCTAACTTCAATAATCCATTTTATTTCATTTATCGGGTCATATATCATTCATCGGGTCATACAATCATTCGGGTCCAAATAAATAAGAAAACAACAGGACAACTGGTGTCCTATTTTTATTAAAACTAACATGTTATCTCCCTCGCGGGTTTATAAAACATTTCATAAAAACATTTAAAAGAGTGCGAGGCTATGAACTCACGTTGACTGGGAAAGGCGGGTTATCGGCGATTTGGATGTATGGTATGTGCTTCAATCACAGAAACCTAGACAAATAATACTCGTCTTAGACTCTTATCCAATGAATTTATAAAAAAACAATAACTATGTATATATATGATGATTTTATAAATATGATGATGATCAAGTGGGATTGTACATCTTTATTCACTCATTATAGTGTCATGTGTTGTTAAATTTTTATACTAGTTTAACTTCTTTACATGTCAAGGCCCAATAAGCCCATTATAAGCCCATTACCTTATATTAGTCCATTTTACACTTTTAATATCAGTCTTATACTTACATGTTAGGCCCAAGTGGGTTAAGTCCAATAAGTAAGTTCATAAGTGTTTAGCCAAATTAGTTGGGTTAATAGTCCAATAAGGCTAATTTGGCCCGTTAATGTCCGTATGTTATAAAGCTCGGGTTTTATCAGTTTTTACTTGTAATACATACTTATATATCAGTATATGAGTTATAAAAAGTTTACATTATACGGGCCCGACCGCCTAAGTTTTAATTGACGAAAACGTTAATTTTACGGTTTTAGCCGAAAAGACGTAAAAATCATGTTTATAGTTTTATAACTTATAAAACTTATCAAAATCCATTTTTATAAAATGTATAATTTATTTATTATTTTAAATACTTATTTATATGTAATATATAAGTTAGTGGGTTTTAGTATACATTTTATATTATATTAACTTGATTGCTAATATTATACTATATACTTTTATTTTACAAATCTGATTATTATTTTCACTTTCACCATTTTTACCATATCTTGAGTTCTACAAGGAGATAGAAGCTCATTTTTGGACAACATAAACTACATGATATGTGCTACAATTAACTCAGTTTTAGCTACTGCTCAATCCAAGTCTAAGTATCCCTAACTGTCCTCACAAAACAGACTATTCAGATTGGTACATCAATTTGTTTTGATCATATCTCACTCATTATAATGATTCCATTGCATGGCCAACTCTCACATATGTACAAGCCTTAATAATTACTGTATATTGATTCAAATATGCAATTTTATCAGTTTAAGATATGGTTGTTTACTGTTTTTATACAGCCTACTAAATTAAGTAAGATTTACCACTTTTACATGTAGTTTTTCATCTTTTTAATCAAATCTATCAACACCAAATCCCCACATAATATTTTTAATCATAATTCATCATCATATACATATACATAAATAAAGAAAATGCAAGATTACATATTCAAAATAACAAAAGGATAGGAAGAACAATCTCTATACCACCAAGATTGTGTAGGTTATGATCAAGGCTTGGATTTTGATGGCAAAACTTGTGATAACCCAATATCAACTTCAAGTCCACCAGTCTTTATAAACTCCTTGTGGGAAATCAGCCCTATGACACCAAGAAATCTCCTCTTTGGATGTTAGAATCACCTCCAAACTTCAAGTCTTCTATAGGTTTCCATCTTATGCAAGATTAACATAAGATTTCATGGGTAAAATTGATCAAATGAGGTGTTTGTTCTTGAGTTTGGACTGCAAAAGTGAGAGGGGTGAGAGGATTTGTGGTGGTTTGCATGTTATGAAATGAATAAATGGTTTGAGGTGGTTGTTTTGATGTTGCTAGTAGTTTGGTGCAAAGCTTAAGAAAAGTGTCTTAGCTTTGTAGCTAAGTTTGACACCTCAAAGGTGTGTTTAATAAGGTTTAGATGTCCATGAGTTAGGGTGGGGCAAAAGTGGTTTTTTCTCATCCCCATTTATTTACGGGTACTCCTCGATTCTAGTTTTCTCGATTTGCGTGCCCTCGGGTCGTTTTACAAAAAACGTTTTTTATAAATTATGAGTCAACGGCACAAAACGAATCATAAAAATTGTTTCATAAAAAACGGAGTTCAAAAACGTAAATACGTAAACCTAGGGTTTTCGGTTTAGTCGTAAAGGACGTTAAATTATGAACGTAAATCCTAATCTCTTCTCGTAAATTTGTGAGTTTATGAACCAACACAAATTTAAATTCCAAAATAACATTCACGGATAAATTTATTTCCTGAAGTGTCAGACTGTCACCAAAACAGTGTATGTAAATGTAAGCACGTAACGTAGAATCCTCTGGTTTAGACGTAGTCGATGCTACTTCAAGACGTAAACCCAAATTTCTTCCCATAAATGAGTGAGTTCATAATATAACATTAAAATAATGTTCTTAAATAATACTTGAGAATAAAATATCAACCATAAATTGACGGATTGTCACAGCATTTACCCCTAAACAAGATCTTTGTCCTCAAAGGTCGATTTATCTTACTACTCGCTTCTTATAAAGTTAAAACCACGTGGGTATTTCCTCCACCTTGGGTCTTTTCTCACAAGTGTAATTCATTACAATATGCGAGTTTCATCAAATATAACTACAGGAATACGCTCAGGCTTAAGTTGACTTATTTTCTCTATCGATGATGTTCACGGGTTTTAGATGAATGCAACTTTTCGCCGATCCAAACTTCATTAAGGAATAGTCAGATTTTCACTTGATTTACATTTTATCAAGTTAGATATACGAAACATGATTCACGCAACCCTTGAAGTCCTAGGGTATATCCAACTTATATGCCTTTCAAACCAACTTTTTACATCATCTCAATGGTCCCATATAACGGGAACTTGTTTCCCAAGATTTTTTAGATCTTCAATTAATTTTTCCAAGGTGAAATTTTTTGGCATAACTTCGCTACCCATCCTGCACTTCAAGATCTACATTTCATATTCACATAACCTCTTGCCCACTACGGACAGTCAATAATCAGATCCTAATTTTAACAATCATTTCAGGTTTCACGGGTCGGGTATCTTGTAAGGTTAGGTTTGTCATCATATGTAACCTTAAACCTAAAAGACGTGTCCAACTCACAATGGGTGTATTTCAGGTGTCTTCATCCCAACTCCTGCTTACAGATGCTCTCATATTTAGATCCTCACAAGATTCGATCTCGATCCTAATACGATAATTATCGATGATAATCTCTCCAAAGGAAGCGATTTTCCTATTTATTACCAAAGGTCAGTTATTCAAACATAAAATAACACTTCTAGTGTTTTGTATCGTTACTTTACCTCGTCCCTTCGATTGGGGTGGTAAACAGTACTCTCATCAAGGTTCGTTCCCAATGACTTCTGAGCAATTCTCTAGAAATTCAATGCGAAGCGAGGATCTTGATAGAGATGATCGATACAGGCACACTATGTTTACACAACTCCTTTAAATACAAAAGAGTCAATTTCTTCATCGAGAATCTATCATTAACAGGAATGATATTAGCAGATTTGGTCAGTCTGTCGACGATGACCCAAATCAAATCAAATTCAGATGATGAACTTTGCAATAGTTAGACGTTTACTAATGTATGAGGCGATGTCTGCCTTCATAATTAGCCATATGTACAACTTCTTCAGATAAAGATGCATTAAATCAGAAACGGCATGAATAGAATACTTAATCTTATGAGATTCCAACATGACTAAATCTCGAAATCCTCCATATTTAGGCAACCACAAGCGGCCTTTTATACATTCAACTCCATCGGCTTCTCAATTCTAATGGTTCACCTTAGCCGCGAACCCCTTCTTATTATCTATATTATCCTTTTTACAAGCATCAGCTATTTTAAATTGTTCGGCTATTAATTTTGCACAGTCATTACTAAGGAACACATCCTAATTGATTCTTTATCCTTTCTACATTATGTGTTAGTATCTACATTCACCTTCCCTAATGAAATAAATATCATGACCGTATTCATTCAAAATTTCTTTCTTCATATTTTCTAAGTTTTAGTTTCGTCTTAACTATTTTTTTTCAGTTTTGCTCAATCCAACGTTTAAAGCGTCGATAAATATTACAATTAATAAAAAAAATATTCAATCTTTTTATGAAACGTAAACGTAAATTTTTTTATTTTCTTAATTCGACCAATTATATAAAAATGTTCAAAATAAATTTGAATTTAATTAATACGATTTTTGTTGATTTATCGAAAATAATTAATAAGATCTGTAAATGTTCGAAAAATCTTTGTTTATACTTTGGTCAAAATTTTCTTAGTTGAAAAGAAAAAATTGTCGTTTCAATTTTCAAGTCATGGTTTAAATGGTTTCCTCAATCCCTCTTAGGTTGTCTTGAGGTATTCATAAACATTTACCCCTAAAGGAGTTTAGTTATATGTTCTGGGTATAAGGGAATGTTTCCTTAAAATCCTTTGATAAAATATTTGTCAAAACATATTTGCGCTTTCTTTTTGGTAAAACCCAAAGCCTTAATGGCTCTAATCTTTGAAGAGTCAATTTAGATTTCAATATCATTAATCACACGATCAAATAATGTAAAGGATCAAATCTCTAAATCATATGTTAAATACTCAAGGTATAGGTTTTCATTACTCGGCCAGTACAAAGCAGTCTATAATTGATTATTAACTCCTTCCTATTCTGATGGTCCTTAATGATCACAAGCATGATTTTATCAAATTACAGCCTACACACGTGATTTACCAAATTTATGGATGCTACATGTGTATTAGTCAATCCAAACCACATCACGTGAAACTCATAAAGTTCATTACGAGTTTCTGGATGTAGTGAAAATAATCTTTTTCGCGGATGCGAAGTTGATGATAACCATGCAGTGGATCAAATATTTAGATCATACGCTAGAACCTTGTAAATGATCAAACAAATCTATCATCTTGGGTAGTGGATATAGATTTTGATCATCAGTTTACATAGTTCACGGTAATTCAACAAATATAAGGAATAATCACACCACAGCTCTTCATAATGACGAGCTCGGTAAAATAAAAGCTTTCTCTGACAACTTTCTCAATTGTACGGTAATTCTTTTAATTCAGATGGTGCTGACGTACAGTGCACATGCCACAGGTGCAGCACTGGGAATATAATCAATACCAAATTCAACTTGCCTTAATGGCGAAAGTCTAGGTAATTTACTAACAAATACCTCCTAAAGTTTCAGATAACAGAAACATCTTTTAGTAAATTTACTTTAAGTTCTTTCTAGATTACAAGATCTATGGTCAGTTTATAACCATTCATGGTATAATTTCAAGTCTAAATGCAGGATGTGGTCATCCATCAAGAATTATTTAGATCACTTTTTCTAATCAACATCTTATCATTTAGGGGAATTCTACTCGATTTCCCATCAATTAAGACAATGTCGTCATGTCATAATCAATCAATCCATTCTAATGGCACTACCAACTTTTCAGTATTATTGTCGTTGATAAGATGTGAAATTCTCAAAAGACTAATAATAACTCATAATCCTTCACAAATTCAAGGATATCAAGAGACATAACTTACCTTAAAAAGAGTAAGGTTAACGCATAATCTATGCGAGAGAATTTCCAATCAGATACAAACGAAAACATTAACGAATATGAATATATCCCATGTTTTCATGAAATGAGTACGCATTCGAAAGCTCCTCGGATCGTTACCCAGGTCATTCAAATGAAATCTTATCAAAAGAAATGATATGAATGTCGATACACCCAGTCGGGTATTAATATTCGATAATCAGATACTTTTCCAAAGAATCTCACCACGGAGAATTGGACAAGAAGGGAATATCAATTGTCAAATAAGACAATTTCCACAGATGATTAAATTCAATTCAGAAGAATAGATAGTACGGGCACATATGTAGGTGTCCCTAACAATATGTCCCTATTTTTCACTTCTTGCAGATCTCATAAAATTTAACCTTTCATAACTTCAAAGAAAATGTAGTGTTTATTAATCAATTTTTATGGTGACTACTAATCAGCCTTGCATGGTCCCTTCCAAATTGTATGTACCCGCAACTATATACAATTTTAGGATTAACGATGCAATACTCAGTTCATCAAAATTTGTCATCATGTTTAAAATAAAAATATTTTCATGCTTAATTCTTGAATAAGAATCAAATTGAATTTACAGAGATGTTCTTTGTTGTGAAAACAATTAAGTTTTCCAAAGCGTTTCATAAACAACTTTATTTCGATAATGATTACTTATAAATCTCACTTTAAATAATCCTTACGGTGATGAAAATTCAATTTTTCTAAGGGATACTGTTTTTGCTTATAAAACAATGAGTGATCTGCAAAAGAGTGATGAAAAGTTTTTCACTAAGAACTAACCACAATATGATAGGAAATGAGCTTAGCCAATTAATCATGAGGTTCATGACCTCGATGGCACTCAAAAAGAATAATCCACATCGTAACTCAACTCGAGATGAGTACTTGTTCAATGGTTGCGTCACTAACGCGAACATTAGGAACAAGCAAGAAAAGATAGATAACATCAATACATGTAAAATTTAGCAATCAAAGGTAGTCTTTTCATTAATCACAAACAAGTCAAAAATTGTATCGTAACACATTACGTGTCACTATGTCATACAATTCCAAGAACTCATCCTACTAACTGATGTCTCAGTTAAGTTAGGAATTTTTAAAATATACCACAATGAATACTAATCTACAAGAGTCATTAGGTGTTCCACATGTCCTAGAAGATCCATCGGTCTCAATTTAGAAGAAGATTTCTTCAATTTACTTCTTGGACACTAGGCATCCTCGTCATTGGACAATGGCCTAGGAACAACCCTTAACACGAATCAACAATCAAATAAAACCTTAAAATTCAATCACAAGACTAAACAACTTCCTCTTAACAATTTCATATTCCATACGAGTTAAATTTTACTTCATTTAAGTTTCAACTAAATCATACTTAATGCGATATCCTACCTCATTCTCCAATACTTTCAACCTTATTCTTAGACCTTGATAGAGCAATAAAAGCTAAATATGAACAACACTTAATTTCCAATCCTATAGCTCCTTCATCAATAGTTATCAAATGAGTCACTAGTATGAAATGACTCACACATTCAATTAGACTTCTCGGAAAGGTACTAGTGGCATGAGGATTTTGGGTAAAGGCTCCAATGACAGCCTCAAGTGCAACATTCACCCTTTCGATTTCAAATTTAAGAATTAGAAACACCGAATCAGATGAAACCTTTCAATCTAACACCCCATTTTGATAAATGGAATGTCACGTGTGATTATGGCGTGTCAACAAAGCATACAAGGATAAATGTCTAAACATTACATGACCATAAAGGAAATACCAGAATCAAACATCGGTAGTCCAAAAGTAGAACTCATCACACACAAACATAAGTACTGTAAAAGAAAGAACTAAACAATGTCCATGGAAATGAGTATCAAAGTATAGAATAATGCATAAGGTAAAGAAGGCTAGAAAGCTTCTGGTCCATATGTACGTACGCTTAAAGTCTACGAGCATCCTTGAGTACCTACCGTTTTGGGAACATGAAAAGGAAAACAGCTGAGCAATACGATCAGTGCACGGATGTACAAGTAAAGCATGAATAATATAAGCATATAAGCATGAAACAGCGGAAGAAACTAAGTCCTGAATAACCCGGTTATGTATTAGTAAAACTAGTTTTATAGTTTGAAAAGCCTTATGTTTATCTTGTAAAAACTATTTAACATATTTTACCATTAGCCAATATAGATCATGAAATATCAATGTGCATGAATACTTGGAGGGGTGATCTTGTCATGCAAATTAGAGGGGCTGCCTCTAATTTAATATACTGGTTTTGGGTAGGAGGGATCAACTCCTTGTGAAGGATGCAAGGCACACACCACATTCACACTGAGTAATCTGCTGAAAACATGTAACTAGGATGCACCCATACGCCCCACCTGATAATATAATAAATGGCCAAAAGTTGAAAGGGACGCCACGAGCTATCACTCCGCCGTGGTGAAGTCATAACATTGGTGCCTCCAGTGTTATGGTTATGGTACCTCCATAACTAGGTGAAACTGTTCATGCATGTATATGGCTTTAGGTATTCTAATTAAACATAAGCAATCAAAACATATAAAACATATAATTGGGAAAATAGTTGGCTGTATACGAGAAATCCTAATAAGGAAAGAATGTCCATACTGAAAGGACGGAGAATCCGTACCTTATGTCCAGTGAACGAAGAAGACAACAGAAGAGAGTCCTACTTCGGTATCACTAATGCTACATAAATACATACGTATATAAGTATCTGATTACTAAATACGTAGTTGGGTTTATATCATGTCTTAGCTTGTTTTATATGTTTGTGACAATCCGTCAATTTATGGTTAATATTTTATTCTCAAATATTATTTAAAAACGTTATTTTAATGTTATATTATGAACTCACTCATTTTTGGGAAGAAATTTGGGTTTACGTCTTGAAGTAGTATCGACTACGTCTAAACCGGAGGATTCTATGTTACGTGCTTACGTTTACATACACCGTTTTTGGTGACAGTCCGACATTTTAGGAAATAAATTTATCGGTGAAAATTATTTTGGGATTTTAAATTTGAGTTGGTTCATAAACTCACAAATTTACGAGAAGAGATTAGGACTTACGTGAATAATTTAACGTCCTTTACGATTAAACCGGAAACCCTAGGACTACGTATTTACGTTTTTGAACTCCGTTTTTTATGAGACAATTTTTATTAGATTCGTTTTGTGCCGTTGATTCATAATTTATAAAAACGTTTTTCCTAAAACGACCCGAGGGCACGCAAATTGAGGAAACTAGAATCGAGGAATACTCGTAAATTAGTGGGATGAGACAAGTATACACTTGTCCCACCCCACTATATGGGACGGCAAAACAAGGACACCACATCCATGATGTGGCAAACTTGTAACTAACAAGTTACACTTGTTCACTTAAGCTTAACAAGTAAGCTACTAACCACAAAAACACTAGCAACTAAACCACTTCTCACAATACACACATGCAAACTACTCTCAAACTCTCTCATCCTCTCCACCATTGCCGTCCCATTCTACCATCACACAACCCCATTTGATCAATTTTAGCCATAAACTTTGTGTTATCTACACATATAATGAAGAACCCTTGAAGCCTTGTTGATTGGTGATCATTATAACATCAGAGGAGGTTATTTGCTTGTGTACTAGGGCTGATTTCTCAACAAATATTCTTGGTGATTGATGATCTTGAAGATAAATTTGGTGTACATCAAAGTGTTGTCATCAAAAGACAAGTTATCGTCTTGGTTGGTAAACAAGATCATCCTTTACATTTTCTTTGTTATTTTTGTAAAGATCAAACGTATTTTTCTTTCCTATTGTATATTTATATGATGATATATGATGATAAAAGTGTTGTGTGGGGATCAAGTGTTGATAAACATGGTTAAAAAGATGGAAAACCATATGTAAAAAGGTTAAAATCTTGCTTAATAAGTTGGATGTATAAAAACAGTAAATAACCATATGTTAAACTGATAAAATGGCAAAGTGGAATCAATATAAAATAATTATTAGGTCTTGTACACATTTGAGAGTTGTCCATGCAATGGAATCATTATAATGAGTGAGATATGATCAAAACAAAATTTATTTACCAATCTGAATAGTCTGTTTTGTGAGGACTGTTAGGGACACTTAGACTTGGATCGAGCAGTATCTAAAACTAAGTTAATTATAGCACATAATATGATGTTTATTTCATCCAAAAAAGAGCTTCTATCTCCTTGTAGAACTCAAGATATGATAAAAATGGTGAAGGTGAAACTAAAAATCAGATTTGTGAAATTAAAGTATAATAGTATTATAATAGCACTCAAGTAAATATAGTATAAAATGTAAACTTAAAACCCACTAACTTATATATTACATATAAATAAGTATGTACATTAATAAATAAATGGGACAATTTATAAAAATGACTATTTGATAAGTTTTATAAGTTATAAAACTATATACGTAAGTTTTACGTCTTTTCAGCTAAAACCGATAAATTAACTTTTTCGTCAATTAAAACTTAGACGGTCGGACCCATCTAATGTAAACTTTTTATAACTCATATACTGATGTATAATTACATATTACAAGTAAAAACCGATAAAACCCGAGCTTTATAACATATGGACACTAACGGGCCAAATTAGCCGTTTTGGACTATTAACCCAACTAATTTGGCTAAACTCTAATGGACTTACTCATTGGGCTTAACCCACTTGGGCTCAACATGTAAGCATAAGGCTGAGGTTAAAAGTATAAAATTTTACTAATAGAATGTAATGGGCTTATAATGGGCTTATTGGGCCTTGACATGTAAACAAGTTAAACTAGTGAAACTAGTATAAAAATTTACCAACACATAACCGTATAATGAGTGAATAAAGATGTACAATCCCACTTGATCATCATCATATTTATAAAATCATCATATATATACATAGCCATTGTTTTTATAAAGTCATTGGACAAGAGTTTAAGGCGAGTATTATTTGTCTAGGTTTCCGTTATTGAAGCATGTACCGTACATCCAAATCGCCGATAACCGCCTTTCCCAATCAACGTGAGTTCATAGCCTCGCACAATTTTAAATGTTTTTATGAAATGTTTTATAAACCCGCGATGGAGATAACATGTTAGTTTTAATTCAACAGGACACCAGTTGTCCCGATTGTTTGTTTATTGATTTGGACCCGGATGATTGTATGACCCGATGAATGATTATATGACCCGATAAATGAAATGAAATTGATTATTAAAGTTAGGTTATGTCACTAAAAGTCCCATTAGCATGAACTGTGAACTACCGGGATTTGGTAGACGCTTATGCATATAATTGTACTATTTGGGGACGATCACCCCAGTTCGCGCCTTGACGGTTGATCCCCGTCGTGCCACATTGATTGGTAAGCGAATTTATGTATGAGAAGATTTCCATAGCGTTGTTTAATTTCATGCGTCTTATAATAATCCAATAACGAAAATACTGATATACGCATTGAATTACAATATATTGCCTGACTAGCAATACGAGGTCTTATTATTGATATTATGTTCGTGTTTTGGTTTTACATAACCATACTCATATAACGGTTTTTATTTAACTTTATACAACGTTATAAAACGTATTGTATAATGTTTTTACGACATTGGTTCGTATAATGGTTTGAAGGCAAAAGCCTATGGTATGATTTACAACAAAGGTTTGTATAAAATATTTTTGGCTTATTTTATCGCCTACGACAAAGAATTATACAAAATGATTTTTGGTAATAATTTTATACCAATGGTATATTAATGGATTTCATTAAACTCTATGAATTCACTCGGCGTTTTCGCTGACCTTTTATTTTAACATGTTTTATCTCAGGTACTTGAAGGCAATTCTCGGGAAGACGACAAGAATTTATGGCCCGCACTTAAATAGCAATTTACCATTCAAATGCTTTGTGAAATTGTATGAAATATTATGACTTAGGACCTATGTAAATTTAATATTTATGAATGGAAAATGCTTTATTATTAAACGACGCGATTTTTAAGCGTTGTCGATGATGTGAGTAATGTGCTATCCCGTAACACCAACAACTCTTCCGCTGTATTGAATTGTATAAATTTGGGAGTGTTACAGTTTGGTACCAGAGCTCTCGTTATAGAGAACGAAAGATTTTTAAAACCAAGGTTTTGAATAAAATATTTCAAAATCTTTTAACTAGAAACATTTTTCTCAAAATATCTAAAAATCTTTTGACTATAACGGTGCCTAATAATTCCCGAGTTACCGACAAGGCCAGACTGAGAAGTGTTATTTTAATATATATATATAACTTGGATTATATATATATATATATATATATATATATATATATATATATATATATATATATATATATATATATATATATATATATATATTATAATTTGATTACATGATTATTTGATGATTATTTTAATATTTATACGAGGTATTTATACGACGTAGATTGTCACAAGGAACCCTAACTCCCCCAGCAAATTAATCAAAGATATTTCTGTAGGAATTCTAGCGATTCTAAATCTAAACCAAGGTGTGGATATTTATGATCCCAATAAAATGATTGATATTCGTAGAAATGTTGATAGTGGTTGATTGTAATCTTGAAGAAGAATTGGCGAGATTAAATCTGATGTCGATGTCATGACGATCTTTCCTTATAGAGTGGAGTTTGACAAAACTTTACCACCCAGAAAGATGTCATCTGATTCGGTGTCACCCAATTCTTAAATTTGAAATCGAAAGGGTGAATGTTGCACTTGAGGCTGTCATTGGAACCATTACCCAAAAGCCTCATACCACTAGTACATTTCCGAGAAGTCAAATTGAATGTGTGAGTCATTTCATACTAGTGACTCATTTGCTAACTATTGATGAAGGAGCTATAGGATTTGAAATTAAGTATTGATCATATTGAGCTTTTATTGCCCTTTCAAGGTCTAAGAAAAAGGTTGAAAGTATTGGAGAATGAGGTAGGATATTGCATTGAGTATAATTTGGTTGAAACTTGAATGAAGTAAAAATTTAACTTGTATGGAATATGAGATTGTTAAGAGGAAGTCGTCAAGTCTTTTGATTGAATTATAAGGTTTTAATTGATTGTTGGTTCGTGTTAAGGGTTGTTCCTAGGCCATTGTCCACTAACGAGGATGCCCAGTGTCCAAGAAATAAATTGAAGAAATCTTCTTCTGAATTGGGACCGATGGATCTTCTGGGATAGGTGGAACACCTAATTACTCTTGTAGATTAGTATTCATTGTGGTATCTTTAAAAATCCCTAACTTAACTGAGAAATCAGTTGGTAGGATGAGTTCTTGGAATTGTATGACATAGTGACACATAATGTGTTACGTTACAATTTTGACTTGTTTGTGATTAATGAAAAGACTACCTTTGATTGCTAAATCCTACATGTATCGATGTTATCTATCTTTTATTGCTTCATCCTAATGTTCGCCTTAGTGATGCAACCATTAAACAAGTACTCATCTTGATTTGAGTTACCTTGTGGATTATTCTTTTTGAGTGTCATCGAGGTCATAAACCTCATGATTATTTGGCTAAGCTCATTTCCCGATAGATTGTAGTTAGTTCTTGGTGAACAAATTTTCATCACTCTTTTGCAGATCACTCATTTTTTTATAAGTTAAAACAGTATCCCTTGAGAAAAATTGAATTTTCATCACCATATGGATTATATAAAGTGGGACTTATAAGTAATCATTATCGAAATAAAGTTGTTTTAGAAACACCTTGGAAAACTTAATTGTTTTCATAACAAAGAACATCTCTGTAAACTCATTTGATTTTTATTTCATGATTAAGCATGAATATATATTTTAAACATGATGACAAAGTTTTGACGAACTGAGTATTGCATCGTTAATCCTAAAATTGTATATAGTTGCGCGCCTACATACAATTTGGAAGGGACCATGCAAGGTTGATTAGTAGTCACCATAAAACTGATTAATAAACACTACATTTTCTTTGAAGATTGTAAAAGATTAAATTTTATGATATCTTCAAGAAGTGTAAAAATAGGGACATATTGTTAGAGAAACCTACATATGTTGCCGTACCATTTATTCTTCTGAGTCGAATTTACTCATCTGTGGATATTGTCTTATTTGACAATTGACAACCCTTTCTTGTCCAATTTTCCCGTGGTGAGATTCTTTGGGAAAGTATCTGATTACCGAGTGTTGATACCGACTGGATGTATCGACGTTCCTATCATTTCTTTTGATTAGATTTCATTTGAATGACCTGGGTAACGATCCGAGGAGCTTTCGAATGCGTACTCAATTCATGAAAACATGGGATATATTCATATTCGTTAATGTTTTCGTCTGTATCTGATTTGAAATTCTCTCGCGTAAATCATGCGTTGACCTTACTCTTTTAATGGTAGCTATGTCTCCATATATCCTTGATTTGTGAAGGATTATGAGTTATTATTAGTCTTTTGAGAAGTTCACATCTTATCGATGGCAATAAAATTAAAGAGTTGGTAGTGCCATTAGAATGGATTGGTTGATTATGACCTGATATCATTGTCCAAATTGATGGGAACTCGAGTGGAATTACCCAAGAAGATAAGATGTTGATTATCAAAAGTGATCTAAATAATTCTTGATTGATGACCATATCCGGCGTTTAGACTTGAAATTATACCATGAATGGTTATGAACTAGTCATAGATCTTGTAATCTAAGAAGAACTTAAAGTAAATGTATAAAAAGATGTTTATGTTATCTGAAACTTTAGGAGGTATTTGTTGGTGAATTACCTAGACTTTTTCCATTACCCGTGGCGTGTACACTGTACTTCAGCACCATCAGAATCGAAAGTGTTACCGTACAACTGAGAGAGTTGTCGGAGAAAGCTTTTATTCTACCAAGCTCGTCATTATGAAGAGCTATGGTGTTATCATTCCTTATGTTTATTGATTACCGTGAACTAAGTAAATTGATGATCGAAATCGATATCCACTACCCAAGATGATAGATTTGTTCGATCATTTACAAGGTTCTAGCATATGTTCTAAGAATTTGATCCACGACATGGTTATCATCAATTTCGCATCCTCGAAAAAGATTATCTATTCCAATCACTACATCCAGAACTTGTAATGAACATTATGAGTTTCACGTGATGTCGTTTGGATGGACCAATGCACATGTAGCATCCATAAAATTGGTGAATCATATGTGTTGGCTGTAATTTGATAAATACATGCTTGTGATCATTAAGGACCATTTGTTTGTTTCTGAGAATAGGAAAGAGTTAATAATCATTTATAGACTGCCATGAATTGGCCGAGCAATGAAAACCTGTACCTTGAGTATTTAACATGGGATTTAAGGCTTAACCCTTTCCATTATTTGACCGTGTGATGAATATAAAATGGAATATATTGACTCTTCAAAAATAAGAGCCATTTAAGACTTTGGGTTTTACCAAAAAGAAAGTGCAAATATGTTTTGACAAATAATTTATCAAAGGATTTCTAAGGGATTATTCCCTCATACCTAAATCATTTAACTAAACTCCTGTTTAGGGGTAAATGTTTGTGAATACCTCAAGACAACCTAAGAGGAATAGAGGAAACCGTTTAAACCAAGACTTGGAAATTGAAAAGACAAATTTTGCTTTTCAACTAAGAAAATTTTGACCAAAGTATAAACAAAGATTTTTCGAACATTTACGGATCTTATTAATTATTTTAATTATTTTCGATAAATCAACAAAAATCTTGTTAATGAAATTCATATTTATTTTGAACATATTTATATAATTGGTTGAACGAAGAAATTTAAAAGTTTTACGTTTACATATCATAAAATTAAATATTTATTATTTGATTACTTGTAATAACTATCGACGCTTTAAACGTCAGATTGAGCAAAACTGATAAAAATAATAGTTGAGACGAGAAAAAAACTTAGAAAATATGAAGAAATAATTTTTGAGTAATTGTGGTCATGATAATTATTTCATCAGGAAAGGTGAATGTAAATACTAACGCATTATGTAAAAAGGATAGAGAACCAATTAGGATGCGTTCCTTAGTAATGAAGGTGCAAAATGATTTGCCCGAACAATTTAAAAATAACTGATGCTTGTAAGAGGGATAATATAGATAATAAAGGGGTTCGCGGCTAATGTGAACCATTGGAAATGAGAGCCGATGGCGTTAAATGTATAAAAGGCCACTTGTGGTTGTCTAAATATGCAGGTTTGTGAGATTTAGTCATGTTGGAGTCTCATAAGTTTAAGTATTCTATTTATGCCATTTCTGATTAAGTGAAGAAGTTGTACTGATGGCAAATTATGAAGGCGGACATCGCCTCATACATTAGTAAACGTCTAACTATTGCAAAGGTCATCATCTGAATTTGATTCGATTTGGGTCATCGTCGACAGACTGACCAAATCTACTAATATCATTCCCGTTAATGATAAATTCTCGATGAAGAAATTGACTCTTTGTATTTAAATGAGTTGTGTAAACATAGTGTGCCTGTATCGATCATCTCTATCAAGATCCTCGCTTCACATCAAATTTCTAGAGATTTGCTCTAAAGTCATTGGGAACGAACCTTGATGAGAGTACTGTTTACCACCCCAATCAAAGGGACGAGGTAAAGTAACGATACAAAATACTAGAAGTGTTGTTTTATGCTAGAATGATTGACCTTTGGTAACAAACCGTATAATCGTTTTCCTTTGGAGAAGATTACCATTGATAATTATCGTGTTAGGATCAAAATCGAATCTTGTTAGGATCTAAATATGAGAGCATCTGTAAGCAGGAGTTGGGATGAAGACACCCGACATACACTCATTGTGAGTTGGACATGTCTTTTAGGTTTAAGGTTGCCTATGATGACAAACCTAACCTTACAAGGTACCCGACCCGCGAGACCTAAAATGATTGTTGAAATTAGGATCTGATTATTGACTGCCGGTAGTGGGCAGGAGGTTATGTGAATATGAAGTGTAGATCTTGAAGTGTAGGATGGGTAGTGAGGTTATGCCAAAAAATTTCACCATGGAAAATGAATTGATGATCTGAAAGATCATGGGAATTAAGTCCCCGTTCTATGGGACCATTGAGATAATATAAAGAGTTGGGTTGAAAGGCATATAAGCTAGATCTACCCTAGGACTTCAAGGGCTGATTGATTTATGTTTCGTATATTGAACTTGATAAAATGTCTATCAAGTGAGAATCTGATTGTTTCTTAATGAAGTTTGGATCGGCGAAAAGTTGCATTCATCATAAACCCGTGAACATCATGGATAGAGAAAGTAAGTCAACATTAAGCCTGATCATATTCCCGTAGTTATGTTTGATGAAACTCGCGTATTGTAATGGATTACACTTGTGAGAAAAGACCGAATGTGGAGGAAATACTGATACACTAAGATTTTACTCGGTTAAAAAAGTTCTTTGGTGTGTGTCTAATCGAATTGATTATTGGCTTAAAGTACGACTCAATTGTTTTTGGTGAAACAAATATTTTTGGATGATTTTAAATTAAAAGTGCAAAGACGTAAATATATATATGTGACGTTAAAGTAAAAGGCGTTAAAATAAAATGCGTTAAAATAAATCTAATTCTATTTAAAAGAAAGGTGCAATATTAAAAACTTTGAAAATTAAAATAATTAAATGACTTAAAATTAAGTGACTTAAATCAAATTAGACGAATTAAAATCCAAAAACCCACAACCATCGGAATCCACTATCGGAATGTTGTCACCATACCATCGGAATCCAGATCAGAATGTTGAAAAATGCAACCTATCGGAATGCAAGCTATCAGAATGTGTCAGATCGCAATCTCAGATCGGAATACCAGATCGCAATCCCCAGATCGGAAAGATGCTAAGAAAAATTGGGCAGCACTTCGACTAAGTAATCCTCAAGAGCCGTCGGAATGTGCGATCGCAATGTGCGATCGCAATCCCAGATCGGAATGAGGGTTATGTTACTCTCTATCGCAATCCCGGATCGGAATGCAAAACCCTAGTCCAAACCTGTCACGATCGGAATGTGGAGAATGCACCCGTCGCAATGTGTAGGAACCCTTACTTTCCGATGGAATGCAAATTCGTAATAAGCTCAAATCCAAATAAGCTAATTCTAATACGCAGTAACAAAGAACTTGAATGAAATGGAAACAAAATGAGACAACAAGCTAAAAAGTTAAAATCTTTCAAAATTTAAAAGACGAACCTTAATGAAATTAAAACTTAAAAGGTAAAACTTTTAAGAAAACTTTGAAATGAATTAAGCTAAATACCAAATAAGCGCATAAGATTGTCAAACTTATGGCTAATTCGTATGAAAACTTAAAAAGAAAAGAAAAGACAAAACCTTTAACTAAATAAGCAAATGGATTAAGCAAAAGCTAGCTTAATCCGAAATTAAGCCGAACCAAAAAGAAGAAAAGTAGAATGAGAATGATAAGAAGAACTTGACAAAAGAAAAGTAAAGATTAAAGAACATGAATTTAAAGAACATGAATTAAAAACTTACTTGGAATTAAAAGGGTAATTAAGGTGCAAGACAAGTATTTAAAATGACATGAAAAGTAAAGTGCAAGAAAAATAAAATGGAAGAGCTAATTGTCACACTTAGCCAACAACTTGAAAATGAAACTAGCCTAATCTATATATAGGGGTGATTAGGGAGGAGATTAGGAAGCTTCCTCCCTCTTTCCTTTTTTTCCTTCATTGCACACTTAAGTCATTTTCTTCTTAATTTTTTGTTAATCTTGGACTTAATGACTTTGTCTCGGGATTTCTTTGAACTCGTGTTGAATTTTCTTCATAAATAAGAATCGAGTTCTTCGGCTTTTAGTAAACTTCCGTCTTTTGACTTTTTCTTCGATAAATCTTCAGAATTGGTCTTGGACTTCCGTTCTTTTTCCACTCTTGATCTTTCGACTTCATCTTTCGTCTTTTTCTTCGATAAAAGCCCGTGAATGCCGTGTTTTCTCCACTTTTCACCTTTTCGTCCTAAATCACAACAAAAACACAAACCACGCATAATTCCGAGATAAATGACATAAAATACACGTTTTGGCTCGGTTATTATTGTAATTAAGTGGTAAAAAGGATGGGTGTTTTCACACTTATCAAATCCCCTACACTTGACCATTGCAATGTCCTCATGCAATGCATTAGTTACAAAGCGCGTTTACATTTTTCATCATAATCAATCCACGTTGGCCTTTATTAAAGAGATAGAAAACTATAAACATTCAAAGTAAAGAAATCAAAAACATACCTTGGGTTTTGGAAATGTCATGAATAATCATCATCCTCAAGTTTTTACTTTCTCTAAACCAAGCTTAAAAACGAGATCATTGTTATTATAAGTTAGCAAACTAACACGAACTCATGTGGGCCAATTATTCACTTAGACTCCCTTATTCCTAGGTGTATCTCTTATAATTTATTGTTGTCTTGAATGATCACGAGGATGCATTTTTGACTTATTTCGATAGTTTATTAGACTGAAAATAAAGTGAACGACTTAATCAATAGTTAGCTAAAGGACAAAATCTTTTAAAACTGCTTCTCGGGACCTCATAAAGTTCATATCTTGGCATAACTCGCTTCGCGATTTGAGACCTTTCTCGGACCGATATTTGGCAGCGACTTCATACTTCAACCTTGAGAGACGTTCATGAAATAATGGTCTTCTCTTCATATAGGAATTTCTTCGCTTGAAGTTTTGAGAGATTCATACTTGGACCATGACTTCTTCATTTTTCTCCAATCTTTATTTTGGACTTTGATAGACAACGATCCGCCTCCTTTTAGGACTTGGATCTATTTATCCTCATACCTTGTTAGGGCCTTTTTGGATAGACTTCTCCATGATCTTTAGGGGAGTATTTGCTTTTCATCGTGTGTCTCGATCCTTCATATTGATTTTCGATAAATGATTCTTCACATCACTTTGGATCTTTAGCAACAAAATGTAGCCCTCATGCCTTGTTAGGGCCTTTTCGGACTCGCCAATCTTCGCATCCCGCTTCAATAAGTTATGCCCTGGCTATGAACTCTAATCCGTACCGACCAAATTTTAAACGATCTTGGGCTAGAAGCTAAGTAACCTTTTAAATCGTACAACCTTATTTATTGCAGATAAATTTATTAACAAGCGAAGGGAGAATAGACTTATAATTAACTCACATAAATTCACGAAAGAATACCGAACTTATAATTTACTCTATCATCTCTCGTTCTCCAAAGTTTAAAATCTCAAGGAATGAGAATCGTGGATGCTTAGCCTATTAAATCAAAGTTTTGGGTTTTCGAGTCGCCTATAGGATCTTGCAAATTCTTAGACCTTTTCAAGTTTAGAAATCGCATTTTAAAGTTCCCTTGATAAACGACTCTCTAGGATCAATTATAGGAACTTGCGAAAAGTTCTTGTTCTTAACCCGCGAGAGTTAAGACTTTCGCGCTTTATAGCTCCCTATATAAAAGCCTAGCAAAACTTGACTTAAACACGTTAAGGATACTAGCTTGAGTAAACTTAGATAAGTAAACTCGGGTTGAGTCAAAAGATTCACAACGTTTGAAAATTAAAACCACTTTATTGAAAATTTATTCTAATAAGGAAAGAAAATAACTATACAAAGGTACAAAAAACTATACAACTAGGCCAAAATAGATTAAAAATTTTGAAAAATGTCGAAAAATCAAATTTTCCGGTTAAAATGAGGACAAATACAAGGAAAAGGTCACTTAACTTCGATAGAAGTCCCCCTACACTTTATATAAACATTGTCCTCAATGTTTAAGCATGTGGGAGTAAACTCCCCTACACTTAGGACATTGTGCACTTTGTTTAAATCTCACTAAGAAAGGGACAACTAAAGAGATTCCTATTTTAATATTGAGAAATATAAAATAGTGAATCGAAAAGAGTTTAGGATACAACCGGGAAGAAGGGAACACGGAATCACGGTTCGTCAAAAGTCATCAAGAGTGTGTCTTTGAAGCTCTAATCCCTGCACATGATAAGAAAGAAAGCAAGAAACACCACGGGGCTCCCCCTACACTTATGGTGAAAATAGATAGATAATTGGGTTGCCTCCTAAAAAGCGCTTGATTAAATTAACCGAGTCACGAGCCTGACTCGTCCTCGAATTAAATGGTCCATGGGGAAGCCTCGAATGCAATACCGGGATCAAAGACCTTGTCCTCGTTCCCGCTTGACATCAACGAAGGGGAGGCGTGGGGATAAGTCTTGAATGGGAGAAAAACCCTTTCAACATACGAGAAGTATGTGAATTCAAGATCCACGGGAGGTGGGGTGGGTAAAGTAAGCACATTGTCCTCCCCCAAAGACAATAGATGCTGAGCAAGCGGCAAAGCCCTATTGTTATCAATCATAACATAATCAATGTCACCTCCCGGGTCAAAGCACTCATCCTCCGAAATAGTGGCTAAAGGGGAGGATGAAAGGTGCTCGGGAGGGGGACTTGGGACAATATCTTCCTGTAGAAAATTATCAAAAATAATGTCCCCCTCCGTTTCAGAATCATCAATACCTGGAGGGATGGAGTGAATATCGATTTCTTCCAGCAATGGGTCATTATCTTCAACGGGAGGAATAGATGGAGGTAAAGACTTGGAAAGAGAAGGAGAAGTCAACTCTTCTATTTGAGCAATAAGAAGGTGCACTTTCTGTAATCTATCGCGAAGAAGCACGTCTTCCACTTTATCTACAAGATCATGTTCATCGGTGAACTTCTCGTAAGCCGGAGAGAATAAATCGTCATCGCCCGCATCTCCCGGTGGAGATTGAGAAATTTCGAAAGTGAAATTCTCATAGTTAGGAGAAAAATCGTCATCATTAGGATCGACCTCTTCCGTAAGAGCAACGTCATCCTTAGGCTCCATAGCAGGTAAGTTACAAACCTCATCATCCAATACCTTGTCGAGACCAACATCACTAAGCTCATTCGACGAATCTAGATCCTTAGATGTAGTAGGAACATCGAGAGTAGGAGCAGCAACTTCAGAAGATTGGGTAAAAGTGTAGACATCATCGTCGTCGTCATCATCATAATAGATGGGACGAGTCCAGTTAGGAGTGATGTAGTCGGCTAACTCTTCCTTGATAACCTCCACATCTTTAAGAAGCTCATGCAGCAACTTTTGTTGTTCATCGCCCCGAGTATGTTCAATTTCACCAATTCTATCCCACGCTGTAATTAAACATTTTGGTGTAGAAAAGAAGGGAAAACGACTAAATTGGCTTAAAAAGGTGTCGGTGGTTTTCAAGGTTTCGTCTACATCAAGCAACGGTTGCCTTTCCTGATGCAAGTCAGCTCGGAGTTGAGCTAGACTTTCTAGAATGCCATTCAAAGTAGTGAGTTGTTGATCAAGACTAATTTGATAGGATTGATGATTGAGGGTGTGATGTGGGGGCTCAAAGTGTTGAAAACCTGAATTATAGCATGGTTATGGCTCATAGTAGTTCATCGGTGGAGAAGAATTAGAAACCGGGTTTGGTTCATAATAATCCATTGGTGAAGAAAACTGAGGACACGGATTTTGCTCATAATAATTCATTGGTTGACAATAAGAAGTATCGTGAGGACCCCCACAGTTGTTGCAAAACGGTTGAGGAGAAAGACTGGGTGCGTCTTGTGGATAGCTATTATCATAGTCATAATTGTACCCCGGTTCTTGCCCGTGACCATAGGGTATTGAACCGGGCACGAAACATGCCAATGAGAATCGCTTCCACAATAGATTCACGGGGGAACTGAAGGTGGGTTCAAAAAGGACGAATTAGTCGAGTTGCACAAAGGACAAAATCCGAATTGTGTGTTGTCGATATCGTTCCGCACCGCTCACATGTACACCATTGACAAGAGTCGTTCCCGTACAATCGTCTCCCACATCCGACGCAATGGACATAAGAATCCATAAAGAAAAATAGATGAGCAAGAAGAATATTTTTGGTGCAAAACTTTGAAAAAGAAATGCTTTTTATGATTTTTCAAATGTTTTTGGATTTTTGAAAATTTTAGACACGAAAAATAACGTTCACGAGTGAACGGATCCCAAAAGCCAACGTGTCTCTCACAAAAAACCGTAAATCCTCACGAAAAGAGCCGGCAACGGCGCCATTTGATACACTAAGATTTTACTCGGTTAAAAAAGTTCTTTGGTGTGTGTCTAATCGAATTGATTATTGGCTTAAAGTACGACTCAATTGTTTTTGGTGAAACAAATATTTTTGGATGATTTTAAATTAAAAGTGCAAAGACGTAAATATATATGTGACGTTAAAGTAAAAGGCGTTAAAATAAAATGCGTTAAAATAAATCTAATTCTATTTAAAAGAAAGGTGCAATATTAAAAACTTTGAAAATTAAAATAATTAAATGACTTAAAATTAAGTGACTTAAATCAAATTAGACGAATTAAAATCCAAAAACCCACAACCATCGGAATCCACTATCGGAATGCTGTCACCATCCATCGGAATCCAGATCAGAATGTTGAAAAATGCAACCTATCAGAATGCAAGCTATCGGAATGTGTCAGATCGCAATCTCAGATCGGAATACCAGATCGCAATCCCTAGATTGGAAAGATGCTAAGAAAAATTGGACAGCACTTCGACTAAGTAATCCTCAAGAGCCGTCGGAATGTGCGATCGCAATCCCAGATCGGAATGAGGGTTATGTTACTCTCTATCGCAATCCCGGATCGGAATCCAAAACCCTAGTCCAAACCTGTCACGATCAGAATGTGGAGAATGCACCCGTCACAATGTGTAGGAACCCTTACTTTCCGATGGAATGCAAATTCGTAATAAGCTCAAATCCAAATAAGCTAATTCTAATAAGTAGTAACAAAGAACTTGAATGAAATGGAAACAAAATGAGACAACAAGCTAAAAAGTTAAAATCTTTCAAAATTTAAAAGACGAACCTTAATGAAATTAAAACTTAAAAGGTAAAACTTTTAAGAAAACTTTGAAATCAATTAAGCTAAATACCAAATAAGCACATAATATTGTCAAACTTATGGCTAATTCGTATGAAAACTTAAAAAGAAAAGAAAAGACAAAACCTTTAACTAAATAAGCAAATGGATTAAGCAAAAGCTAGCTTAATATGAAATTAAGCCGAACCAAAAAGAAGAAAAGTAGAATGAGATTGATAAGAAGAACTTGACAAAAGAAAAGTAAAGATTAAAGAACATGAATTTAAAGAACACGAATTAAAAACTTACTTGGAATTAAAAGGGTAATTAAGGTGCAAGACAAGTATTTAAAATGACATGAAAAGTAAAGTGCAAGAAAAATAAAATGGAAGAGCTAATTGTCACACTTAACCAACAACTTGAAAATGAAACTAGCCTAATCTATATATAGGGGTGATTAGGGAGGAGCTTAGGAAGCTTCCTCCTGAAATTAGGATTTTTAGTCCTTTTAATTATGTTCGTTTTTCTTCGATTCGACTCGAATTTGATTTCCGGTTTAACGTTTCAACTTAACTTGTTTTTGGTAAAATCTATTTTTGGTATTTTTAAACTAGTTTAAAAACTATTTAAAGTAAAGCTATTTAATCTAATTTTAAAAAAATTAAACTAAACAATTTTAAAAATCTATTTTTAATTAAAAATATTTTGAAATAAATCTAATTTAAATTTAATACTAATTTAAAACTAAAATAAACTTTTAAATGAAATCTATAAAAAAAAACTATTTGAAGACAAAACTAATTTTTATGAAAACAAATTTTAAAACTAATTTAACATATAATAAAACTATTTAAAATAAAAGTAATTTAAAACTAATTTAAAATTTTAAAGAAAGTAAATAAAATATTTTTTTGTCTTTTTATCTTTTTTATAAAAAATAAAACTGAATAATGAAAAGAAAATTAAAATAGACTTTTTTTAAATAAAATTTAAATAAACTTAAACTAATTTAACCTAAACTAATTTGATTAAAAACTGCCACCAATAAAAAGAAACTATATTAATTAAACAATGAGAAGGTAAACTCAAAAAGGGACATAGCACAGATGGTTGGGGTGTAGGGTCGTTATGCAAGAGGTCCAGGGTTCGAGTCCCCTGATGACCTTATTTGCTATTTATTTATTTTTTGGACTGATTTTTGGAAATTTCAACCCTCAGACCAATTGTGTCTGAAACTTGCAGCAATAAATGCAGATTCACAAAACCAAATAAGCTACAAATAAACTATTAAAAAAACAGTTATAACAAGGCAACCAAATAAGCTATGAAAACCAAATAAGCTATGAAAACCAAATAAGCAGAGAAGATTAAAAGACAGTAATTAAAACTTATGAAAGCTGAGCAGACTAAAAGCAGATAAACATATTTAAAACCCGAAACTATTCTAAACAGTCACATTATCCAAATACAAAAGTAAAACAAGTTTAATTTAGATTAACTTAAAGAAAATTATGAACATAAGCAGATAAGTGAATCCAAACAAACAATATTCTAAATATACGCAGACAAAAAGCTAAATAACTAACCAACAATAATCTGAGATAAACATCTAAAAAAACGAAACAAAAAATAACATGAAACATCTAAACATAAGCAGATCCTATTACTACTGAAACTTAAGCAGATAAATCAACTAACCAAAAACTTAAACTAAAACTGATAACAAAAATAAATAAAAAGAAAGACAAACCTATTGATGAATCCGTTGAGCAGAAGAGGTGCGCTGAGCAATCTTTGAAAACGAAAACAAACACCACCATCTTCATCAAAAACATCACCTCGAAATAAATTTCTCCTCTCGAACCAAACAGAGCTTCGAACAGTATTATTTTTTTATTTTATTTTTATTTTTATTTTTTATTTTTTTTTATTTTGATGATAATAATAACAAGAACAGTAGCCAAGTAAAACAGATTTAAAGATCAAAATTGAATTTGACAGATTAAATAAAAAAACACGAATTAAATAAAAATCAAATTTTCATTAATCATTGAAAAATTACATACTGGAAATAAAAATTACAATAACCCTATTCTGTTTTGCGAAAATTTAAATCTAATTTAACCTACTCCTAATTAATTAAAAAAACTGAAAATAAAGAAAAGCTTCCTATTACATGTGAATAATGGGGGTTTTTATAGGAGAAAACCCTCAAAAACCTTCTTGGTTCTCCTTGGTGCCCACGAAAACGAATCATAGCCGCTCTTTTTGTTTCTCTTTCTTCATTCTTCAGATCAACGGTTGTGAATGTTTTGAGCCATGGATTGCCAGCTTGGCTTTAATTTGATTGGAGGATATGAGGACCACCAGTGGATCTTCCGAAAAAGATGGGGTTTTATTTAAGATGTGTGTGAATCACACACTTAAACAAAAAGCCCCAAATAATAGTGGGTAATTTTGTTAGGGTAAAAATTAGGGTTTTGGCTGTGAAAAATAATGGTGGAGAGAAAGAAGGAGATAACTGAGTGGGTGAGTTTTTATTTTTTCTTTGTTTGTATCGTTTGATGGGGAGTGAGGGTAGATAACACGTGTGAGTGAGGGGTGATAACATATTGAATAAATTAAAAAAAAAACGTTTAGTTGGGTGGTGGTGGACTGGTTGAACTTCATTGTTATCATCGAGAGAAAATAAAAAAATGTGAGTAATAAATAACCTTTATTTAAACGTGTGGGTGAGAGTATGTAAAGGTGTTAGTTTGTAACTTGTGAGGGTTGACCGTAGGAATAAACGTTTAACAAAAATCCATCCAAATGGGCTTTGGCCCATACATTTTCTTCATCCTTCTCATATTAATCTACTTGGGTTTTTTTGGGCCATATTATTATAACTCCCATTTTTATTGATAAAGAAAAATGGTTATTGGGCTTTTAGGCCCAATACCCAATTATGGGACCCACTTGGCTCGAAATCTTCGTAAATTCTTGAATCCACTAAAACGAACTCGATTTCGGTTTTCTCGATCTTTTTCTTTAAGCTCGTGTCGGTTTAGCCAGTTTTCTTGAACTTGGCACACTTTTGGTCTTTTGATCTTGTCTTCGACTCTTTCTTGACTTTTCTTCGTCATTTGACCGTGAAATCCCGTGTTTTCTCTTCTTTTGATCATTTGTACCTATTTAAACACAAGAACACAAAACCACGCGTAATTCCGACATTTAAGATGTAAAACACATGATTAGGTCTTGGTTTTCCTTGATTTTAGTGGCAAAAGGATAAGGGTTTTCACACTTATTAAATCCCCTACACTTGACCATTGCAATGACCCCATGCAATGCAGTGTTTTAAAGCAAAAAGTTACATTTTTCTCATAATTAATCCATCTCGGCCTTTATTAAGATATACTATTATTACTATGACGAAAAGATAAAAAACTTTAAAGGAAACAAAAGTTAAAATAATAACTTGGAAATTATTCGATGGAAGAAACTCGTTAAGAAGTCTAAGACTTAAATTAGGGCTTTTGGTGTTATGAATATTAATCACCCTCAAGTTTCACGTTCCCCATACCAAGCATAAAAACGAGATCATTGTTAATAAAAGTTAGCACAACTAACACTTACTCATGTGTTTTAGTTAATCACTTAGACCCCCTTATTCCTACGGTGTATCTCTTGTATTTTATTTTTGTCTTGAATGATCTCGAGGATGCATTTTTTACTTATTTCGATAATTTATTAAGGCCGAAAATAAAGTGGAACGATTTAATCAATAGTTAGCTAAAGGACAAAATCTTTTAAAACTGCTTCTCGAAACCTCATAAAGTTCATATCTTGGCATAACTCGTTTCACGATTTGAGACCTTTCTCGGACCGATATTTGGCTTGTACTTCAAACTTCAAATCTTGAGAGACGATCTTGAAATTATGGTCTTCTCTTCATTTTGGTATACATCTTCATAAGGAGTGAAAGATGCTTCAAACGTTGACCACGACTTCTTCATTTATCCTCTTCTTTATTTAGGATTTTGATATACAACGATCCGCCTCCTTTTCGGACTTGGATCTATTTATCCTCATACCTTGTTAGGGTCTTTTTGGATAGACTTCTCCATGATCTTTAGGGGAGTAATTGCTTCTCGTCGTGTGTCTTGATCCTTCATATTGATTTGGATTAATGATCTTCACATCATCTTAGGATCTTTAGCAAAAAGTGAATCCTCATGCCTTGTGAGGGCCTTTTTGGACTCGAGTATCCTCATGCCTTGTTAGGGCCTTTTTGGATAAGCCAATCTTCGCGTCCCGTTTCAATAAGTTATGCCTTGGCTATGAACTCTAATTAATACCGAGCAACTTTTAAACGATCTTGTGCTAGAAGCTAAGTAACCTTTTAAATCGTACAACCTTATTTATTGCAAATATATTTATTAACAAGTGATGGGAGAAAAAGCTCATAACTAACTCACATAAGTTAATGAAAGAATACCGAACTTATAATTGACTCTATCATCTCTCGTTCTCCACAATTTAAAATCTCAAGGAATGAGACTCGTGGATGCTTAGCCTAATAAACCAATTAAGGTCCATATGGTTAAGGATACTAGCTAGAGTAAACTTATATAAGTAAACTCGGGTTGAGTCAAAATATTCACGACGGGCTTAATATATCAAAGACATCTAAACTTGTTAAAACCATTTTATTTATTTATTTATTTTTTTAACTTTATTCTTGAAATGGAAATTATTATGATGCGATAATAAAAGGAAAGAAAATAAATAAAAATACTACTAGGCCAAAATAGATCAAAAATTTGAAAAATGTTGAAAATTTTTAAAATTTTCCGGTAAAATGAGGTCAAATTCATGGAAAAGGCCACTAAAATTTCGATAGAAATCCCCCCTACACTTAATATAAACATTGTCCTCAATGTTTAAGCATGTGGGAGAATAAACTCCCCTACACTTAGGACATTGAGTACGTTGTTTAAAATCGAGCTAAGGAAAGGACAACTAAAGTGATTACATTTATTTTTATACAAGATTGAATCACAATAGCAAAAACTTATCGAAGGAACCGGGTACACGGGTAACACGGGAACACGGGTCTCGTCAAAAGCACCAAAAGTGGATCATCAAAGCACATGTACCTACACAATCACAACACACAAGACAAACAACCTACACGGCTCCCCCTACACTTATTCTAGAAAATAGATAAAAGATAGATAATCAGGTTGCCTCCCGAGAAGCGCTTGTTTTTGTTAACCGAGTCACGAGCCTGACTCGACCCCGAATTAAATGGTCCATGGGGAAACCTCGAATGTTATACCGGGATCAAAAATCTTGTCCTCGGTCCCGGATGAACATAATAAATGAGAGGCAGGAGGATAAATCATAGAAGGTAAAAAGGTCCTCTCAACATACGAAAAGTATGTGAGGTCGTGATCTACGGGAGGTGGGATGGGTAAAGGAGACAAATTGTCATCCCCCAAAGACAATGGATGGTCACTATCCGGCAAAGCCGTAAAGGTATCAATCAAAGAATGGTCAATGTCACCTCCCGGGTCAAAGCATTCATCCTCATGAACGTGAATCTCTTCGATTTCTTCATCATAGATAGGCTCGTCAAACAAAGGTTTGTCGTTCCCTTCATTGAGGATTTTAGAAATTCTCTCGAAAAGATCATGATCAAGTAAGAAACCATCATTCATTTGTGGGATTTGTTGATAAGTTAAATCCTCACGAATGTGGTAGACGTAATTCTCATTAGAGGAGCGTTTATTAGGTAACTCCTTGAGAATTGGATGTGTGGTCATGTGAGTTGGTTCGTCATTATTAAAAATAAGACGTTCCAACTCATCAAGTTCGGCATCGATATTGGAAAAATCGACCTCACTTGTAGGTGGAAGTGGAGGTAAAAGAGCTAGCTCTCGGTCGATAATTTCCTTAATCTCGGGCTCGAAGACGAAATTATCATACTCACCACATATATAACTCTTATTGGAAGAATCAATTATCGCATTTGGATTTGTGAGTATGTGATCATGGACTAGCGGAACGACCGTGTCCGTAAGCTCAGCAAAAGTCGGCACATCACAAACTTCAGAAAAGAATTTGTCGAGCCCAAAATCACTAATCTCACTCGATGTATCAAAATCCTTGGATGCATTTGGGATATTGAGAGAAGGAATTACAATTGCACTAGGACATTGAGCACAAAGATCATCCCAAGAAATAGTATTCTCATCGTCATCATCATAATAGTAAGAACGCACAAGAGGAGGAGTAGAAACACTAAGAGTAGATACTTGCTCTTGTTGTCTTTCGTCATGCAAGCTAATTTTGATTTGTTTTAAGCTTTCGAGAATTTCATCCAAACTAGTGCTTTGTTCCTTAAAAGAAGGTTGATGAACGACGGAATTTTGTGGGGGTTCAAAATTTTGAAAACCGGAATTATAGTACGGATGTGGCTCATAATTCATCGGTTGACAATAAGAAGTATCGTGAGGGCCCCCACAATGATTGCAACACGGGTATTGAGAAAAACCCGGTGCATGTTGAGGATAGGGATTGTCATAGACGGGGGAGGGGAGAAATTTGTGTAAGAGGAGAAGTACGAATTTCTAGAATTGCACAATGGACAAAATCCAAATTGTGTATTGTTGATATCGGAACCACACTTCGCACAAGTACACCATGGACATATTGGAAAACCAAGCCATGGTCTCCCACACCGAACGCAAGACAAATCCATGACGAATTATAAATAAGAGGGGTTGAGAAGAAGAATTAAACACAATAGAGGATAAAGAAGAATATTTTTGTATTTATTTAGAAAAATATATATACAAGAAAAATCGAAAGAAATCGAACTAAAAATTAACACTAATACGTAATATTTTTGGTGTAATACTTTTAGGAAAAAGTATTACTTTTGGATTTTTTAATTTTTTTTGGTGCAAATCTTTGGAAAGAATTTGCTTTTATGATTTTTTTAATTTTTTTTGTATTATTAAGTTTTTGATTTTGATTTTTTTTTTGTATTTTTGATTTTTTTGTGCAAGAAACGTAACGTTCAAAGAGAACGGATCCCAAAATCCAAACGTCTTCACGAAAAATCGTCAATCGTACGAGCAAAGCGGCAGCGGCGCCATTTTGAAACTAGGATTTTTAGTCCTTTTAATTATGTTCATTTTTTCTCGATTCGACTCGAATTTGATTTCCGGTTTAACGTTTCAACTTAACTTGTTTTTGGTAAAATCTATTTTTGGTATTTTTAAACTAATTTAAAAACTATTTAAAGTAAAGCTATTTAATCTAATTAAAAAAAAATAAACTAAACAATTTTAAAAATCTAATTTTAATTAAAAATATTTTGAAATAAATCTAATTTAAATTTAATACTAATTTAAAACTAAAATAAACTTTTAAATGAAATCTATAAAAAAAAACTATTTGAAGACAAAACTAATTTTTATGAAAACAAATTTTAAAACTAATTTAACATAAAATAAAACTATTTAAAATAAAAGTAATTTAAAACTAATTTAAAATTTTAAAGAAAGTAAATAAAATATTTTTTTGTCTTTTTATCTTTTTTATAAAAAATAAAACTGAATAATGAAAAGAAAATTAAAATAGACTTTTTTTAAATAAAATTTAAATAAACTTAAACTAATTTAACCTAAACTAATTTGATTAAAAACTGCCACCAATAAAAAGAAACTATATTAATTAAACAATGAGAAGGTAAACTCAAAAAGGGACATAGCACAGATGGTTGGGGTGTAGGGTCGTTATGCAAGAGGTCCATGGTTCGAGTCCCCTGATGACCTTATTTGCTATTTATTTATTTTTTGGACTGATTTTTGGAAATTTCAACCCTCAGACCAATTGTGTCTGAAACTTACAGCAATAAATGCAGATTCACAAAACCAAATAAGCTACAAATAAACTAGTAAAAAAACAGTTATAACAAGGCAAACAAATAAGCTATGAAAACCAAATAAGCTATGAAAACCAAATAAGCAGAGAAGATTAAAAGACAGTAATTAAAACTTATGAAAGCTGAGCAGACTAAAAGCAGATAAATAGATTTAAAACCCGAAACTATTCTAAACAGTCACATTATCCAAATACAAAAGTAAAACAAGTTTAATTTAGATAGACTTAAACAAAATTATGAACATAAGCAGATAAGTGAATCCAAACAAACAATATTCTAAATATACGCAGACAAAAAGCTAAATAACTAACCAACAATAATCTGAGATAAACATCTAAAAAAAACGAAACAAAAACTAACATGAAACATCTAAACATAAGAAGATCCTATTACTACTGAAACTTAAGCAGATAAATCAACTAACCAAAAACTTAAACTAAAACTGATAACAAAAATAAATAAAAAGAAAGACAAACCTATTGATGAATCCGTTGAGCAGAAGAGGTGCGCTGAGCACTCTTTGAAAACGAAAACAAACACCACCATCTTCATCAAAAACATCACCTCGAAATAAATTTCTCCTCTCGAACTAAACAGAGCTTCGAACAGTATTATTTTTTTATTTTTTTTTTATTTTATTTTTTTATTTTTTTTTATTTAGATGATAATAATAACAAGAACAGTAGCCAAGTAAAACAGATTTAAAGATCAAAATTGAATTTGACAGATTAAATAAAAAAAACACGAATTAAATAAAAATCAAATTTTCATTAATCATTGAAAAATTACATACTTGAAATAAAAATTACAATAACCCTATTCTATTTTGCAAAAATTTAAATCTAATTTAACCTACTCCTAATTAATTAAAAAACTGAAAATAAAGAAAAGCTTCCTATTACATGTGAATAATGGGGGTTTTTATAGGAGAAAACCCTCAAAAACCTTCTTGGTTCTCCTTGGTGTCCACGAAAATGAATCATAGCCGCTCTTTTTGTTTCTCTTTCTTCATTCTTCAGATCAACGGTTGTGAATGTTTTGAGCCATGGATTGCCAGCTTGGCTTTAATTTGATTGGAGGATATGAGGACCACCAGTGGATCTTCCGAAAAAGATGGGGTTTTATTTAAGATGCGTGTGAATCACACACTTAAACAAAAAGCCCCAAATAATAGTGGGTAATTTTGTTAGGGTAAAAATTAGGGTTTTGGCTGTGAAAAATAATGGTGGAGAGAAAGAAGGAGATAACTGAGTGGGTGAGTTTTTATTTTTTCTTTGTTTGTATCGTTTGATGGGGAGTGAGGGTAGATAACACGTGTGAGTGAGGGGTGATAACATATTGAATAAATAAAAAAAAAACGTTTAGTTGGGTGGTGGTGGACTGGTTGAACTTCATTGTTATCATCGAGAGAAAATAAAAAAATGTGAGTAATAAATAACCTTTATTTAAACGTGTGGGTGAGAGTATGTAAAGGTGTTAGTTTGTAACTTGTGAGGGTTGACCGTAGGAATAAACGTTTAACAAAAAGCCATCCAAATGGGCTTTGGCCCATACATTTTCTTCATCCGTCTCATATTAATCTACTTGGGTTTTTTTTGGGCCATATTATTATAACTCCCATTTTTATTGATAAAGAAAAATGGTTATTGGGCTTTTTGGCCCAATACCCAATTGTGGGACCCACTTGGCTCGAAATCTTCGTAAATGCTTGAATCCACTAAAACGAACTCGATTTCGGTTTTCTCGATCTTTTTCTTTAAGCTCGTGTCGGTTTAGCCAGTTTTCTTGAACTTGGCACACTTTTGGTCTTTTGATCTTGTCTTCTACTCTTTCTTGACTTTTCTTCGTCATTTGACCGTGAAATCCCGTGTTTTCTCTTCTTTTGATCATTTGTACCTATTTAAACACAAGAACACAAAACCACGCGTAATTCCGACATTTAAGATGTAAAACACATGATTAGGTCTTGGTTTTCCTTGATTTTAGTGGCAAAAGGATAAGTGTTTTCACACTTATTACCTCCCTCTTTCCTTTTTTTCTTTAATTGCACACTTAAGTCCTTTTCTTCTTAATTGTTTGTTAATCTTGGACTTAATGACTTTGTCTAGGGATTTCTTTGAACTCGTGTTGAATTTTCTTCATAAATAAGACTCGAGTTCTTCGGCTTTTAGTAAACTTCCGTATTTTGACTTTTTCTTCGATAAATCTTCAGAATTGGTCTTGGACTTCCGTTCTTTTTCCACTCTTGATCTTTCGACTTCATCTTTCGTCTTTTTCTTCGATAAAAGCCCGTGAATGCCGTGTTTTCTCCACTTTTCACCTTTTCGTCCTAAATCACAACAAAAACACAAACCACGCATAATTCCGACATAAATGACATAAAATACACGTTTTGGCTCGGTTATTATTGTAATTAAGTGGTAAAAAGGTTGGGTGTTTTCACACCTATCAAATACCCACATGGCTTTAATTCTATAAGAAGCGAGTAGTAAGATAAATCGATCTTTGAGGACAAAGATCCTGTTTAGGGGTAAATACTGTGACAATCCGTTAATTTATGGTTAATATTTTATTCTCAAGTATTATTTAAAAACATGATTTTAATGTTATATTATGAACTCACTCATTTTTGGGAAGAAATTTGGGTTTACGTCTTGAAGTAGCATCAACTACGTTTAAACCGGAAGATTCTACGTTACGTGCTTGCGTTTACATACACCGTTTTTGGTGACAGTCCGACATTTCTGTAAATAAATTTATCCGTGAATATTATTTTGGGATTTTAAATTTGAGTTGGTTCATAAACTCATAAATTTACGAGAACAGATTAGGACTTACGTGAATAATTTAACGTCCTTTACGATTAAACCGGAAACCCTAGGATTACGTATTTACGTTTTTGAACTCCATTTTTTATGAGACAATTTTTATTAGATTCGTTTTGTGCCGTTGATTCTTAATTTATAAAAACATTTTTCATAAAATGACCCGAGGGCACGCAAATCTAGGAAACTAGAATCGAGGAATACCCGTAAATTAGTAGGATGAGACAAGTATACACTTGTCCCACCCTACTATATGGGACGGCAAAACAAGGACACCACATCCATGATGTGGCAAACTTGTAACTAACAAGTTACACTTGTTCACTTAAGCTTAACAAGTAAGCTACTAACCACAAAACCACTAGCAACTAAACCACTTCTCACAATACACACATGCAAACTACTCTCAAACTCTCTCATCCTCTCCACCATTGCCGTCCCATTCCACCATCACACAACCCCATTTGATCAATTTTAGCCATAAACTTTGTGTTATCTACACATATAATGAAGAACCCTTGAAGCCTTGTTGATTGGTGATCATTATAACATAAAAGTAGGTTATTTGCTTGTGTCCTAGTGCTGATTTCTCAACAATTATTCTTGGTGATTGATGATCTTGAAGATAAATTTGGTGTATATCAAGGTGTTGTCATCAAAAGACAAGTTATAGTCTTGGTTGGTAAACTAGATCATCCTTTCCATTTTCTTTGTTATTTTTGTAAAGATCAAATGTATTTTTCTTTTCTATTGTATATGTATATGATATATGATGATAAAAATGTTGTGTGGGGAAGTGTTGATAAACATGGTTAAAAAGATGGAAAACCATATGTAAAAAGGTTAAAATCTTGCTTAAAAAGTTGGCTGTATAAAAACAGTAACTAACCATATGTTAAACGGATAAAATAGCAAAGTGGAATCAATATAAACTAAGTATTAGGTCTTGTACACATGTGAGAGTTGACCATACAATGGAATCATTATAATGAGTGAGATATGATCAAAACAAAATTTATGTACCAATCTGAATAGTCTGTGTTGTGAGGACTGTTAGGGACACTTAGACTTGGATTGAGCAGTAGCTAAAACTAAGTTAATTATAGCACATAATATGAAGTTTATTTCATCCAAAAATTAGCTTCTATATCCTTGTAGAACTCAAGATATGATAAAAATGGTGAAGGTGAAACTAAAAATCAGATTTGTGAAATTAAAGTATAATAGTATTATAATAGCACTCAAGTAAATATAGTATAAAATGTAAACTTAAAACCCACTAACTTATATATTACATATAAATAAGTATGTACATTAATAAATAAATGGGACAATTTATAAAAATGACTTTGATAAGTTTTAGAAGTTATAAAACTATATACGTAAGTTTTACGTCTTTTCGGCTAAAACCAATAAATTAACGTTTTCGTCAATTAAAACTTAGACGGTCGGACCCGTCTAATGTAAACTTTTTATAACTCATATACTGATGTATAAGTACATATTACAAGTAAAAACCGATAAACCCCGAGCTTTATAACATATGGACATTAACGGGCCAAATTAGCCGTTTTGTACTATTAACCCAACTAATTTTGCTAAACTATAATGGACTTACTCATTGGGCTTAAACCACTTAGACCCAACATGTAAGCATAAGGCTGAGGTTAAAAGTAAAAAAATTGACTAATAGAATGTAATGGGATTGTAATGGGCTTATTGGGCCTTGACATGTAAACAAGTTAAACTAGTGAAACTAGTATAAAAATTTACCAACACATAACACTATAATGAGTGAATAAAGATGTACAATCCCACTTGATCATCATCATATTTATAAAATCGTCATATATATACATAGCCATTGTTTTTATAAAGTCTTTGGACAAGAATCTAAGACGAGTATTATTTGTCTAGGTTTCCGTGATTGATGCACGTACCGCATATCCAAATCGCCGATAACCGCCTTTCCCAATAAACGTGAGTTCATAGCCTCGCACTCTTGTAAATGTTTTTATGAAATGTTTTATAAACCCGCGAGGGAGATAACATGTTAGTTTTAATGCAATAGGACACTAGTTGTCCCGATTGTTTGTTTATTGATTTGGACCCGGATGATTTTATGAACCGATGAATGATTATATGACTGGATAAATGAAATGAAACAGATTATTAAAGTTAGGTTATGTCACTAAAAGTCCCATTAGCATGAATTGTGAACTACCGGGATTTGGTAGACGCTTATGCATATATACTACTATTTGGGGACGATCACCCCAGTTCGCGCCTTGACGGTTGATCCCCATCGTGCCACATTGATTGGTAAGCGAATTTATGTATGAGAAGATTTCCATAGCGTGATTTTGTGACGACACGCTAACTTAGATGAGCAAATGAGTTTCGGGTTAGCTACCCGTTGTTTGTTGTAGTAAGGTAACAATTAATACATAATTAATATTCATTATTAAAGCTAATTAATATATAATTTAATACTCATTACTAAAACTAAATAATACATAATATTAAAACTAATTAATACATAATTTAATACTCATATTAAAACTAATTAATACATAATAATTAATACACACTTAATATATTATTAATAGATCACATTACTTAGTAATACTATTTTATATTCTCATTGTACAATAATTATAATAATATATATCTACAAGATCGTACATATACCTAAAATGAAGGTTCCATTAGAAACCGAAAAAAGGAGTCACAGTTGGTTCAACTAGCTAATAAAAAACTATCAGTAGACGACCGGAGATGACCCACCAAAATTTATAAAAATGGAACCGTTAAATTATATTGTACTATTTTATTGAACAACACACAAATATGTACTACTTATACTAGTAGGTTACCCGCGCGTTGCGGATGCAGGTACCTTGTAACATAACTTTCGATCAATAATATTTCAATTTTATGTTCCTTACAATGACAGCTCGTAAAACGACAATTGAAGGTTTAAGTAACTTTATCTAATTGTCTAGCTTAACTGATGGTGGCTCCGGTTGAACGCGTTGGTTTGGTTATCATTTTACATAAAAACATATGTATATATGCTTTTGTTGATATATGTTTTAAATTGTTGTATATTGTGAATATAAAATTGTATATTTAAGTAAGAGGGTGTATTATTATATATTAATTGGTGTTGGTTAAATTTGAAAGAAACAATAGGATGGGTGACATTTGTACAATGTGTTCTTTTATATCTAAGTTGTCATAATGAGGTGTTTAGTTATAATAATATTAATAATATTTAATTATATTATTAAATGTAATGTTTTGTATTAAATGGAATTAATTGTTTATTGTAATGTTATTATTTTTATTTTTTAGTTTGAAATTATGTTGATTTGTACATGAAGCATTATAAAGAGTAAGTTGATTTTCTAAATGTCTATAAATAGAAGAGATTTTCTTTTAATATATAGTAGAGATAAGAGACTGCACTTCATCTCTCTAAAATTTAAAATATTACAATGTTACATGGTTTTCGTGTTTTGCCTGACTAGCTTTAATACAATATATTGCCTGACTAGCAATACGGGGTCTTATTATTGATATTATGTTCGTGTTTTGGTTTTACATAACCATATTCATATAACGGTTTTTATTTAACTTTATAGAACGTTATAAAACGTACTGTATGATGTTTTTACGACATTGGTTCATATAATGGTTTTGAAGGCAAAAGCCTATGGTATGATTTACAACAAAGGTTTGTATAAAATGTTTTTGGCTTATTTTATGGCCTACGACAAAGAATTGGACAAAATGATTCTTGGTAATAATTTTATACCAATGGTATATTAATGGATTTCATTAAACTCTGTGAATTCACTCGGCGTTTTCGCTGACCTTTTCTTTTAACATGTTTTATCTCAGGTACTTGAAGGTACTTCTCGGGAAGACGACAAGAATTTATGGCCCGCACTTAAATAGCAAATTTCCATTCAAATGCTTTGTAAAATTGTATGAAATATTATGACTTGGGACCTATGTAAATTTGATATTTATGAATGGAAAATGCTTTATTATTAAACGACGCGATTTTTAAGCGTTGTCTATGATCTGAGTAATGTGCTATCCCGTAACACCAACGACTCTTCCGCTGTATTGAATTGTATAAATTTGGGGGTGTTACAATGTTCATGTCATGTTTTACTGATTTAAGCTTTATACTGTGTTTATCATATGTTTTATCTATTCTGATTAAGTATTACATGTATTTCATGTATTATAATACTTGTTGTGTAATAATAAGAAACTTTCTAAAAATAGCAGGTTTCCAAAAATAGAAAGTTACCAAAAAGAGAAAGTTTCCAAAAATAGAAAGTTTCCAAAAATAGAAAGTTTCCAAAAGAAGAAAGTTTCCAAAAATAGAATTACTGCTTAAAATAGATAAGTTTCTAAAAATAGAATGTTTCCATAAATAGATATAAGCTGGATAATTAATCTAATTATATAGGCTTAAGTGTTTACTGATTATTATTCTAAGTCATGTGATTATATAGTATAGATTATTAATTGTTTCATGCAAATTAAATAAACTATAGGTTAAAGTATTTAATTAAATATAACAGGATTTTAATTAGATAAAGGTAAAATACTTAGGTTAAAACATGTATTATTATCTATTAATATTATAACCTAAGTCATGTAAATTAACTAATTATAAGTCATGGTTTTTAATAATTAATTAATTATATAGTCTATTTAAAGATAAATACTTAGGTTAAAATTCATGAATTAATAACTAAATTAATAACCTAAGTCATGTAAATTAAATTAATCATGTTCATGTTTTTAATTAATTTAATTTAAGTCTTGTATAAAAATAATATAACTTGTAAAATAATCAACCTTGATAAATAACTCATGAATCGGACCGTGTTTTAAGTTTTAACATGTGTGAACCGGACCCATGATAAAAACCCATGAACCGGACCCGTAACCATCACCTTAACCCGACTAGGTCGGGGTTTCCCCTTGCCTTGTTGCTGCCGTGAGATCACCACCACCATACCGAGACCATATGGTCTCGGTGGTGCGAAATAAGCCAAGCCGAGACCCCCTTGGGGCTCGGTTAGGCGTCGGCTAAACAAAAACACCCCTAAACCCATTATTTGATTTAAACCCCATGATTAGAACATGTTTATATTACTTGTTTTTAATTAGTTTATTAAAAACATCATGATTTTATGTGATTAAATAAATCAAAACATAAAAAGAAAAGGTTAAAGGTTACACCGATTACGTGAAATCAAGAAGGATGAACACACACGATTCCTTGCAATAAATCAACAACCAAAATTGACCCGAATCACCACTTTGGTGTTCTTGAACCCGGCGGCCAAAGAGAACAAAAAGGAAGAACTAGGGTTTTCTTTATTTTCTAATTTTTGTAAATATGAAACATGTATTTCCTAAATTCCCTAGTTAGTAAAATTTACATGGGCTTGGCCCATGTTTCTTGGTATAGCCGCGGGTAGGGGGCCCCACATGGGGTAACCCGTACCTTTTTCCGTGTCTAAAATAATAGTGTGTTCTCGTGTTCGTAAATTACGTATTCTAATTAGTTATCAATCGTGACTTAATATATTTATTCGTGTTCGTAATAAATATATATACATACGTAATATTAGCTCGTGATTAATTTACGTTCATGATTTCACGTTCGTATGTTCGTGATTATTATTATTATTGGAATAATTATCGTGAGTTAATACGTAATAAATACTTATCGTGTTATAACACGTACGTAATACTTGTAATTCTTGTTCATGAAACATAAACGTGCTATAAAAGGAAAGTTCTAATCATGTACGTACGATCTTAAGGGCACTATTCATGGTAAAAGTATGCTGGTTTTACAACTCTTCTCCCCTAAAAAGAATAATTCGTCCCCGAATTATAGGTAAAGTAAACTGGAAAAGAAAAACATACCCGAATTCAAAATATGAAATGAGGGTAAGAAGCCCGGATAGACTCCTCTGTTTCCCAAGTGGCTTCCCGCTCGGTATGATCCCTCCAAAGGATTTTGACGAATGGAATCGTCTTCCTTCTCATGACTCGTTCTTGTCTGTCAAGAACTCGTTCGGGTTCTTCTATAAAAGTGAGATCTTCACGAATCTGCTCAAGTGGATACTGAACCATGTGAAGGGGATGATACTGGTACCCTCTGAGTAAGGACACATGAAACACATTGTGTACATGCGAAAGCTGTGGAGGTAACGCTAAATGGTAAGATACTTCACCGACTCGTTTAATGATATCAAACGATCCGATGAATCGAGGACTGAGCTTCCCTTTAATTCCAAAATGTCTAACACCACGTGCCGGCGAAACCTTAAGGAAAACGTGATCTCCTACGTTAAAATGTATGTCCCTACGATGCTTGTCTGCATAGCTCTTCTAACATGACCGTGCTTCTTGCAGTTTCGGCTTAGCTACTACAACCCTCTCATTAGTTAACTCTATGATCTCTGGTCCTTCAAGTGTTCGCTCGCCAACCTGATCCCAGCAGATTGGGGCGCGACACTTTCTGCCATACAACATCTCAAAAGGAGCACACTTGATACTTGTGTGCCAACTGTTGTTGTATCCAAACTCCACCAAACAGATATAATCGTCCCAATCACCCGTCCATTCCAACGCACATGACCTCAACATGGCTTCCAATGTCTGAATCGTTCGCTCTGACTACCCGTCTGTATGAGGATGAAAAGCCGTGTTAAGCTTAAGTTGTGTACCCCAAGCTTTCTGCAGACTTTTACAGAATCGCGAAGTGAATCGAGGATCTCTGTCTGAGACGATGCTGGATGGAGCACCGTGGAGTCTCATGATTTCCCTTCTATAAGTATCGGCGAGTTTACTGACCAAATCTTCCTTGCGGATCGGTAAGAAATGAGTTGATTTGGTAGGTCGATCTACGATAACCCAAATTGCATCGTGCTTCCTCTTAGTTGGCGGAAGACCAGTAACAAAATCCATGGTGATTTTTTCCCACTTCCACTCTGGAATATCTAACGGTTGAAGAAGACCGCCAGATCGTTGATGCTCGATATTGACCTGCTGGCAGGTAAGACATTTGGAGACGTAAGTGGCAACATCCTGTTTCATACAACTCCACCAAAAGTACTGCTTGATGTCATGGTACATCTTAGTCGAACCAGGATGTATAGAAAATGGGGAGCTATGAGCCTCAGCTAACAATGCTTCCCGGAGTTCTTGGTCATCAGGAACACAAAGTCTTGTGTCCTGCCATAAGATACCATCTGCATCTACTCGAAATTCTGTCCGCTTCTCCAAATTCTGTATTATCGCCCAGATTTCTCCATCATCTTTCTGAGCTTCCTTGATCTTAGAGAGTAACTCGGGTTCTACTCTAAGATTAACCCAGTAACCATGCTGCCCACGTACCATGATCTCTATGTATAGTCGCTCTAACTCTCTTATGATTTCCTCCTTAATCTTAATGTCGTTGATCCTTCTAGACTTTCTGCTAAGTGCATCTGCTACTACATTCGCCTTGCCGGGATGATACTGTAGATTAATGTCATAATCCTTCAACAGCTCTAACCATCTCCTTTGTCTCATGTTCAATTCACGCTGAGTGAAGATATACTTCAAGCTCTTATGGTCCGTGAAAATGTCACATGATTCTCCATATAAGTAGTGCCTCCATATCTTCAATCCAAACACGACTGCATCAAGTTCCAAGTCATGCGTAGGGTAATTTTCCTCATACGGCTTAAGTTGACGTGAAGCGTACGCGATCACTTTCCCATGTTGCATGAGAACACAGCCAAGTCCCTTACCCGATGCATCACTGTAGATTAGAAATCCACCCGTACCAGATGGGAGAGTAAGAATAGGTGCAGATACTAACTTCTGCTTCAGGTCTTCAAAGCTCTTCTCTCGTTCTTCAGTCCAGACGAATTTCTCCCCTTTCCGCATCAGTTTGGTCAATGGTAGTGCTAGGCGGGAAAAGTTCTCCACGAACCTACGATAATAGCCAGCTAAGCCTAGGAAACTGCGGACTTCAGTCACTGATGTCGGCCTCGGCCACTTAGTAATAGCCTCAACCTTCGCTGGATCCATCATGATTCCTTCTACTGATACAATGTAACCTAAGAATGCCACCTTGTCTAACCAGAACTCACAGTTGGAGAATTTAGCATACAGCTGCTTCTGGCGAAGAATCTGTAGTACTGTACGAAGATGGTCTTCGTGTTCCTCCTTGGACTTAGAGAAAATCAGGATGTCATCGATGAAGACAATGACGAACTTGTCCAGAAATTCATGGAAGATTCTGTTCATCAAATCCATGAACACTGCTGGAGCATTGGTAAGGCCAAATGGCATGACTACAAACTCGTAGTTCCCATAGCGGGTACGAAAAGAAGTCTTTTTGATGTCTTGCTCCTTAACCCGTAGTTGATGATAGCCTGACCTGAGATCAATCTTGGAGAAGTGTTTGGCCCCTTGGAGTTGGTCAAACAGATCATTTATACGTGGCAATGGATACCTATTCTTGATGGTAATCTTGTTGAGCTCGCGATAATCTATGCAAAGACGCATAATGCCGTCTTTCTTCTTAACGAATAAGACCGGTGCGCCCCATGGAGATGTGCTCGGTCGAATGAAACCTCGTTTCAGAAGTTCTTGCAGTTGATCCTTCAGCTCCTTTAACTCTATGGGAGCCATGCGATAAGGAGCCTTGGAAATCGGCTCAGCTCCTGGAATGAGTTCGATATTAAATTCCACTTCACGTGCAGGTGGTATGCCCGAAAGTTCTTCTAGAAATACATCTGGAAATTCTGACACTATCGGCTGATCCTGAGTTGATGGGGATTCAGCATGTATGTCATGAACCGTAGCTAGATAACCCTCACAGCCATGTGACAGTAGTGCACGTGCTTGTAGGGTTGATATGATTTGTACATATCTGCCGGGTACGAACCCGTTATGAATGTACTCTGGTGCATTAACATCACCGAAGATGACTCGATATGAATGGCAGTCTATGGTTGCATGATGCTTGGTTAGCCAATCCATGCCCAAAATCATGTCAAAGTCATTCATGTCCAGCGGAAGTGCGTCAACAGGACGAACCTTATCATCAAACTCTAGGGGAAGGCTCTTGTACACATGTGTAATAAGTACAGAGTCTCTCAAAGGCGTGGAAATACTAAGTCTATTCTCTAGTGGCATGGGGAGTATCCTAACATTCTTGGCATAAGCAGTAGAAATGACTGAGTGAGTGGCACCCGTATCAAACAGAACACATGCAGCTTGACTACATATACAAGATTCCAGTGATGGTACCTGTAGACTTGTTGGCCTGATCGCCAGATGTCGTGTAAACACGTCCAGTAGTAGGAGGCGGCTTGGTATCAACATGTCCCAATGTGCCCTCCATCTCGCCCTTGCGGCAGTCCTTCATGCGATGGCCAGGAAGACCACACTTGAAGCATGCGTCACTGTCGCGGCGACATGGCCCTGGGTGCCTATGGTGGCAAGTAGAACAAAGAGGATGAGTAAATCCTCCAGCATATGTCCTGACTGGCTGAGAACTTGATAAGAACGCTTATACATGAGACATGAAAATAGGGTCCAAAGGACAATGTGGATAATCGTAAGATTGAATACCAGTGATAGCTGGACGGCTAGGCTGTGAACCTCTCTGGTTCTGGTCCCTACCGTTTCCATGGTTCCTGGTAGAAGATTTGCTAATGTGTCAGAATTAAGAGTTATAACATGTAATCATAAGAAAATGCGTAAGTATAAGGACATGCTGTTGTTGGAGTGTTCATCGTTGTTATGGTAATTATCATTACCGCAACACTTATCCGTAGCAGAACGGTCGTGAGTCTGACTGTTTCCTTTGGGCTGATTAGCCTGCTGATGAGTAGCCAGCTGAGACCGGTCCCCAGTCTTCTGCCTGGAAGATAGAATTTAAATAGATGAATTATTGACATATACTGAAAGAATACGGATTGGTCACCGCTTGAATACTAATGTTTACCTCTTATCGGGTCTCTCTGCTTCCCCGAACTCATCTCTCTCCTGCAGCATCTCCAGCTTACGTGCTGCATCGGCCACTTGTGCTACCGTGTTGAACGTAGCACACACCAAGTTGTTTGCGACCGATGTGCGAAGAGCCCACCTGAAGTGGTGTGCCTGCTCTTCAGGAGTACCTGCAGCTGCACCAAGGAAACCAGCTAATCGAAGAAAGCGCTGCATGAACTCGTTGCTATTCTCCCCAGCTCTCTGACGGATCATATAGTACTCCCTCTTCAACTTGTCTTGCTCAGACTTGGGAAAGAACTGCTCCATCACCCTATCTCTGAACTGAGCCCATGTCAAACCAGCCACCCAATTATCACCTCCCTCTGACTGCTTCAGTGCTAACCACCAAATTAGCACATCACCTTTGAACCGGTAGCATGCCAATCTCGACTTGAAGACGGGGTCACAGCCCATAGCATCGGAGATCTTCTCAATGTGAGCCAACCAGCTTTCAGATTCGCTGGGGCTATCTGTTCTCTCGAAAGCTCGAGGATGGAGCTTGTTGAATCTCTCCAGCCATGTAGCCAATGTCACTGGAGGAGGAGGAGGAGGTGCTGGGTGATGCTGCTGATTGTTGGCAGCCTGAACCTCAGCCCTGATTTTGTTCCTCAGCTGAGGAGGCAAAGCTTGCATTGCAGCTTGGATCACTGCATTGAGTTGTTCCTGCTCGCGTGTGAGAACCATTTGACAATATAACCTAAAATACATGATTAAACTGATCAAACTATAAACTATATACATGAAAAAAAATTTATACCAATAAATCAAGAGAAAAATTTTATGCAAGAAAATTTGTACATGAATGCATGATGCAGTTTTATGAAAACTTTTGTATGCTCGAGTGTGAACGCCTATGGTCAGTTCACTCAAAACAAAAGACATGGCGAGGGGACGCCTATGGGTCGGTCCCAAATTTAAATGTTTCGATAAAACACATGCGACTAAATAGGGCCAGTCCTGTACCAACCATTACTTAGTCATAAACCTTCGACAATGACATATATATGTATGCAGGAAAATGATGAATGTATGAAAACCGACTAATCACATGTCATGTTTTGAGAGCCTACAGGTCGAACCAGGCTCTAATACCATAATTGTAACACCCCATTTTGATAAATGGAATATCACGCGTGATTATGGTGTGTCATCAAAGCATACAAGGATAAATGTCTAAACATTACATGACCATAAAGGAAATACCGGAATCAAACATCGGTATTCCAAAAGTAGAACTCATCACACACAAACATAAGTACTGTAAAAGAAAGGACTAAACAGTGTCCATGGAAATGAGTATCAAAGTATAGAATAATGCATAAGGTAAAGAAGGCTAGAAAGCTTCCAGTCCATATGCACGTACGTTTAAAGTCTACGAGCGTCCCTGAGTACCTGTCGTTTTGGGAACATGAAAAGGAAAACGACTGAGCAATACGCTCAGTGCACGGATGTACAAGTAAATCATGAATAATATAAGCATATAAGCATGAAACATCGGAAGAAACTAAGTCTTGAATAACCCGGTTATGTCTTAGTAAAACTGGTTTTAAAGTTTGAAAAACCATATGTTTATCCTGTAAAAACTGTTTAACATATTTTTCCATTAGCCAATATAGGTCATGAAATATCAACGTGCATGAATACTTGGAGGGGTGACCTCGTCATGCAAATTAGAGGGGCTGCCTCTAATTTAATATACTGGTTTTGGGTAGGAGGGATCAACTCCTTGTGAAGGATGCAAGGCACACACCACATTCACACTACGTAATCTGCTGAAAACATGTAACTAGGATGCACCCATACGCCCTACCTGATAATATAATAAATGTCCAAAAGCTAAAAGGGACGCCACGAGCTATCACTCCGCTGTGGTGAAGTCATAACACTAGTGCCTCAAGTGTTATGGTTATGGTACCTCCATAACTAGGTGAAACTGGTCATGCATGTATATGGCTTTAGGTATTCTAATTAAACATAAGCAATCAAAACATATAAAACATATAATGGGGAAAACAGTTGGCTGAATACGGGGAATTCCTAATAAGGAAAGAATGTCCATACTGAAAGGACGGAGAATCCGTACCTTATGTCCAGTGAACGAAGAAGACAACGGAAGAGAGTCCTACTTCGGTATCACTAATGCTACATAAATACATACGTGTATAAGTATCTGATTATTGAATACGTAGCTGGTTTTATATCATGTCTTAGCTTGTTTTATATGTTCATGTCATGTTTTACTGATTTAAGCTTTATACTGTGTTTATCATATATTCTGTCTATTCTGATTAAGTATTACTTGTATTTCATGTATTATAATACTTGTTGTGTAATAATAAGTAACTTTCTTAAAATAGCAGGTTTCCTAAAATAGAAAGTTTCCTAAAATAGAAAGTTACCAAAAATAGAAAGTTTCCAAAAATAGAAAGTTTCCAAAAATAGAAAGTTTCCAAAAATAGAATTACTGCTTAAAATAGATAAGTTTCTAAAAATAGAAAGTTTCCATAAATAGATTAGCTTCCTTAAATAAATAAGTTTCTAAAAATAGAAAGTTTCAATAAATAGATATAAGCTGGATAATTAAGCTAATTATATAAGCTTAAGTGTTTACTGATTATTATTATAAGTCATGTGATTATATAGTATAGTTTATTAATTATTTCATGCAAATTAAATAAACTATAGGGTAAAGTATTGAATTAAATATAACATGATTTTAATAGATAAAGGTAAAATACTTAGGTTAATACATGTGTTACTATCTATTAATAAGCTGGATAATTAAGCTAATTATATAGGCTTAAGTGTTTACTGATTATTATTCTAAGTCATGTGATTATATAGTATAGTTTATTAATTGTTTCATGCAAATTAAATAAACTATAGGTTAAAGTATTTAATTAAATATAACATGATTTTAATTAGATAAAGGTAAAATACTTAGGTTAAAACATGTATTATTATCTATTAATAATATAACCTAAGTCATGTAAATTAATTAATTATAAGTCATGGTTTTTAATAATTAATTAATTATATAGTCTAATTAAAGATAAATACTTAGGTTAAAATTCATGAATTAATAACTAAATTAATAACCTAAGTCATGTAAATTAAATTAATCATGTTCATGTTTTTAATTAATTTAATTTAAGTCTTGTAAAAAAATAATATAACTTGTAAAATAATCAACCTTGACAAATAACTCATGAACCGGACCGTGTTTTAAGTTTTAACATGTGTGAACCGGACCCGTGATAAGAACCCATTAACCAGACCCGTAACCATCACCATACCCCGACTAGGTCGGGGTTTCCCCTTGCCTTGCTGCTGCCGTGAGACCACCACCACCATATCGAGACCATATGGTCTCGATGGTGCGAAATAAGCCAAGCCGAGACCCCCTTGGGGCTCGGTTAGGCGTCGGATAAACAAAAACACCCCTAAACCCATGATTTGATTTAAACCCCATGATTAGAACATGTTTATATTACTTGTTTTTAATTAGTTTATTAAAAACATCATGATTTTATGTGATTAAATAAATCAAAACATAAATAGAAAAGGTTAAAGGTTATACCGATTACCTGAAATCAAGAAGGATGAACACACACGATTCCTTGTAATAAATCAACAACCAAAGTCGACCCGAATCACCACTTTGGTGTTCTTGAACCCGGCGGCCAAAGAGGACAAAAAGGAAGAACTAGGGTTTTCTTTATTTTCTAATTTTTGTAAATATGAAACATGTTTTTTCTAAATTCCCTAGTTAGTAAAATTTACATGGGCTTGGCCCATGTTTCTTGGTATAGCCGTGGGTAGGGGGCCCCACATGGGGTAACCCGTACCTTTTTCCGTGTCTAAAATAATATTATGTTCTCATGTGTTCTCGTGTTCGTAAATTACGTGTTCTAATTAGTTATCAATCGTGACTTAATATATTTATTCATGTTCGTAATAAATATATATACATACGTAATATTAACTCGTGATTAATTTACGTTCATGATTTCATGTTCGTATGTTCGTGATTATAATTATTATTGGAATAATTATCGTGAGTTAATACGTAATAAATACTTATCGTGTTATAACACGTACGTAATAATTGTAATTCTTGTTCATGAAACATAAACGTGCTATAATAGGAAAGTTCTAATCATGTACGTACGATCTTAAGGGCACTATTCATGGTAAAATCATGCGGGTTTTACATTCCAGGTTGTAAAGTTTTGTCAAACTCCACTCTATAAGGAAAGTTCGTCATGACATCGATATCAGATTTAATCTCGCCAATTCTTCTTCAATATCACAATCAACTAATATCAACATTTCTACAAATATCAACCATTTTGTTGGGATCATATATATCCACAACTTGGTTTAGATCTAGAATAGCTAGAATTCCTATGGGAATAGCTTAGATTAATTTGCTAGGGGAGTTAGGGTTTCTTGTGACAATCTACGTCGTATAAATACCTCGTATAAGTATTAAAATAATCATCAAACAATCATGTAATCAAATTACAATATATATATATATATATATATATATATATATATATATATATATATATATATATATATATATATATATATATATATATATATATATATATATATATATATATATATATATATATATATATATATATATATATATATAATCCAAGTTAAATATATATATTAAAATAAAACTTCTCAGTTTGGCCTTGTCGGTAACTCGGGAATTCTTCGGCATCGTTATAGTCAAAAGATTTTTAGACAGTTTGAGAAAAAATGTTTATAGTTAAAAGATTTTGAAATGTTTTATTCAAAACTTTGGTTTTAAAAATCTTTCGTTCTCTATAACGAGAGCTCTGTTACCAAACTGTAACACCCCCAAATATTCATACTTTAGTTTAGCGGAAGAGTCGTTGGTGTTACGGGATAGCACATTACTCAAATCATACAGAACGCTTAAAATCGCGTCGTTTAATAATAAAGCATTTTTCCATTCATGAATATCAAATTTACATAGGTCCCAAGTCATAGTATTTCATACAATTTTACAAATCATTTGAATGGAAATTGTTATTTAAGTGCGGTCCATGAATTCTTGTCGTCTTCCCGAGACTTACCTTTAAGTACCTGAGATAAAACATGTTAAAAGAAAAGGTCAGCGAAACGCCGAGCGAATTCATAGAGTTTAATGAAAAACCATCAATATATCATCGGTATATATTTATCACCGAAAATCATTTAGTACAAATCCTTGTAGTAGGCCATAAAATAGGCCAAAAACATTTTATACAAATCCTTGCCAAAATCATAATATAGGCTTATGCCTTCAAAACCATTATACGAACCATTGTCGTAAAAACATCATACAATACGTTTTATAATGTTATATAAAGTTAAATAAAAACCGTTATATGAATATGGTTATGTAAAACCAAAAAACGAACATAATATCAATAATAAGACCCGTATTGCTAGTCAGGCAATATATCGTAATTCAATGCGTATAGTAGTATTTTCGTTATTGGATTATTATAAGCCGCATGACATTGCTACCTTACTATAACAAACAACGGGTATCTAACCCGAAACTCATTTGCCCATCTAAAACAGCGTGTGGTCACAATAATCACGCTTATATAAATCTTCTCATACATAAATTCGCTTACCAATCAATGTGGCACGACGGGGATCAACCGTCAAGGCACGAACTGAGGTGATCTTCCCCAAATAGTACTATTATATGCATAAACGTCTACCAAATCCCGGTAGTTCACAACTCATGCTAATGGGACTTTTAGTGACGTAACCTAACTTTAATAATCCATTTCATTTCATTTATCGGGTCATATAATCATTCATCGGGTCATACAATCATTCGGGTTCAAATCAATAAGCAAACAATCGGGACAACTGGTGTCCTATTTTTATTAAAAGTAACATGTTATCTCCCTCGCGGGTTTATAAAACATTTCATAACAACATTTAAAAGAGTGTGAGGCTATGAACTCGCGTTGATTGGGGAAGGCGGGTTATCGGTGATTTGGATGTAGGTACGTGCTTCAATCACGGAAACCTAGACAAATAATACTCGTCTTAGACTCTTGTCCAATGACTTTATAAAAACAATAACTATGTATATATATGATGATTTTATAAATATGATGATGATCAAGTGGGATTGTACATCTTTATTCACTCATTATAGTGTCATGTGTTGGTAAATTTTTATACTAGTTTCACTAGTTTAACTTCTTTACATGTCAAGGCCCAATAAGCCCATTATAAGCCCATTACCTTATATTAGTCCATTTTAAACTTTTAATATCAGTCTTATACTTACATGTTAGGCCCAAGTGGGTTAAGCCCAATAAGTAAGTTTCATAAGTGTTTAGCCAAATTAGTTGGGTTAATAGTCTAATAAGGCTAATTTGGCCCGTTAATGTCCATATGTTATAAAGCTCGGGTTTTATCGGTTTATACTTGTAATATGTACTTATATATCAGTATATGAGTTATAAAAAGTTTACATTAGACAGGTCCGACCGTCTAAGTTTTAATTGACGAAAACGTTAATTTTACGGTTTTAGCCGAAAAGACGTAAAAATCATGTTTATAGTTTTATAACTTATAAAACTTATCAAATTGCCATTTTTATAAAATGTCTCATTTATTTATTATTGTTAATACTAGGCTTTTTACACCGAGTATAAAATCTTATCGTCCGAATCCTTTCGAATTGACTATTGGTTCAAAGTGCGACTCAATTGTTCTTGGTGGAAATGAAAATGGTTTGGTTAAACTAAATTGACGAGTTAAAAATAAATGCTTGAAAACTTAAAGGCAATATAAGAAAAATACTTAAACACTAAATAAAACTAACACTTAGAAACTTTGTAAAAACAAGAAATTCAAACCATCGGAAAAACAAAACCTAAACATGATCGGAATGTTTGATCGGAAAGTGCAGTCGGAATATATGGCAAACAAGCTAATCGGAATGTTGGAAATGTAACTGATCGGAATACTGAACTATAACCCCAATTGGAATGTTAATAAATTTAAGCAATCGGAATGCTAAGCAAGACCCAATCGGAATATGTCACAAAACCCCTAATCGGAATATTTATAAAAGGGCCAATCGGAATATGGGATAGAGTACAAATCGGAATGTTCAACAAAAGTCCAAATTGGAATATCAACAAACACTACAATCGGAATACTCAAACTCCACCAGTCGGAATACTAAACCCTATTCCGATCCTGGGTGATCGGAATATGGATGCTGAAATCGGAAAACTCAAAACCCTTTTCCGATTTGACAATCGGAAAGAGGGGTGTGGGTGCTTGGTCGGAATAAGCTGATCGGAAAGGGGTTTAGACCCTTTCCGATATAAATGGGATTCGGTAAAAGCTAGGTAATAAGCTATTATAAATAAGCTAATACCCAAAACTACCACGAATCAAAAGTGAATATACTAAATAAGCACAATCAACAACTTATCCAAACTCAAAATAATCAAACTTTTCAATTAAATCATAAAAAGATGAACTTTTTAAGAATACTTTATTTAAAAGTAAATAAGCTAAAAGAAGCGAATAAGCCAATAAGCACACAAATCTTAAAGCTCAATCGAATGATAGCTTATGTAAACATAAAAAGATTAACTTTTTAAGCACGAAATCATTAAGAACAACACGGATCATATGAAATTCGGACCAAAATTAATCTAAATATCAAAGAAAGGTAGAAGGAGATGAAAGATTAAAAGCTTAAACTTAACTTGATTAATGAAATCAACAACACATAAAGATTTAATCTTGAAAGATTAAAATTAAAGATGAAACTTAGTGAGAGAAAGTTGAGAACTTTCTCTCTCTAAAACTAGAAAGAAAAGTGAAAAAAATGAATACTAAAAACTAAAAGCTAACCACCCTCCTAATGTGTATTAGGAGGGTATATATTGGAAAAATGGAAGGAGTGCATGTGTTGCATCTTCTTTCTTTCTTTCTTCACGTCTTCTCGACTCGATTTAATTCTTTGTCTTTTCTAGACGTCGTCTCGGGATTTGAACTTGTCTTGTTAATTTTCTTCTTTAATTTAGACTTGAGTTCTTCGACTTCATTAAACTTCCGTCTTTAGACTTTTTCTTCGATAAATCTTCAGAATAGGCCTTGGACTTTTGTTCTTTTTGCACTCTTGATCTTTTGACTTCGTCTTTTCCAGTTTTCTTCGATAAAAGCGCATGAAAGCCCATGTTTTCTTCCTTTTTCATCTTTTGGTCCTAAAACACAATAAAAACACAAACCACGCATAATTCTGACTTTTACGACATAAATCACGCGTTTTGGTTTTGTTATTATTGGAAGTAAGTGGTAAAAGGATAAGTGTTTTCACACTTATTAAATCCCCTACACTTGACTATTGCAATGCCCTCATGCAATGCATTAAATTAAAGCACGGTTTACATTTTCCATTATAAATAACCCACCTTAGCCTTTATTAAATACTAAACATAAAAAGATAGAAACAAGTAAAGAAATTAAAAACTTACATTGGGTTTTGGCTGCCATGAACGTTTATCATCCTCAAGTTTCACGTTCCCCATACCAAGCTTAAAAACGAGATCATTGTTATTATAAGTTAGTAGCCTAACACGAACTCATGTGGGCCAATTATTCACTTAGACTCCCTTATTCCTAGGTGTATCTCTTATATTTTATTTTTGTCTTGAATGATCACGAGGATGCATTGTTTGACTTATTTCGATAGTTATTTAGGCCGAAAATAAAGTGAACGATTTAATCAATAGTTAGCTAAAGGACAAAATCTTTTAAAACTGCTTCTCGGACCTCATAAAGTTCATATCTTGGCATAACTCGCTTCACGATTTGAGACCTTTCTCGGACCGATATTTGGCAGTGACTTCATACTTCGAATCTTAAGAGACGTTCATGAAATAATGGTCTTCTCTTCATAATAGGAATTTCTTCACTTTAACCTTTTGAGAGATTCTTCATATTTGGACCACGACTTCTTCATTTTTCTCCAATCTTTATTCTGGACTTTGATATACAACGATCCGCCTCCTTTTAGGACTTGGATCTATTTATCCTCATACCTTGTTAGGGTCTTTTTGGATATACTTCTCCATGATCTTTAGGGGAGTATTTGCTTTTCGTCGTGTGTCTTGATCCTTCATATTGATTTTCGATAAATGATTCTTCACATCACTTTTGGATCTTTAGCAACAAAATGTAGCCCTCATGCCGTGTTAGGGCCTTATCGGACTCGCTTATCTTCGCATCCCGCTTCAATAAGTTATGCCTTGGCTATGAACTCTAATCCGTACCGAGGAACTTTTAAACGATCTTGGGCTAGAAGCTAAGTAACATTTTAAATCGTACAACCTTATTTATTGCAGATAAATTTATTAACAAGCGAAGGGAGAATAGGCTTATAATTAACTCACATAAATTCACGAAAGAATACCAAACTTATAACTGACTCTATCATCTCTCGTTCTCCACAGTTTAAAATCTCAAGGAATGAGACTCGTGGATTCTTAGCCTATTTAATCAAAGTTTTGGGTTTTCGAGTCATCTATAGGATCTTGCAAATTCTTGGACTTTTTCAAGTTCTGAAATCGCATTTTAAAGTTCCCTTGATAAACGACTCTCTAGGATCAATTATAGGAACTTGCGAAAAGTTCTTGTTCTTAACCCGTGAGAGTTAAGACTTTCGCGTTTTATAGCTCCCTATATAAAAGCCTAGCAAAACTTGACTTAAACACGTTAAGGATACTAGCTAGAGTAAACTCGGGTTGAGTCAAAATGTTCACGACTAAGAAAATTTTAAAACCACTTTATTGAAAATTTATTCTAGCAAGGAAAGAAAACAAACATAATGTGACAATCTAACATATTCAGGTAGTGTGTAGATTTGTAAATCTATGCTTATGTTTTTAGAGAGAGAATGAGATAGAGAGATGGTGGATTTCACACTTTAGAGAGAGAAAGTTAAAAGGAACTATGTGAAAATAATGAAACCACACACCCTCTCCATCTAAGGAGAGGGTTTATATACCCAAGCCCATGAGATGGGCTTGGGTTTACATTAGGCCGCCGACCCATACACTTCATGGGCTCGGTTTTGGGCTTTGTTTAATAAATGTAAATAACTAAACTACGAGCTATAACATTGACTATTGTTGGAGTGACCGATCCTTTCTAATACGTAAAACGTATTTCCAACAATCTCCCCCTAAGGGAGGTCACTCCAAACAAGGGCGTTACCCAAGTTACAACAATAAAATAAACCTAGCATACTATGCTTGTCTTGAGCTCGTAGTCTTCGTCTTTCTTTTTCTTTTTGTTTTCTGGTGAACATGCTGATGTGATCTTTGATATTAATCTTTGAGCATCAATCTCTTGCCTTGATCTCGTGCATCCATCACTTGTGATCTTCGCCTCTTCGTGACCTCACGTCCCACATACTTATACCTTCGTAATTCTTGAAAGCTTCAGAGTTTGAAACAGCGGAAGACTTAACTTTTAGGCTTTCTTGAATTAGATGAGATATTAAGTGCGTAAAGTATAAGCATGCGGGGACGACTTCTTCTTGGATCCCGCAACGCCACCGTCTTCAAATGCCGCAACATAAGTAGACACGAACGAAATGGCTTTGAACATTTCATTCTAAATCGGTAGCATTTTACCTCCGGTCGGTGAAGATCGTTGGACGATATTAGATATCGTACCCGTGACGGATAGTTCCAATTAAGTAACTTCCTGACAGGATTTCGCGGGTAAACCCGTTCTCTTTACTCGACCGTCCAAAGCTGACTGCGAACGTAAAGAGTGAATCATTTGGATAAAATTATCCGCATGATTTGAAGCCGTCAATTCATGTTCCTGGAACAAGTAAAATTCAATTAAGAACCGCACCATCGTTGCTTTCCAGTTGTCACGAGCTTGATTCGTATAGAATCTTGCAAGTTACCTACCAAGTGCTGTTTGAGGTTAACACTAGAAGGATTTCCACTCATCACTGTGAACTCTAAGGTATCACTCTGAGTGTTCTGGCAAGATCATTAAGATATTGCGTAGAGGCCTGGAACGTGTTTAAATTCAGCTAAGAATTAAACCACTGTTGCTTTCCAGTTATCACAAGTTTGATTCATAAAGAATCGCACAAGTCACCTACCATGAGCTTTTTGATATTCGCTCAAGAAGGATTTCCATCTTCATTGTAAATACTTTCGTATTACTCGGATGTTCAGGCAAGATCATGAAGATTTTGCGTAGGACTCTTAAAATATTTCTTACTTTTCACAGTGTGTGAAGAAGCAAGGAAATATGAAAGTGTGTCCTAATGAGATATTTGATGATCTCAAATAGCTCTAGACTCAATCGTGCACTTTGGATTTTAGTGATCGGAGGCTGGAGAGGAGTGCCACCTTTTCAATACCAACTTATTCGGAGTGAATAAATCAATAGATAATGCGTTGTCTCCGTGTGATTAAAACAAATACCTTTTGAGAGATATCTGAGTTAGCTGGGTTGGGTTGTGCATTGCATCACTGGGTCCATGATGTCTATCTTCAATATCGAGCATCATTAAAATGATCTCAATAGCATATGTGTTGACCCGGTTTCTGCCTAAAGTTGTAAGGAGGGCTTCTTTCTTTACACCCTTTATCTTTACAATTCTTTTTCATTCTTCAACCCCTTCAATGCTTACCAATACGTCATAACTAGCACCTTGTTGTGATTTTTCCAGTGCTAACTTAAGTACTTGGTCGGCATTCAGCTACGTTCACAATCTTTCTCCAACTTTCCTAAGGACTACTATTTCTAGCTATGGAATGTCCTTGGGAAGATTCCTCCGGTTCTGGAAGAATCATAGGACTTAACCTATCCTACCATCCTTATGTCACCACAATCTTCATCGTCGTGAAATAAATGGGTTTTGGGTAAGTATATGTCACCATGAAAGTCCATTTTGATATGCAAATCCATTTTGCTCCCCCTTAACATATGCCACGATATTCGAAAACATTTCGCACATGTCGGGATGAGCCAGCACATTAAGTCAAACCATTTGTGATAATATCCCATATTAAATCACATTTTCTCCCCCATATTAAAAATATTAACCCAATCGATGTTTTTAATATCAATTGATTTAATTAAGTTTTAACGAAGGTTTTGGGAAGAAAAATGCAAGTCCATTTTATCTTCATGATATCAAATGTATGAGATATGATACCGATTTGTAACATGATCACATATTCACCATATTAAAAACGAATTGACAAGGTTGGACCTGATAGATGAGAACATCATATGATAAGATCAAATGGTTCTTGTCAGCATATGTTGGTCGCCTCGTCAGGTCTGAAGTCATCTCTTGACACCACATGTACGATTGGTATTGTTGTCTTGACACCAACTTTTGAACTTGGCACGTTCGGTATCGAAGATTCTGAATTCTTGACAGTTGCTCCCCCTCATTTGTTGACCCGTGTTCTATCGAAAGAGCTGTAGTCGTCAGTCGAGTAGTCGCATCGTCGAGTATGTAGATACCAATTGTAGATTGCATGATTGTAGAGATGATAGCTTCATAAAAACAAGACTTCTCTTGTTTTAACAAATAAATGCACTGAAACGTACATAGATTTGTGTTAGACCAAGTTATAAAGTAAACTTGATCCCTTACAAGGTTTTAAAATAAACCTTGCCCGAGAAAATTAATTCCCGTTGTTAGCCAAAGCTTTCATAAGAAATACTTGACTTTAATATGAAAACCGGGTTGCAGTCTGAAATAACTACAAGCCATTTAGGCATGTTTTATGAAATATTACAACTTTTATACGAACTCTATTTATGGCGCCGTGTCGATATTAATCAACATTTCTAAGGCCGTAAATATTATCGTACCAAAAGACATGCCTTTGAAAAATAAAGTAAAAATATTTTTGGATTTTAATGAATTTTTCAATTTTTATGGTTTTTATACGGTTTTATATTTTTGTATTTTGCTTTTGTGGATAAAAATATAAACAATATATACAGATGATCACCAAGGATACGGAGAATAGATTTACCAAGACTATTCTTTCGCTTCATCTGCTAGTTCCTTAAGAGTCTCAGGCGAAAAGGTTCTCATTCCTAGCTTGTCGGCCAAAAATTCAATTCGAGCGCGATCTAAAGCCTTCGTGAAAATATCCGCCAATTGATACTCAGATCGAACAAAGTAAAGCTCGATTACTCCATTTTCCACTTGCTCCTTGATGAAGTGGTAGCGAATGTCAATATGCTTCGACCGGGAGAATTGAACGTTGTTGCAGCATAAGGCAATTGCACTCTTGTTGTCACAATACATCAGAATCTTGTTGAAACCTAGACCATAGTCGGTTAATTGCGATCTCATCCAAAGAATTTGAGCACAGCAACCGGACATAGCTATGTATTCTGCTTCCGTACTTGAAATTGCAGCGCTTTTCTGCCTTTTCGATGCCCAACTGATTAGTCGATCTCCTAGTAGTTGCAAAGTTCCACCCGTGCTACGCCTTGTATCTTGACAACCCGCGTGATCCGCATCTGCATATGCCATTAGTGCAATAGAAGAGTCCTTCGAATACCAAAGTCCCCGATTAATGGTTCCTTTAAGATATCGAAAGATCCTTTTAACAATAGCTAAGTGTAACTCAGTAGGCCTAGTTTGATACCTGGCACACATACATATAGCAAACTGAAGATCAGGGCGACTGGCTGTGATATACAGAAGAGTACCGATCATTCCACGATAAAGTGTCGGATCAACGGCAACTCCATGTGGATCTGCATCAAGCTTAGATTTATCCACCATTGGAGTGTCCACGGGGTCGCAAGATTCCATCTTATATTTCTTAAGCGATTTAAGGGCATATTTGGATTGATTAATAAAGATGCCTCTGGGACTCTGAGATATCTGAAGACCTAAGAAGAATGATACCTTGCCCATCATTGACATCTTAAACTTTGAAGACATGAGTGTCCCAAACTCATCCGATAAGGTTTGGGTCGAGGCTGCAAATATAATATCATCAACATATATTTGTACCATAATCATATCTTTACCTCGTTTCTGAGTGAACAGCGTGGGATCCACCTTGCCTTTTGCGAAGCCTTGAGTAATGAGGAATTGTGACAATAGATCATACCATGCGCGTGGAGCTTGCTTCAACCCATAGAGAGCCTTCTTAAGCTTGTACACATGATTAGGATAATTAGGATTCACAAAACCATCTGGCTGTTGAACATAGACTTCTTCCTTGATTTCACCATTAAGAAATGACGTCTTCACATCCATCTGATAGACGATCATATTCATATGGGCTGCATAAGATAGGAATAGTCTAATAGCTTCCAAACGGGCAACAGGTGCAAAGGATTCCATAAAGTCGACGCCCAATAATTGCTTGTATCCACGAGCTACTAGTCGAGCTTTGTTTTTCAATATTCCGCCTAACTCATCGAGTTTCACCTTGTAAACCCATTTCAAAGTGAGTAACTGCACTTGATCCGGGCATGGGACAAGTTCCCATACTTCAAGACGTATAAACTCATTAAGTTCTTCTTGCATAGCTTCTATCCAACAGGATTGAGTAAAAGCTTCTTTCCATGTCTTAGGTTCAACTTCAGTGAGAAAAGCATCAAAGTGACAAAACATTGCACTTTCTTGTAACTGACTTCGTGTGGATACCGGACGATTAGGGTCACCAATAATAGAATCTATAGGATGATCCTTTGTCCACTTGCTGTCATGATCACGAATCCGTGGATTAGAGTAAACTGTAGAAGGACCTTCCTCTGAGGTGGACGACCCAGCTTGATTAGGTTCGGGAATTGGTACACCAAAGAATGGAAGTTCACGCATTTGAGCGAATTCCAAATCGTGATCATCATCATCCTCTTCATCATCAATAGGCATGACATGGGTAGTTGTTACATGTGTTGGTTGAGAATTACTTGTGGATGGTATATCTTGACCAATTGTAGGTGCAGATGTATCTGATTGTGCTTCGGTTGCTGGAGCGACAACTTCGGTTACCGGAGCTATTACCTCAGGTTCTGGAGCAACAATACTTGGAGGAGTAAAGAATTCATCAAAGAACGGTTGAAACAACGTATCCCATTCATTCCTAGTAGGTGGTATAAATGATGAAGTAGGGTTGTTTGGGACAAGACCAGAACTAATATTACTGGGTCCCATTTCATGAAGTGCGGGTTCATAGCTGCTTTGCTCAGAAGCCATTGCTGTCAGCTCATCAAAATCAACATTCATAGTTTCGAGGATCTTGCGAGAGTTACGGTTGTAGATTCGGTATGCCTTCTTTGCGGGGGCGTAGCCAATGAAAATACCAATATCAGCCTTTGGTTGAAGTTTTCCCAAATTGTCACCATCATTATTTGGATAGCAAAGAGAACCAAATACATGAAGATATGATAAATCTGGTACTTTTCCATGGAGAAGCTCATAGGGTGTTTTACCATGGCGTTTATGAATTAGTGACCGGTTTTGGGTGTACACTGCTGTAGATACTGCTTCTGCCCATAAAAACAATGGAGCCTTTGCGTAAATTAACATCGTTCGAGCAGCTTCCATAACTGTGCGATTTCGCCTTTCAACGACACCGTTTTGTTGTGGAGTGCGTGCAACTGATGTTTCATGAGAGATGCCAACTTCTTCATAATAATCACGCAAGATTTGATTCACAAATTCGGTTCCATTATCTGTACGAATGCGTCGGACAGTAGTGTTGAGACGCACTTGAATCATCTTGAGAAATCTGATGATGAATTTAGGTGCCTCATTTTTTGCTTTAAGAAATTTCACCCATGTAAACCGAGAGTAATCATCGACAATGACGAGGATGTACTTTTTGCCACTAAGACTTTCAATACGCATAGGTCCACAAAGATCCATATGCAAAAGATAAAGTTTCTCTTGGTTGGTGTCTTCTGTCTTGGGTTTGTAAGATTTCTTAGTGCTTTTCCCCATTGTACACGCGGAACACAAATGATCCTTGTGAAATGAAAGTTTAGGAAGACCACGAACAAGTTCGTTTTTCGCCAAGTGATTAATAGCGTCAAAGTTAAGATGAGATAACCGTCGATGCCATAACCATCACTTAGTCTTCGATGCTTTGGAGAGAAGACATACGGGAGAGGCGGCCATCATGTCTTGTAGAGACAAAGTATACAAATTATTCCCTCGAGTACCTTTCAATAAATCAACCCCTTCCAAATTACGAATGAAGCAGGTATGCTCTCGAAAAGCAACTTCTAGGTTTGCATCACAAAATTGTCCCACAGAAAATAAGTTGTGACCGAGACCTTCCACATAATACACTCTCGAAATTATAACATTCCCAATATGATATTCACCATAACCCATTATCTTTGCAATATGATCATTTCCAAATCGAACCGTACCAAGAAACTTGCTGACGAAATTTCTGAGCTGAGTGCGATCTCCGGTCATATGCTTGGAGCAACCAGAGTCCAAATACCAGAGAACAATTTGGACCACCTGTTTTCAATAACAACAGTAGACAATGCATTGGAAACTATTGGTTCCGGAGTGTTAGCAGATACAGATATAGAATTATCAGAATTGCTAACATTTTTGAGACCCTTAGATTTCCTGCGTTTTCTAATGTGAGTTTTAGCACTAACAGGTTTTACTGTTCCAACTTTCTTTGGTTTTGGATTATTCGCGGGTACTACAGTGGGAGTAGACCTATTTAAAGGGCACTTGGTTCCTACAGTAGTGTCAGTGTTCCTAGTTAAAGGACACGCTTGTGTTTTGGTAGCCTTGGTACTCCTAGTTAAAGGGCACGCTTTCTTCACTTCAGTGGGAGTGATCCTAGTTAAAGGGCACATATTTCCTGCTATAGTGAAAGTTCTACCAGTGGGGCGCCACATCCAACCAACTTGGGTTAACACTTTCCCAGTCGGTTTCCATTCTAATCCATTTTTCCGGGCATGCATCTCATTCACATGGTCAATAAGGCAAGAATCATGACGACTAGAAAACATACATTCATTGCAATTCCAACATTTCAAATTAGAATTCACAGTAGGCTTAGAACGCTGCACAACCGCAGAGCCTTTAGGTTTAGCTACATGATTCTTTTTATTCAAAACAGAAATAACATTCCTAGGATGGGCTTCTACTTTCTTCTTCACTTGACTACTAGATGGGGGCAAGATCCTACCATTCTTCTTGTTTCTTTTAAGCTTAGATCTTTGAGCCTTAGTAGTGGTGCTTACTCCTGTAGAAGGCAACACGGGAATATTAGAAGTTGGTTTTGATTCCGCCTTATCTTTAGTGACCAAAGTTTGAGATGGTTTAGTCCTAGGGCCCTTGTTAAGTGGTGTGACGGTTATAATGGTTCTTTTGATGGCACTAGAGGACGATGCTGAGATAGTGGCTGCGTTATCCACAACATTCTTACCTTTGAGAGTACGAAGTGTTTCCTTTAACTCAGCCAAGACCAGATTTTTATCACAAATTTGTTCCCTCAAATCAGATATTTCCACCGACTTTTGATTCAATTGTTCAATCAACGATTGATTATGTGCAGTGGTATCAACACATGCGGGTTGTACTGAATCGAAGAGTCGTGTATTTTTCTGCTTTAAGTTGTCAACTTTGGACAAAATCTTGGAAACTCGATTATCTAGATCAAGTTTAAAATTCTCAGCTGCCTCAAGTACGTTCACACAGTTAAGCTCCTTAGATTTCTCTATGTCTATCGGCAAAGATTTAGCAACCTTGTCACTTGGCTGACGCTGTTTTGATTGTAAATTCAATCGAAAATTCTTTTCAAAATTTGCATCATCGATATTAACACCTTCGAATGACGTTTCAAAGATTTCTTGAATAAATTGTTGCTTGCATTCAAGCGAAATACAATGTGTTTGAATCTCATCAAAACGTTTTGAAAGCGAAGAATATGAATCTTGAAGCTTTAAAAATTCAGCGTCAGATTCGTGACAAGTACTATCTACCACAGTATCCACAGATTCAACATTATGCACAATAGAATCATTATCAACACTTGTATTCACACAGACAGAAACTATATCATGAGACATCACTTGATTCAGAAGCAGATCATTATGGCGTGAAACCCGTTCTATTTCAAGTAAACTGTTTTCATAAGCATCTTCCATTTCATTGAAAACACGTCTAACTTCTTCTATTTCCAAAAACAAATCTTGATCAATATTACGAAGACAAGCTTTAACATTGTTTACAAACGGAACAATTTCATCTCGAAACGCAGCTCTAATGTGCTCAAAGTTCCATTCACCTTCCGTTATGGCCGTGGCCGTTGTACGTTCCAAAATGACCTTGTCAAAATTGGCTAAGTGTTGGTGAACCGTATTTAAGTTAACGGACGCCTTACTTACCGGTGGAATTAACTTCGTTAAATCCTTTTTGACGAGTGTAGGAGACGTACTAGGAAGGTTTTCACTTGACAAACTTTGGGGCACAAGAACTGTTAATTCTGCTAATTCCTTTTGTAAGCGAATGCGTGTCTTCTTCTAAAATTGATCTTTGTTATGTTGATCATAATCAATTTTATGGAATTTTGAAAGCATTTTAGAATGAGTTTCATCCCCAAGTGATTGTGTCTCCTCAGTACTACGAACAAAAGGTGCTTCTTTCGATTTTCCAATTATGGTCATATCATAAAGGCCGGGAATATATTCCTGAGCTTGTTTTGCATAACCGCGATTAGGTGGTAAATCTTGAAGACGCTTAAGTTCGAATTCTTTAAATGATTTAGTTAAAAGATGAACCTTTTATGTGGAAGCGTATTGTTTTAAAAGCTGTTGTTCTTTGAATTTAAGAAGTTTGGTAGCATTAATTTCTGATTCAACCTTTTTAGACTCGAGAGTTTCGAAATCCATTTTAAGTTTCTGAAAATCATTGACAACCGACTCCTTTTCTTTTAATTCATTGGAAAGATTAGCTTTTAATGATTCTATTTCTTTCAAGTGTTCAATCTTTTCAAAACGAAATTGGTCAAATTCAGAACATGTTATTTTCTCTTCTTGAGGGACCATTTCAAAAGTTTTGACCTTTTCTTTATGCAACGCAAGCTCAGCAGTTAGGGTGGAATTCGTATCTACGGATTGTCTGAGGGCCATATGCATTTGATCAATAATATGTTTAGGCACCATGACCAAATCATGTTGAGCATAAGATTCCATACCCGTCGTAGCATTTGGTTGAGGTTCACTCAAATGTGTAGGATTGGGTACCACATCATTTGAGTTACTAGTTCCCGAATGCTGTTCAAGGTTGTCATTGTCATGCCCAACTTGATATTGGTTATCATCAATATTCTTAGATGTGGTTGGTACCTCACTGATGACATCAGAACCGTAGTGAGAGAGATTAGCAACGAGAGCAGCTTGGGCAGAGTGAATGTCATCACAATCAGAATCATATGCGTCAAGGTCATCTGCTTGATAAGTTGCATTAGAAGTAGAGACGACTGCAATGCCTTCAGTATCTGCTGCCCCTGGGTCTGCAAGAAATGCCAACTCCTCTGAATCCAAAATCTTCCCCTTAGACTGAGCATCAACCAAATACATCTTCTCACGAAACCATGCATCATCCCTCCTCCTTTTCGGTTGAGTGCATTCCCTAGCCATATGACCTTGTCCTCGGCAATTGTAGCAAGTCACAACCTTCTTAGGACCAATAGGACTCCCATTTCCACTAGCTTGAGAATTCACAGCTTGATTGTTCCCAGTCCTTGTAGGAGGTCCATATGAATTTTGCCTTCCCTGAATAGGTTGCACCATCACTTGACCATCTTGAACAGTGGCTTGTTGTCGAGGATTTGATGAGGTGCGGAGCTGATTGTTTGTTGGTGGAAATCCTCTAGTTGCAACAAGTTTTGACAAGTAGGCGGTGAGATGGTTTAGAACATCAGCTGGCGTATCATTTGGAGTAAAGACCGGTGCTTGGATTGGTGGAAGTTCATTAGAGTAGAAAGCTTGTGCTGGTTGTGCTTCAATTGGAAAATATCCTTGCTGAGGAGTATAGCCCAATGGAGAAGTGTTGGCTTGTGATGGTGATGTTTGATATGGTGGTTGTTGTTGAAAAGATAGTTGATGAACACTTTGTTGATATTCTTGCTGTGGCATCATTGGTGGTTGATAAGATGGTTGTTGTGGTTGCTGATAGATGTGTGGTGGTGGCTGTTGCAAGTATGATGGTTGTTGATAAGTATAAGCCATGTTTTGTTGAGAAGCATACATTGCAAGTGGATCATGAACTTGAGGTGTAGACAACCGAGCCTCGATCACATGGCATTCGTGTTGTTGAAGAAAAGCTTGAAGTTGATCCACATTGGTGTTATGCAAGTCCTTAGCCAATTTAACATCCGTCACGTATTTTTTCCATTCTGGAGGAAGAGTGTTCAAATACTTGGTGTTCAATTGAAAGGTAGGGATTGCCATGCCATAGATATTTAGCTCATTCAACAATAGGGTAAATCTCAGATAGTAGTCATTGAGAGTCTCCCTTGGCACATAGGCAAACTTATCAAAAGTATCATAAAGCTTACACTCTCGTTCTTGTTTAGTTAACGAGGTGCCTTGCATTAGAACACGAATTATATCCCATAGCTCTTTGGCAACTTTATGTTTGCTGACGAGTTTGTAGACATCTGGAGGAAGGGCTTGGAGAATGATGTTTGTTGCATACTTATCACATTTGTCTTGAATCTTCATATCTCCAGTCAACTCACCCGTCGTGCGAGGACGAGTGGTCGTACCTTCCGTCACAGTACCATAAATGGTCCATTGAGCACCGATGCCCAAATTAGATGTCCATTCTCCTTGTTCAACATATAAAGTTCCATTCGGGAAGCCCATTCCTCATACATAGTCTTCACCAACATTGGTGGACGATTATCCATACCCGAGAGGATGGACTTATCCGTAAGAGATGTATACTCCATTTCAATAAGTTAAGATTTACAAAGTTGATCGAACAATGAAATAAGATTAAGTGTTTTTATGTTGAAGTCGAGAAACAATGTTAAAATCCCTTAAAATATGTTCTTGATAAACCAAAAATTCCAAGACAAAATTACACACGAATGTCGGAATGTCTAGATCGGAATACGAGATCGGAATGTCAGATCGCAAAGTCCAGATCGCAAAGCAAGGCTGTCGAAATGTTTAGATCGCAAAGTCCAGATCGTAATGTAACTTGGTCGGAATGATGGAGGTATCGGAATGCCTAGATCGAAATGCAATGCTGTCGAAATGTTCAGATCACAAAGCCCTATCGTAAAGATTCAGATCGCAATGAACTATCAGAATACTCAGATCGCAATACCCAGATCGCAAAGTAGCTGACAAAATTCGAGCAGAGTAACGACTTAAAATACTTCCTTATACCCGTCGGAATCCCAGATCGCAAAGCACGATCAGAATGTCCAGATCGGAATAAGTAATAAAACCCACGATCGCAATGTAGAACCAAACCCTTTCCGATGGTAAGGTTATTGCGATGGAAGCCCAAGTACAAATTGTACTTTCCGATGGATGTTTCTGCTAGAATTTCGGAATGAAGAACACGACCTTTTTTGCACTTTTGATCCAAGAAAACTGATGTTTCAATGAAAACCAAGATACCAAGGACACGTTTAAGCACAAATCCCTATGTTACACTACTTAATACTACGATCAAACCAAAAAAATTTGAAGATTTCGGCAAAAACCAACTTGTACTCTACGAATTGTTAAGAAGACAATACTCAACACAAAAACAAACCTATATTTCATCCCAAGCTCTTGATACCATTTGTAGATTTGTAAATCTATGCTTATGATTTAGAGAGAGAAAGAGATAGAGAGATGGTGGATTTCACATTTTAGAGAGAGAAAGTTAAAAGTGAACTATGTGAAAATAATGAAACCACACACCCTCTCCATCTAAGGAGAGGGTTTATATACCCAAGCCCATGAGATGGGCTTGGGTTTACATTAGGCCGCCGGCCCATACACTTCATGGGCTCGGTTTTGGGCTTTGTTTAATAAATGTAAATAACTAAACTACGAGCTATAACATTGACTATTGTTGGAGTGACCGATCCTTTCTAATACGTAAAACGTATTTCCAACATAGTGAAATATTTTCTCGTATAATATTTTGAAACTTATTTTTGTGTTGGTTGACGAACTCACAATTTACCGATTTAAATTTGGGCTTACGTGCATAATTTAGCGTCTTTTACGACTAAACCGGAAACCTTAGGATTACGTATTTACGTTTTTGAACTCCGTTTTTTATGAGATAATTTTTATTGGATTCGTTTTGTGACGTTGATTCATAATTTATAAAAAAGTTTTTCGTAAAACGACCCGAGGGCACGCAAATCAAGAAAACTAGAATCGATAAATACCCGTAAACTAGTGAGATGGGACAAAACACATTGTCCCATCCCACTAGCTTGGTTTGGACGGCACACTTGACACCACACACTAAGGTGGCATCAAGTTAAGCTAACTTACACCAAGTGTAAGCAAGCTTACTCTTTAAGCTACACCATTCTTTACCACTTAACACAAAACCACTAACAACTCATTATACCATTTCCCTTACATGCAAAATCATCTCAAAACTTCTCAATACTCTCCCCCTTGTCGTCCAAAATAAAGCAACAAACATCCATTTTGATCTCTTCTAGCCATGAAACACATGTTTACTAGCTCGATTAAGGAGTTATCTTGAAGCCTTGATCATTTGGTGGCCATATTAACATCATTGGAGGTGATTTGCTTGTGTCCTAGGGCTGATTTTCCAACATATGTTCTTGATATTTGGTGGTCTTGGAGTTACTTGTTGTGTTCATCAAGTCCTTGTCTTCCAAAAACAAGGAATACACTTGGTTGGTAAAGAAGATCATCCTCTTCATTTTTCTCTTGTTATTTTGTAAAGAACAAATGTATTTTCTTTCATTTTGTATATGTATATGATGATAAAAATGTTGTGTGGGGATAAAGTGTTGATAAATATGCTTAAAAATGTTGATAACTATAAGAAATGAGGCTAAAATCTTGATTATATAGTTGGCTGTATAAAAACAGTATAAAACTAAAAGATGAACTGATAAAATTGCATGGTATGATCCATTTATAGTAAGTACAAGATGTTATACACATGTGAGAGTTGGCCATGCAATGGAATCAAAATAATGAGTGAGATATGAACAAAACAAGTTAGGTGGTCTAATCTGAATAAGCAGTTTTCTAGGGAATGTTAAGGCAAGTTAAACTCAAAATGGGCAGTAGCTATAACTAAGTTAAATGTAGCACATAATATGAAGAACATGTCACCCAAAAATTAGCTTCTAATTCATTATATAAATCTAGATATGGCAAAAATGGTGAACATGAAGATAAAAATCAGATTTTTGGAATTAATGTTTATTATTATTATATAAGCACTCACATTTTAATGTATAAAATGTAAAAATAAAAACCCACTAACTTATAAAACTTATTTATATAAATATATAAAAGGTTAATTAAATGGGTAAATTATATAAATGGTGGTGAAATAATATTTATAAGTAATAAAAACTATAAACTTGATTTTTACGACTTTTTCGGCTATCGCCGTAAAATTAACGTTTTTCGCCAAATAAAACGTAGACGACCAAACCCGTCTAATGTAATGTTTATAAGAGTCATATACTGATGTGTAGGTAACTAAGACAAGTAAAAACCGATAAAACCCGAACTATAAGAAATACGGACATTTACGAGCTAACTAAACATATTGGACTAATAATTGGACTTAATAAGATAAATACTTGTAAAAAGAGCTTATTGGGCTTAACCCATTTGGGCCTAACATGGAAAGTATACATACTGATAACATAGGTATAAAATGGATTAAAACAAGTTAAAGAACTTATACTAAGCTTAATGGACTTAAAATAGGTAAATAGGTAAAACTAGCAAACTAGTGAAAAGTTACCAAAACGTAAACACTAAAATGAGTAAACAAGGATGTATAAACCCACTTGATCATCATCATATGTACAAAATCATCATATGTATATTGTTATTTTGATAAAATTCATAGGACAAAGTCTAAGACCGATTATTATTTATATAGGTTTCCGTGACCGAAGCACGCCCGTAGCCGATAATCCGCCTTTCATTAACAACGTGAGTTCATAGCCTCGCACTCTTTTAAATGTTTTATAAAATGATTTGTAAACCCGCGACGGAGATAACATGCTAGATTTTGATAAATATAGAACACAAGTAGTCCCGATTGTATGCTTAATGATATGGACCCGAATGATGCTATGACCCTATAAACGAGACTAAAAGGATTATTAGTAGTTAGGTTATGTCACTTAAAGTCCCATTAGCATGAATTGTGAACTACCGGGATTTGGTAGACGCTTATGCATTTGATAGTACTATTTGGGGACGATCACCCCAGTTCGCGCCTTGACGGTTGATCCCCGTCGTACCACATTGATTGGTAAGCGAATTTATGTATTAGAAGATTCCATAGCGTGATTTTTGTGACGACACGCTAACTTAGATGGGCAAATTGTTTGTCGGGTTCGCGGCCCGTTGTTTTCATAGTAAGGTAACAATGTCATGTGGCTAATAATAATCCTATACAACCTATATAATTCAAATAAAATGTATCCTACAATGTATCCTATACATAATAACGACGCTATTAACGATAAATATATTACCTATCATGGTAATATAGAGACTACGGTCTCATGGACGGTTTAAGATGTATGCTTCATTTATATATTGCCTGACTAGCAATATGAGGACTTACTTCCGATATTATACTTGTGTTCTGATTTTAAATGATTATTTTATATAACGGTTTTTATTAAAATCTATGAATTCACTCGGCATTCGCTGATATGATTTTTGCATGTTTTTATCTCATGTGCTTGAAGGTAATCCGGATGGAGATCGACTCTGATGGCCCACATATTATTAAAAATGTTCATTCGATCTATGTTTTGTAAACTTAATGACCTGTATAATTTGGGACCTGTTGTACACTTTTAACCTTTTTATCGAATGAATGTATGTTAAACCTTGAACAACCATTTTTATGTGTTGTCTATGATTGGAGTTATTGTGCTATCCCGTAACACTCTAAAAGACCCTTCCGCTGTACCGATACGAAAAATGAGAGTGTTACACATAACAAAGGAAAATACAACTATACAACTAGGCCAAAATAGATTAAAAATTTTTGAAAAATGTCGAAAAATCACGTTTTCCGGTTAGAATGAGAGCAAATTCATGGAAAAGACCACTTACTTTGATAGAAGTCCCCCCTACACTTGATATAAACATTGTCCTCAATGTTTAAGCATGTGGGAGTGAACTCCCCTACACTTATGACATTGTGCACTTTGTTTAAATCTTGCTAAGGAAAGGACAACTAAAGTGAATTCAATGTGAACATATAAAATATGAAATATTGAATCACAAGAGTTTAGGATAGAACCGGGAAGATGGGAACACGGTATCACGGTTCGTCAAAAGTCATAAAGATGCTCTTTAAAGCTTGAATCCCTGCACAAGATAAGAAACAAGACAACAAACACATACAGGGCTCCCCCTACACTTATTATGAAAGCAGTAAAGGATAGATCACGGGTTGCCTCCTGAGAAGCGCTTGTTTTTGTTCACCGAGTCACGAGCCTGACTCGACCCAAATTTAGTTCATGGGAAATGTGGTGAGGGATGGAATCATCTCATGAGAGATGTCCTCACCAAAGTACAGCTTCAAACGCTGGCCATTCACCTTGAAGTTGGGCCTACTTGGCTGAGAAAGCTCAATGGTGCCGTATGGAAAGACTTTGGCGACGGTGAATGGACCAGACCAGCGGCTCTTCAACTTGCCTGAGAAGATCTTCAACCGAGAGTTTAAAAGTAAAACTTGATCACCAATGTGCAACTCTCGGTTCTTAATTCTAGCATCGTGGATGATCTTGGTCTTCTCCTTGTAGATCAGCGAGTTCTCATAAGCTTCATTCCTCAGTTAATTTAGCTCGTTGAGTTGAATCTTGCGATGATCACCGGCTTTGTTGATGTCGAAGTTAGCCCACTTCAAGGCCCAGTACGCCTTGTGTTCCAGCTCGATAGGGAGGTGGCATGCTTTCCCGTACACAAGACGATAAGGTGTACAACCGATCGGGCTCTTATAAGCAGTACGGAAAGCCCACAGAGCATCATCTAACTTATCGGCCCACGCGGCGCGATGCTCTCCCACACTACGCTCCAAAATTCTCTTCAATCCACGGTTGGAAATCTCGGATTGACCATTGGTTTGGGGATGGTAGGCGGTGGAAAGACGATGATTAACACCATACTTATCCATGACTCTTGCAAATTGATCATTGCAAAAATGAGTCCCGTGGTCACTGATAATAGCACGAGGAACACCGGATCGAGCAAACAGCTGCTTCAAAAAGTTCACAACCACCCTCGCATCGTTCGTAGGGAGAGCCTTAGCTTCAACCCATTTAGAAACGTAGTCAACGGCTACGAGGATGTACTTGTTCCCTTTAGATGATGGAAATGGCCCCATAAAGTCGATGCCCCATACATCAAAGATTTCACATTCTTGTATGAAATTTTGAGGCATCTCATCTTTATGTGTGATCTTGCCTTGTCTTTGGCAAGCATCACAATGTTTAACCATATCGTGAGCGTCACGATAGATGGTGGGCCAATAGAATCCAGAGTCTAATACTTTCTTCGCGGTGTAATTTGGACCAAAGTGACCACCGGTGGGTCCTTTATGGCAAGCGTCAAGGATTTGTACCGCTGCCGGCCCATCAACACATTGACGAATAATTAGATCCGCACATTGTTTGAAAAGGTAAGGGTCGTCCCAGAAATAATGTTCAATATCCTTAACGAATTTTTTCTTTTGATGGGACGTGAGCCCTTCCTTGATAATCCCACCCGCTAAGTAGTTTGCAATGTCCGCAAACCACGGGGTGTCATCGAGATTAGAATTGATAGACATTAAGGCCTCAAGGGGAAAAGAGTCATTGATCTCTTTGTTCGGATGATCCCCTTGATAAGGATCCTCAAGTCTACTGAGATGATCCGCGGCTAGGTTTTCAGCTCCCTTTTTGTCACGAATTTCAATGTTGAATTCTTGAAGGAGCAAAACCCAACGAAGAAGTCTTGGCTTAGAATCTTGCTTGGTCATCAAGTACTTCAACGCGGAATGATCGGTATACACGATGGTGGTAGAAAGGACAAGATAGGGGCGAAATTTTTCAAAAGCATAGACAACAGCTAAAGCTCTTTTTCGGTTGTCGTATAATGCAATTGAGCCCCTGTCATTGTCTTGCTAGCATAGTGGATTGGTTGGAAGTGTTTGTTCACTCTTTGGCCCAAAACCGCTCCAATAGCAAAGTCGCTAGCATCACACATCAACTCAAAAGGTAGCTCCCAATTAGGGGTAACCAAGATCGGTGCCTTAGTTAGCTTATCCTTTAGAAGATTGAAGGATTCAAGACACTCTTTGGAAAAGATGAAAGGAGTATCTTTTTCCAAGAGGTGGGTCATCGAACGAGCGATTTTAGAAAAATCTAGGATGAATCGACGATAGAAGCCCGCATGACCGAGGAAACTTCTCACACCCTTCACGGTTGAAGGTGGAGGCAATTTAGCAATAACATCGACTTTAGCACGGTCCACTTCAAGACCGGCTTTGGAGATTTTGTGTCCTAGCATGATGCCCTCTTTTACCATGAAATGGCATTTTTCCCAATTTAGAACAAGGCGAGTGTCTTCACACCGCTTAAGCATACGTTCTAAATTGGCAAGGCAAGCGGAGAAAGAATCGCCATAAACCGAGAAATCATCCATGAAGACTTCCATAGTTTCTTCAACCATGTCATGGAAGATAGCCATCATACACCTTTGGAACGTCCCAGGAGCATTGCATAAACCGAAAGGCATGCGTTTATAAGCAAATGTTCCGTAGGGACAAGTGAATGTGGTTTTCTCTTGGTCTTTGGGATCGATGGGAATTTGGAAATACCCGGAGAAACCGTCTAAGAAGCAGTAATAGTCATTACCCTCTAGACGTTCAAGCATTTGGTCCATGAAAGGAAGGGGAAAATGATCCTTTCTCGTAGCATCATTGAGTTTGCAGTCTATACAAACTCTCCACCCTGTAACGAGACGAGTAGGAATCAACTCGTTGTTTTCATTGGGAACAACGGTGATTCTGCCCTTCTTAGGCACACAAATGACGAGACTAACCCACGGTGAATCCGAGATAGGATAGATCATTCCCGCATCAAGAAGTTTGATAACCTCTTTTTTGATTACGTCATGGATCTTAGGATTAACCCTTCTTTGGCTTTGAATAGTGGGTTTGAAGTCGTCCTCCATGAGAATTTTGTGTGTGCAGAAGTGAGGATCAATTCCACGAATATCGAAGATCTTCCAAGCAATCGCTTTTTTGTGATTCTTCAGAACGGCGATAAGTCGGGATTTTTCTTCATCTTTCAGATCCTTTGCGATGATGACCGGTAACGTCTTGTTGCTTTCAAGGAAAACGTACTCGAGATGAGACGGAAGATACTTAAGCTCTAAATCCGGAGGATTTTCGATGGACGGCGTAGTCAACTTCGGATCATCGGTAGAGATATCCTTAGGAGATGGTGTAGAAGTTTGGTCCTCATTGAGAAGTTTCTCAATGGTACGAATGTCTTCATCCCAATCGGTGGGAGAACCATCATACTTAAGATCGAGAGGACCCAAACTAGCTTCAAAATCATCTAAGTCACTTTCTCCAAAAGGAGTCAATGACGGAGCAATTGAGGCAACGGTCTCAACATTGGGTAGAGAAGAAGAACTACTTTTAAAAGCGTCTTTGAAATGTTCTTCACAAGCCTCATCAAGAACATCAATGAAATTAACACTCTCGTTTTCCGAAGGCTGCTTAGAAATTTTACCCATGTTGAAGACGATTTTATCGTCACCAACTCTCATGATTAATTCGCCATCGGCTACATCAATGAGAGTGCGACCGGTCCTCAGTAATGGACGTCCAACGATTAATGGAACACGGGGATCCATCTCGTAGTCAACGACAACAAAATCCGCCGGGAAGGTGAATTTGTCGACACCAACGAAGACGTCTTTGGCTATCCCCACTGGATAAGCAACCGTACGATTAGCTAATTCCAAAGTCATTCGTGTGGGGACTAGCTCGGGGAGAGATAATTGCTTCCAAACACTTAATGGCATTAAGTTAATACTGGCACCTAGATCGGCTAGGGCCATGCAATTCTCTACTCCCGGGAAGTTGCAAGGAATCAAGAAACGACCCGGATCACCAAGTTTGGTGGGCAACTTCCTTAAGAGCATTACGGAGCAGTTCTCATTAAGTTGGGTCTAAGCAATATCGAGAAGTTTCTCCTTATCACTGAGAAGATCTTTAAACATTTTAACGTATTTGGGCATGTGAGCGAGAGCCTCAGCAAAGGAGATATTGAAATTTAGTTGTTTGAACATTTTAAGGAAGTTCGAAACCTGGATATCATCCTTGTTCTTCAATTTCTCATTCCTCAACCTCGAAGGATAAGGTATATTGGGTTGAGATGAAGGCTTTGGGATAGAATTCTCACTCACATCCTTGGGTGGAGGAGGGGTAGAAGTAGAAGGTGGTGGAATAGGAGATGTAGAAGTTGGAGGAATAGAAGATGGAGGATTCGGAGAAGGAGACTCGTTTTCCTTTGTCACAATCACCGGTGTAGGTGTAGGAAGCTCGGGTTCCTTTAAACCTTTTCCACTGTGAGTGGTGATTGCTTTCATATCCCCTCTTGGATTAGCAACGGTGTTACTCGAAAGAGAACCCGATCTAGAGGTTTGATTACTAGGGAAGAAACTAGCCATCATATTCCTCAAGTCATTCGTTTGACTTGCCAAAGTGTTTCGCATATCAGCTTGAAGATCGTTTCCTTGCTTAACCATATCTGCTTTCATGTTGGCCATTTCCCTCTGAAGGTTTTGCACGATTACATCATTAGTCCTCATGTAGGTTTTAACATCTTGGTGTAAGGCTGTTTGTTGGTTGAGAGGAGGAGCATGGTAGGCGGGTGGTTGATAAGCAGGTTGTTGGTAAACTTGGTTGTTTCTTTGAGGTGGATATGGGTTTCTTTGGTTTTGATATTGATTTGGAGTTGGAGCACGTGGTTGGTTTTGATTGTTGCGATTGAGGTTGTTTGGGTTTTGTGGGGGAAAACCTGGAGGTGAAAGAAAGTTGTTTGAGCGATAGCTGAGCAAGTTGCGGTCACCTTGAGGACGTGCTTGATAGATTCCTGTAGCATAGGTACCGTTGGCGGCATACACATTTTCCTGATTATCATGAGTCGAAGGACAATCGGTGTATGAGTGAGATCCCCCGCATATATCACAAGAATGGCTCAAAACATTAGCTTGGGCTATGAATTGTTTGGCATTGTTAGCATTTTGTAAAACAAGCGATTCCACAAGCGAAGTAAGCTTATCAATTCTTTTGTCGGCATCACTAGTACTAGCACTTGCTACATTAGTTCTAACACTCTTGGTTCGTACTCTATATTTGTTCTCAATAATATCCCAAGCAGCATTAGAAGACTTAACCAAAATAATACCCCCCGAAGCACTGTTTAGTGAATCTTGGGCGTTCATGCTTAAACCATTGTAAAAAGTGTTGATTTGATGTACTTTTGTTAAACCATGTTGTGGACACTTTCTTAAAAGTTCCATAAAACGGTCCCAAGATTCACTAAAAGACTCACCGTACTTTTGTTCAAAGGTAATTATTTCATTCCGCAAAGCGGTAGTACGTGAGGGTGGGAAAAAGTAGTTGATAAATTTGGTCTCTAAATCCGTCCACGTAAGAATACTTTGTAGCGGTTCCTTATCAAGCCAATTACGGGCTTGTCCCTCTAAGGAGAAAGGAAAAAGTTGCAAGCGAATCACTTCTTGTGATACCCCATTGTACTTAACCGTATTGGTAAGTTGAAGAAACCTTTTAATGTGGTCATGAGGATCATCAAGTGAGCGGCCCAAGATGGGTTGAGCAGAGACCATTTGTATAAAGCCAGATTTGAGTTCAAAGTTGTTGGCTCCAATCTCAGGAATAACAATTGCATCGGTGTTGCCTTCTACGTGCGATTGCAAAAGCTCGATCATTGGTTGATTGTCCATGGTGACAATTGGTTGAGTAATGACTTCGGCTTGAGCTACTCTCTTCTTACGAGCACGAGTACGCATGCACACCTACAAAAAGATTAGAAAAATAGAAAGGAAATATTTTTGGTTTTTATGGTTTTTTTAATTAATTAATTTTTTTTGTATTTTTGAAGATTTTATATTTTTTAGGATTTTTGAAATTTTTAAAGCAAGGAAAATAACGTTCAAAGATGAACGGATCCCAAAATCCAATGCGTCTCTCACTAAAAACCTTTAATCTTAACGAAAAGAGCCGGCAGCGGCGCCATTTAATACTAGGCTTTTTACACCGAGTATAAAATCTTATCGTCCGAATCCTTTCGAATTGACTATTGGTTCAAAGTGCGACTCAATTGTTCTTGGTGGAAATAAAAATGGTTTGGTTGATTATCTATTTTAAACTAATACCAAGTAATTTAAATGTCGTTGAGTAAAGTAGAAGTTTTTAAGATTAAACTAAATTGACGAGTTAAAAATAAATGCTTGAAAACTTAAAGGCAATATAAGAAAAATACTTAAACACTAAATAAAACTAACACTTAGAAACTTTGAAAAAACAAGGAATTCAAACCATCGGAAAAACAAAACCTAAACATGATCGGAATGTTTGATCGGAAAGTGCAATCGAAATATATGGCAAACAAGCTAATCGGAATGTTGGAAATGTAACTGATCGGAATACTGAACTACAACCCCAATCGGAATGTTAATAAATTTAAGCAATCGGAATGCTAAGCAAGACCCAATCGGAATATGTCACAAAACCCCCAATCGGAATATTTATAAGAGGGCCAATCGGAATATGGGATAGAGTACAAATCGGAATGTTCAACAAAAGTCCAAATCGGAATATCAACAAACACTACAATCGGAATACTCAAACTCCACCAGTCGGAATACTAAACCCTATTCCAATCCTGGGTGATTAGAATATGGATGCTGAAATCGGAAAACTCAAAACCCTTTTCCGATTTGACAATCGGAAAGAGGGGTGTGGGTGCTTGGTCGGAATAAGCTGATCGGAAAGGGGTTTAGACCCTTTCCGATATAAATGGGATTCGGTAAAAGCTAGGTAATAAGCTATTATAAATAAGCTAATACCCAAAACTACCACGAATCAAAAGTGAATATACTAAATAAGCACAATCAACAACTTATCCAAACTCAAAATAAGCAAACTTTTCAATTAAATCATAAAAAGATGAACTTTTTAAGAAGACTCTATTTAAAAGTAAATAAGCTAAAAGAAGCGAATAAGCCAATAAGCACACAAATCTTAAAGCTCAATCGAATGATAGCTAATGTAAACATAAAAAGATTAACTTTTTAAGCACGAAATCATTAAGAACAACACGGATCATATGAAATTCGCACCAAAATTAATCTAAATATCAAAGAAAGGTAGAAGGAGATGAAAGATTAAAAGCTTAAACTTAACTTGATTAATGAAATCAACAATACATAAAGATTTAATCTTGAAAGATTAAAAGAAAAGATGAAACTTAGTGAGAGAAAGTTGAGAACTTTCTCTCTCTAAAACTAGAAAGAAAAGTGAAAAAAATGAATACTAAAAACTAAAAGCTAACCACCCTCCTAATGTGTATTAGGAGGGTATTTATAGGAAAAATGGAAGGAGTGCATGTGTTGCATCTTCTTTGTTTCTTTCTTCACGTCTTCTCGACTCGATTTAATTCTTTGTCTTTTCTCGACGTCATCTCGGGATTTGAACTTGTCTTGTTAATTTTCTTCTTTAATTTAGACTTGAGTTCTTCGACTTCATTAAACTTCCATCTTTAGACTTTTTCTTCGATAAATCTTCAGAATAGGCCTTGGACTTCCGTTCTTTTTGCACTCTTGATCTTTTGACTTCGTCTTTTCCCGTTTTCTTTGATAAAAGCCCGTGAAAGCCCGTGTTTTCTTCCTTTTTCATCTTTTGGTTCTAAAACACAATAAAAACACAAACCACGCATAATTCCGACTTTTACGACATAAATCACACGTTTTGGTTTTGTTATTATTGGAAGTAAGTGGTAAGAGGATAAGTGTTTTCACACTTATTAATTGTACATACTTATTTATATGTAATATATAAGTTAGTGGGTTTTACGTATACATTTTATATTATATTAACTTGAGTGCTAATATTATACTATATACTTTTATTTTACAAATCTGATTATTATTTTCACTTTCACTATTTTTACCATATCTTGAGTTATACAATGATATAGAAGATCATTTTTGGAAACCATAAACTACATGATACGTGCTACAATTACTCAGTTTTAGCTACTGCTCAATCCAAGTCTAAGTGTCCCTAACATTCCTCACAAAACATACTATTCAGATTGGTACATCAATTTTGTTTTGATCATATCTCACACATTATAATGATTCCATTGCATGGCCAACTCTCACATATGTACAAGAGTTAATACTTACTGTATATTTATTCAACTATACCATTTTATCAGTTTAACATATGGTTGTTTACTGTTTTTATACAGCCTACTAAATTAAGTAAGATTTACCACTTTTACATGTAGTTTTTCATCTTTTTAATCAAATCTATCAACACCAAATCCCCACATAATATTTTTAATCATCATTCATCATCATCATATATATACATAAATAAAGAAAATACAAGATTACATATTCAAAATAACAAAAGGATAGGAAGAACAATCTCTATACAACCAAGATTGTAGGTTATGATCAAGACTTAGATTTTGATGGCAAAACTTGTGATAACCCAATATCAAATTCAAGTACACCAATCTTTGTAAACTCCTTGTGGGAAATCAGCCCTATGACACCAAGAAATCTCCTCTTTGGATGTTAGAATCACCTCCAATCTTCAAGTCTTCTATTGGTTTCCATCTTATGCAAGTTTAACATAAGATTCATGGGTAAAATTGATCAAATGGGTGTTTGTTCTTGAGTTTGGACAGCAAAAGTGAGAGGGGTGAGAGGATTTGTGGTGGTTTGCATGTTATGAAATGAATAAATGGTTTGAGGTGGTGGTTTTGATGTTTCTAGTAGTTTGGTGCAAAGCTTAAGACAAGTGTCTTAGCTTTGTAGCTAAGTTTGACACCTCAAAGGTGTGTTTAATAAGGTTTAGCCGTCCATGAGTGGGAGTGGGGAAAAAGTGGTTTTGTCTCATCCCATTTATTTACGGGTACTCCTCGATTCCAGTTTCCTCGATTTGCGTGCCCTCAGGTCGTTTTACGAAAAACGTTTTTATAAATTATGAATCAACGGCACAAAACGAATCTAATAAAAATTGTTTCATCAAAAACGGAGTTCAAAAACATAAATACGTAAACCTAGGGTTTCCGGTTTAGTCGTAAAGGACGTTAAATTATGAACGTAAGTCCTAATCTCTTCTCTTAAATTTGTGATTTTATGAACCAACACAAATTTAAATTCCAAAATAATGTTCACGGATAAATTTATTTCCTGAAGTGTCGGACTGTCACCAAAACAGTGTATGTAAACGTAAGCACGTAACGTGGAATCCTCCGGTTTAGACGTAGTCGATGCTACTTCAAGAAGTAAACCAAAATTTCTTCCCATAAATGAGTGAGTTCATAATATAACATTAAAATAATGTTTTTAAATAATACTTGAGAATAAAATATCAACCTTAAATTGACGGATTGTCACACATGATGTTTTCATCAGTATTGTTTTTACTAATATGGATTGAACAACCGTCATCCATAATTAGTTATGTGTCATTGTTTATGCATGATGTGTTAGGAACAAATATAAGTACATTAGTTACCCCTGCTAGTTGGTCAATGGTTCCCCTGCTAGAGTAAGTTCCCCCTGCTAAATAACAAAGGCAGGGGGATTGGTTCCCCTGCTGAAGTCAAAGGCCCTGCCGCTAGAGATAAACTTGGAATAGTTTATTACGCGTTTCTGTTACTACTCCGAGATACTTTCCAAGTTTGTTAGTAGTAATCTTGTACGTGAGTCCTTATGCCAATAAAAGGACTCACTAGGTTATCATGCAAAGTGTGTCTTTCTCTATTGTCTTTCATTTCATACTTTAAGGTTTTTGTAACCCTAATACCATTATTGGATATTCGTATATCTTTGATATTTTAAAGTTTAACGTTTGCTTTAATCATTTTTTCTTGTGCTAAACACTACATTCCGCATCTTGTTTAGTTACTTTGTATTGCAAAGTTTCTCTAGTGTTAGATTGAATTTATTCTTTCTATCATAACCCTTAAACAAGCTATAAAGGTTAAAGATCTGAGTTTGGGATCAACAAGTGGTATCAGAGGTTGTTGAGAAACTTTGATTAAACCAAGAACAAAACATCTCACACAATCAACCTCAACTATGTCTTCAGATTCCAATTCATCATCTTCCAACAACAATGTTCTCAAACTACCCATTCTGGATCCTGATAACTTTGAATTATGGGAATTCAGGATTCAACAATACCTCAAAATGGAACATTATGTTCTATGGGAAATCATAGAATTTAGTGATCAATTTCCAAAGACTGTGCAAGTAGATAATGGTAAGGGAGAAGATAAAGATGAAAGCTCTAAAGGTGAAGTCAACAAGAAATTTGCTACTCTTTGTGACAAAGAAATACTGGCTAGAAGGCATGATGTCAGAGCTCACAGTTCCTTACTGTTGGCTCTACCTGATAGACATCAGCTAAGATTTAGAAAGTACAAAACAGCTAAGGAACTCTGGGAAGCCATAGGCACAACTTTTTGTAGGAAATGAAGCCACAAAGAAGAAGAAGAAGAATCAAATGCTTGATGAATTTGCTTCTTTCAAAGCAATTGGTGATGAAGCAATTGGTGCTATTTACAATAGGCTTCAAGATATGGTGGCTCTGTTAGAGTTCTTTGAAATTGAAGTGACAAGAGAACAGGTGAATACCAGGTTTCTTAACAGTCTTCCCGTCTACAAAGCTATTTGGCAGAATAAGTATGACTTAGATAACAAGAACATTGATGACATATATAATAACTTGAAAGTTTTTGAACCTCTTGTCAATGAGAAGAAGTCAAAAGGAACAATTCCCACTAATTCAACTGGAACCACTGATTCCCTGCTAACATGGCATTCATATCTCAAAGCAGTGGGATCTCCAAAAACAGTGGAATCGAAGTTGGCACTGCTACTCATTCCCATGCTACCAGATCTGGATCATCTTATGATGAAGAAAGGCCTGCAATTTTCATCCTTGACACTGCTTGTGCTTTTATAGCATCCCAAGGGCCACACGGATCTACTGTGTTACATGAAGATCTGATTGTAGTGTTTTTGCTACCCTTTAGGAAAAGGAATAGGCAAAATAGTGGTAAGCGTTAAGTGTCGGTTTAGGAAAACCGAGCACTAATGACCAAATAAGTTCAAGTTCGTTTCCCAAGGAGGCTAGTGCGTTGTGTAATTAATTGATTAATGGTTTGTGATTATATTGAGAAAAAGAAAATAGAAATGGGGTGAGAAGAGAATGACGGTTACGTAGACGGATTAAACTAAGACGAAAAAGGCGTTCACATAAAACCGTAAAAAGCTACAAATTAAAAATTTAAACCTAAAAATTAATTAAAAGCTAAAACTAAGTCTAAAATAATATAAATAAGAATAAAAATCCAACAAAAATATTTTAAAACCTTTTATTAATTAAATATTCAATTTTAAATGCTAATTAAAGCCCTAAAATTAAATATAATTAATCAAAATGTCCAAAATATTATTTTATTGAACAAATAACTTACTTATATTATCTAAAGACTAAAAGTATTTTTCCTAAATTTTAAAAACTATTTTTCTATTTTTAAATCACTAAAAACTATTTTTAAACTAAAATAATCACAAAAATAATAAAATAACACTAAAAATAATTTGACACTTTTAAAAATCCTAAATTATACTAAAGAACAGTAGAAAAATGAAAAAGTTTGAAAAATATAAAAATTTTTACTAAAAGACAAAAACAGTTTTAAATAAAACCCTAATTAAACTAATTTAATTCTAAAAAATAAATAAAAAGTGAACAGTAAATACTTTTTTAACTAAAAATCTTAAATTATTTTTCTTAATCTATGAAAAATGTTAAAACTGAAAAATAACACTTTTTCACACTAGAAGACAAAAATCAGAAATTAAAAAGTATTTAAAATAGCTATTTAATTTAAAAAATATAAAATGAACAGTAACATAAAATCTAATTAAGCAAAAAAATCAAAAATAAAATAAGAAAAATAATGAAACTATTTTGAGACCCTAATTCTTGTTTTCAGTCACTAAAGACAAATAAGTGAAGAAGCTGAAAGTGACATGTGCTTGTGATTTGTCCAGTAGTGTAACAGTGGTAACAATTGTATTGGCAGTGGGAACTTGGTTCCCACTGTTATAGCAATTTTCTTGGTCAGTTGACCAATAAGCTTAGGGAAGCTTATTTGAGGCTTATCCTTGGACAACGGGGGCACCCCTACACTCAGTGGAGTGTAGGGAGTCAGATAATGCACAAAAACACACAAGTCTTCACAAGATCAAACACAAAAAGGCACAAAAATAGTTACTGATTAAGCTTGATAGGGTCTGATGAAAAGTAACTTAATTTACTTGCACAATGATGAGTTCCAAAGCTTCAAACCTAGCACAATAATCAACCAAATGACATACAAGCTATACACAATCCTCAATGGACCTAATATCTAGCAGCTTTCAAGATCTAATGGTCAAATTCACATGAAAATAATCAGAAAAATAGGTTTGCTGATTTTGACTGTTTTTACCAAAAATATAGCATACAAACTTCTGATTTAAACACATCCAACCAACAAGAACAACACACTTATGCCAATTGAACCTAAGATAGTGAGTGTGGGTGGTTTTTAACAGGTTTATAATCCTATAACCCTATTAGATCACTAATCCCAAACACCCCTTAAATACTGAAAATGAACTTTTTTCAAATCAAATGCTATCAAACTCAAACCAAATTGATTAAAACTTAACCTAACATTCATAAAAACCTAAAACAAACATGAACAAACCTATAAACTAGCATTTAAACAGCTTTCATGCATTTTTCACCAAATCACACAAATCATAATTTTTTGAGAACTGAAATCAAGGATTAGGATAGTTACCTTGTAGGACCCACATCCAGGTCCCACAATGGCTGAAAAGCCACCTCCAACAAGCCCGAGCTTGTGCTGAACCTTGGACTGCTAGGATTCAAGATGATGATGATCCTTTCACTTGCTTTGATCCTACACAAACACAACAAACAAGGAAAGGAAATACAAGCTTCAATAAGCTTAGCCCACAAGCTGGTGTCAAGAGCTTGTGGGTATAGCTTGTGAAATAGTAAGCTTAACAAGAAAAATGGAAAAACAGATTTTTCTTCAAAAATCTTTTTCAAACCTTTGAGACCAACAACCTTGGAATTTTGAACACATTTTAAATCAAGTACAAATTCAAAAATCCAGGAATCCAATTCTACTTTCCCTTCATAAGATTCTTGGATTTCTGAAAATAAAAAAAAAACCTTTTTGAACTCTTTTTGAAAACTGAAACTTCAAATTGTTTACCAAATATTAATGGAACTCAGAATTCTAGCTCAAACAAACACCAACTTTCAATATATAAAAAGGAATAACATTTACTAAGAAAAAACCAACTTTTATAAAAATTAAAAAGGAATTACAAGTTTGGCTAAAAAATCTGGAACAATGATAATGAGACACATACGTCTCATTATATACAAGCTGATAGAAAATTCTAGAGACTAGAACCCTAATACATGAAATTCCCTAAAAGCCCTTGGGTCTGAATTTGGAATCTTGGTCAAAATGTGCTCCCATGTGATCTTGCAAAAGTCCAGCTGTAAGGAATTCATCTTGAACATTCATTTGGTATTGGGGACCAAGGAATAGATGTGGGGCGTTTATCTGGTCGGGTTTAGGGGTTTGGGACGAAAGTGATGGGCAGGGGAGGGTCCCACAAGACACATGGGTGTGTCTGGGTCATGGTTTTGGTGTGGGTTTTGGTGACAAAGAGGTTAATTAGTGATCTGGAAAAGGGTTAGCAAAACCCCTTTGTTTTAAGGTGGATTGATGCTGGGGATTTTTAGGGTTTATGGGGTGATTAGCGTGTGTTTAATCCGTTTAGGGGTTAAGTTTATTTAAATAATGTGTTTTGGTGGGAAGTATTGGGGTTTGACTGGGGGTTGACTGAGTTTAATAAATAAACTCGTGAGTGGGGTGTGACGTGGGTGGATGGGAGGAGGTGGTGTTATGTGAGTGGTGGAGTGGGGTGATGTGGAGGTTTGGTTGGCTGGGAGGGGTTTGTGTGTTTGACAAATATGGCCCTCCAATTCTCTTCAGTCTTTCACTTTGTAATAAACAGCAAACAATCTTCATTCCTTTGTAAACAACTTTGATAGCTTGTCAATTTCAGTCCTTTTGTTTAATTAAACTTTAGGCAAGGACTACAAATGCAATTTTATCCAATTACAAGGGCTATTCTTGACATTTCTTCAAACTTTAAGGATTTTTCTTGTACAAATGACTATTGGAGGGTCATTTGTGACAAGTCTTCAAAGATTAGGGACCAAACTTGTATTTCTTCAATTCTTTAAGGTCATTTTTGGAAATTCCATTCTTGGGCCCCGTTCATTGTGCGGCTTCGTTTCCCGTGTTCGTTTTTGATTGATTCTTGTGATCTTTTTGTCATTTACTCAATATCCGTACCTAAAATACACAAGCAACAAACACGGGCATATATTTGGCAGTTTTAATGATATTTAATGCATTTTAAGCCCGATTTGGACGATGAGACTATGTATAAAAGCAGTCTCATCACTCCCCCATACTAAACCATTGCCGTGCCCTCACGCAATGCTAGAATAAAGTATCGTAGAATCTCCAAAATTCATTTTTATTCACTTTATTGAATGATAAACTAGCTACACTGCTACTATCACTACTACTTGTGTTTTAGACATAATGTATGATTTTTATCGCAAAATGGGACGTTTAGGTTCATAGAATAAGAACACGTGAATGCTTCGTTAGAAATAATTTCATCGTCCTCGATTTTCACCCCAATTCCATGCTAAGCATGCAACGAGATCATTGTCATTATAAGTTAGTAATGCTAACACTACTCATATGCCCTAATCACGTACTTATCCTCCCATTATTCCTAAGTTGTATCTCTTATATTTTATTTTGTCTTGAATGTTTCATGAGGATACATTGCTTGACTTATGCGATAATAGAGATTTAGGTCTAAAAATAGAGTCTTAACGGTGTAACTAAGACCATCAAATCAATAACCCCTCCTAATAGACAACAATGTCAAAAAATTAAGTTGACAAGAAGAATCGATAAACACGGTTTTATAACGGTTTTGAACATGAGACTTATTACCAAGACTTTTATACCCCCCCTAACGGAAGGGCCTTATTATCTTTGGTTTACCTCCATCTTTTATTCAACTTCGCCATGAAGCTTTTTATTATGACTTCGGTCTTGCCTTGTCTTTTATTATCCGCCTCATCGGTGGTTTTATTAGCCAAAGACGTATATCCTCACGCTAAGGCGAATTTTGGATCTTTAAAGCTTCGAAGATTAAGGCTTGATTCACTTTCAATTTTGCATAGATTTTTCGGCCTTGTGAGCTTCAAATTGTTTGCTTGATTTAGGTGAGCACTTGAAATCTTATTATTGGGTGAAGCTTTTGATTATTAGGGTGCCAATACTTCAAAACCGTGACGCTGGCGATACCTTAATGTCGTCCCAATTTAATTACACGGAAGCTACTAGAAAAGACTAGAAACCCAACAATCCTAACTAAACCGCTAAGTCAATATTTATTAAGCAAAAAATATTTACAAGCGAAGGGAGAATAAGCAAATAACGAGAACACATGAGTTTTTGAAAGAATACGAGTACTCTACGTTTAGCCTAGTAACTTATAATTAACCCTATCATTTCTCGTCCTCATTTAAGAGACTTAGCCTAATGTGTAGTTAAGAAATCAAAGCTAAGTGCTCAACACGCACGGTCGAGTCAAAATTACTCTTATTCTAGCCATCAGAAAACCTACATTCGTGTCTACAACACTTATGAAATAGGAGAAAAAATTTAAAATTTGGCCATTTTTAGCCTTATTTTGCAATAAAACGATAAACAAAAAGATAAACTTTGGAAAGCGTGAAGGTTTGGCAAGGCAAGTATCTATTCACCCCCCATACTAAAGTTAAACATTGTCCTCAATGTTTTGAGTCTAGGGGTGTAAACACCCCCATACTAGAGATGTAATCGAATGCCTAATCTAGCATGGAAAGGGTGTAACCAATAAATTAATAGCCGTTTATGAAGTGTGCTAAAAACCTAAGGTTAGAACATCAAAGGATATATCATTTGGATATTGAGAAAGCCTTCAAAGCAAACGATCGAGTGCTCCCATAAAACGAACACGAGAGGCTCCAATCATGAAGATCATGATCTAAAAACCACAATGCACAAACAACCACGAAACAAATGTTGGAAGGGCACAAATCCCCTCACATTAAACTAATTAGAAAGCAATAATATGTACATGGATAAGCATGGGTCTCCCCCACGAGGCACCTTGTTTTTGATAACCGAGTCAAAAGCTCGACTCGAATCCCCCATAAATGTGATCATTTGGGGATAATCATGGTATGGTCAAATTTTGGTGGGGCTTACATGATAAACAAGGCCCAAAAACAACCGTTATTAAGGACTAAGTCCTTTGATGGTGCAAAATACCGGGATCGAAGATGGTGTTCTCGTTTTCATTGGAAAAACAAATCAACGCCACTTTGTCATGTGCCAACACAAACCCAAACGGTTTTAAGAAAATAGGTGAGAATAAATAGAAGGTTGGGACAATGGGTAAGTCATAAAAACCATGAGCTACTCGAGGTAGACTCGCACCAATCAAATAGAAATATTTTCCATTTGTTGCATCGGTGGAAGACCGAGATTTCCCTTTATAAGCAATTCTGGGATCAAATATCTCGTCCTCGGTGGAGAATGGGGAGGGAACATAAGGGGCTTCCCCCACACTAGGTCCACACAAAGCATCGTCAAAAGGAGAAGACGAGCTTGTAGCACTCAAAACACGTGGTGATGACGGAGTTAGAGTTGTAGAAAAATCTTTTAAATTGATTTTAAAATCATTTCCTTTTTCATCTTTTAAACTCTCCTTATGAAAACCCGACTTAATTATGTCAAAAATATTTGGTGTTTCTGAAGCAATGTTAGTCACACTAAAAATTCTCACATTTGAAAACCGTTTTGGTAAAGGTGGTGGTAAGTTCTCAAAACGTTTGTCAACAAAGAAAACTCCCCCATCGGGATCAACATATTCATCATCCGAAGAATCATTCGTGATTGGAATCGTAGGCTTAACACTCTTAACCTCCACCGGCGGAGGGGACAGAAAATCGTTTTTATCATCAACTTCTAAAACTCTTTTTGAAATGTTTTTGCAAATGTTTTTATGGGGCTAACATTGTTCAAAGACGTGATAGAATACACATGAGAAAGTGTGGAGTTTTGAGTTGCATTAATGACGAGTTCTTCCTCATTGAAACGAAGAGTGATTTTCCTAGCATGCACATCGATAAGTGCTCTCGAGGTATCCAAAAATGATCGACCTAAAATTAGAGGAACTTTAGGATCGATGGGAATGTCAACAACGATAAAGTCTACGAGATAGTAAAACTTTCCAACTTTCACGAAGACGTCCTCGGCTACTCCACAAGCTAGAATCGTAGAATGATCGGCCATCTCGATTGAAATTCTTGAAGGAGTGAGATTGGGAAGATTGAGCGACTTAAAAATCTCAAGAGGCATCAAATTAATACTAGCACCAAGATCGGCCAAGGCGTAGCATTCTTCCATGTCTTGTATAGCACATGGGATTAAAAACTTGCCGGGATCACCGACTTTTTGAGGTATGCGACTAAGAAAAACCGATGAACAACTAGACGATTTTTGCAATTTCTCTTTGTTATTCAACATACTTTTGAAGTTCGCGGCAAATCGAGGCATCATGACCATGGCGTCGGCAAAACTTATATTAAAATGCAAGTCACGAAACATTTTCATAAAAAGTTCAAATTGATAATTATTTCGTTCTTGTGCCTTTTCCTTGTCTCGTCTTGAAGGGTAGGGTAAGGGTGGTGTGGGTTGGGGCATAGGCATCGGCCTTGGAATCTCGGGTTCCATGATTGGTATTGGTTCAACCGTAGGTGTGGTTTGAGCGGTACTTCGTGGGCTTGGAATTTGCTCCTTTTCAACCACCACCTCGGGTTCTTTCTTTTTTTCCTTCTCCGTAGAAGTACTTGGACGAGAAATGGGTTCTTTGAAAGTTTTACCACTACGAGTAGTAATAACCTTCAATTCTCCTTTCGGGTTCACGATGGTATCACTAGGAAGACCACCCGAAGAAGAAGGTTTACACATGATAGCTTCAAACATTTTTCCCATTCGGTCTTCAAACAGATTGTCTAGCATCCGCTTTTAACAATTCTTGCTTAATCTCATGTTGACCTTGCTCCATTTTTTGTTGATTTTGTTGGAGACGTTGAACATTTCCTTCCATTTTATTAGCATGAGTCTTAAGTTCATTAGCAAGTTCGTTTTTAAGCTCGTTTTTCAACTCGGATCTTAAGCTAACCATCTCACGTTGCATATTATCAAACTTAGCATCGTTTGCTTTTGCATAATTCAAAAATTCTCCTTGAAGATTTTTGGTGTGATCATTTTGAAAACCTTGTGTGGTAGTTTGAAAATCACGGTTTTGGTTTTGGTTTGAAATTTGCCCATTTCAACTTTGATAATTACCCTTGTTGTAGTTACGTTGATTGCCTTGATAATTACCACCTTGATTGTTGTTACGATAGTTATTAGCATTTTGATTTGGTGGAGCTTGATTTTGGCGGGAACCTTGACCGTTTTGGTTGTAAGTTCCTGTTGCTACATAAGCACTCGAAGTGTTACCATCCGTGGTAATGCACTCGGAAAGATCATGAGCTCCACCACACGACAAACAACACTTAGAAACCGCTTTAACCGAAGCGGAGTTCGAAGCTTCTTGAGCTTTCCAATGAGACATAAGGTTAGCAAATCTATCAAAAAACCGATTTTCTTCATTAGCTTCATCATGTAAGGCATTAATGCTACGAGACGATGACGAGCCCATTTTGGCAACACTCGGTGTGTTATGAGGGCTATAAACCTTAGACCTATTCTCAATTATCACCAAAGCTTCCTCAACCGTTTTACACAAAAAATTACCACCCACGGTGGAATTTAAATAATCTCTTTCATGATCATTAAGTCCATTGTAAAACGTGTCAATTTGATGGAAGTCGGAAAAACCGTGATGAGGACATTCATGTAACATCTCCTTAAACCTATTCCAAGCCGTTGAAAAACTTTCATTTGTTTCTTGTGAAAATTTTGAAATCTCGTTTTTCAAGTGCGTAGTCTTAGAGGGCGGAAAAAATTGGTTCACGAATTTTGAAACGAGATCCTTCCACCTCAATATAGAATTGGGTGGCTCTTTCTCTAACCAAATTTTAGCGGGCCCCGCTAAGGAATACGGAAAAAGCATCATCTTAATCGAGTCATTCGAGACATCCTTAAATTTGCAAGTAGCGGTAAGACGATTGAATTGGCGGATATGGTTGTGTGGATTGTCCTTCTCATCACCACGGAATTTGTTGTTTTGGATCATCGACAACAAACCCGTCTTCACCTCAAAATTCTCCGCAAGGGTAGCAGGAATCACAATAGCCTCTCCATAACCCTCGGTGGGTGCTTGAAGTAACTCCATCATAGTTCGATTCGCCATGGTTGGTGCTTCTCTTACAATGGGTTCGTCAATAGGAGACTCCTCACTAGAATGATTTGGAGTAGGAGTTTTGTTCTTTCGTTTACGTGCACGTTTTGCTTGATTACGAGTTAGCATAAACGTCAGGTACAACGAGGGGACGAGCAAAGAAGATTCTTTTTGGTGTTTTTAACTTTTTCAATTTTTTTGTGGTTTTTGATTGTATTAACCCTTTTGGATCTTGTGGAATGTATTAAGTAGACACAAATATACAAATCTCCTCCTTAATCAAATCTCTCGATTAAAGAAGCCTCAAGGAATGAAAACGATCACGTGAAGTGAACGCCTTCGATGACTTTAGAACGTTGGTGGAACACCAAAACGTTCAAGAGGGTTTAATCAAATGAAACCAAGAAAAAATATATGATATGTAATAATACTTTGGGCGGCAAAACCCTCGATTAGCTTTCAAAATCAAATTCTCACAAGCAAGCGGAGGAAACGAGGCGGCGCGAAGCACTTAAGAGCCTTTTTCCTTTAGCTCGTGAAATACAACCGCCTTATACCCACCTTATAGTTTGTATTTTTCAAAATCGAGCTTCACGAAAGTATTTATCTATTTTTGCCTTTTTCTTTGGTTTGAGATTCGAATACAATGATTGGGTAATGACCTCCCAAGTCAAGGTTGTGATTTCTCACGTATTTGGAGTACTTGTGAAATTATTGTTCTACGTATACACTATAGTAATAGTATTCACACAAAAACCGAAAACCGATAATACGTATTAGTAGAGTGCTACTAATACAAATACTATTTATGGTTAGTATATAAAAATAACAATGCCAATCAAAACACAACACGCCTCCCCGGCAGCGGCGCCAAAATGATTGTAGTTTTTTTGCTACCCTTTAGGAAAAGGAATAGGCAAAATAGTGGTAAGCGTTAAGTGTCGGTTTAGGAAAAACGAGCACTAATGACCAAATAAGTTCAAGTTCGTTTCCCAAGGAGGCTAGTGCGTTGTGTAATGAATTGATTAATGGTTTGTGATTATATTGAGAAAAAGAAAATAGAAATGGGGTGAGAAGAGAATGACGGTTACGTAGACGGATTAAACTAAGACGAAAAAGGCGTTCACGTAAAACCGTAAAAAGCTACAAATTAAAATTTTAAACCTAAAAATTAATTAAAAGCTAAAACTAAGTCTAAAATAATATAAATAAGAATAAAAATCGAACAAAAATATTTTAAAACCTTTTATTAATTAAATATTCAATTTTAAATGCTAATTAAAGCCCTAAAATTAAATATAATTAATCAAAATGTCCAAAATATTATTTTATTGAACAAATAACTTACTTATATTATCTAAAGACTAAAAAGTATTTTTCCTAAATTTTAAAAACTATTTTTCTATTTTTAAATCACTAAAAACTATTTTTAAACTAAAATAATCATAAAAAATAATAAATTAATGCTAAAAATAATTTGACACTTTTAAAAATCCTAAATTATACTAAAGAACAGTAGAAAAATGAAAAAGTTTGAAAAATATAAAATTTTCACTAAAAGACAAAAACAGTTATAAATAAAACCCTAATTAAACTAATTTAATTCTAAAAAATAAATAAAAAGTGAACAGTTAAAACTTTTTTAACTAAAAATCTTAAATTATTTTTCTTAATCTATGAAAAATGTTAAAACTGAAAAATAACACTTTTTCACACTAGAAGACAAAAATCAAAAATTAAAAAGTATTTGAAATAGCTATTTAATTTAAAAAATATAAAATGAACAGTAACATAAAATCTAATTAAGCAGAAAAATCAAAAATAAAATAAGAAAAATAATGAAACTATTTTGAGACCCTAATTCTTGTTTTCAGCCACTAAAGACAAATAAGTGAATAAGCTGAAAGTGACATGTGCTTGTGATTTGTCCAGTAGTGTAGCAGTGGTAACAATTGTATTGGCAGTGGGAACTTGGTTCCCACTGTTAGTGAAATTTTCTTGGTCAGTTGACCAATAAGCTTAGGGAAGCTTATTTAAGGCTTATCCTTGGACAACGGGGGCACCCCTACACTCAGTGGAGTGTAGGGAGTCAGATAATGCACAAAAACACACAAGTCTTCACAAGATCAAAAACAAAAAGGCACAAAAATAGTTACTGATTAAGCTTGATAGGGTCTGATGAACAGTAACATAATTTAGTTGCACAATGATGAGTTCCAAAGCTTCAAACCTAGCACAATAATCAACCAAATGACATACAAGCTATACACAATACTCAATGGACCTAATATCTAGCAGCTTTCAAGATCTAATGGTCAAATTCACATGAAAATAATCAGAAAAATAGGTTTGCTGATTTTGACTGTTTTTACCAAAAATATAGCATACAAACTTCTGATTTAAACACATCCAACCAACAAGAACAACACACTTATGCCAATTGAACCTAAGATAGTGAGTGTGGGTGGTTTTTAACAGGTTTATAATCCTATAACCCTATTAGATCCCTAATCCCAAACACCCCTTAAATACTGAAAATGAACTTTTTTCAAATCAAATGCTATCAAACTCAAACCAAATTGATTAAAACTTAATCTAACATTCATAAAAACCTAAAACAAACATGAACAAACCTATAAACTAGCATTCAAACAACTTTCATGCATTTTTCACCAAATCACACAAATCACAATTTTTTGAGAACTGAAATCAAGGATTAGGATAGTTACCTTGTGGGACCCACATCCAAGTCCCATAATGGCTGAAAAGCCACCTCCAACAAGCCCGAGCTTGTGCTGAACCTTGGACTGCTAGGATTCAAGATGATGATGATCATTGCACTTGCTTTGATCCTACACAAACATAACAAACAAGGAAAGGAAATACAAGCTTCAATAAGCTTTGCCCACAAGCTGGTGTCAAGAGCTTGTGGGGATAGCTTATGAAACAGTAAGCTTAACAAGAAAAATGGAAAAACGGATTTTTCTTCAAAAATCTTTTTCAAACCTTTGAGACCAACAACCTTGGAATTTTGAACACGTTTTAAATCAAGTACAAATTCAGAAATCCAGGAATCCAATTCCACTTTCACTTCATAAGATACTTGGATTTCTGAAAAAAAAAACCTTTTTGAACTCTTTTTGAAAACTGAAACTTCAAATTGTTTACCAAATATTAATGGAACTCAAAATTCTAGCTCAAACAAACACCAACTTTCAATATATAAAAAGGAATAACATTTACTAAGAAAAAACCAACTTTTATAAAAATTAAAAAGGAATTAGAAGTTTCGCTAAAAAATCTGGAACAATGATAATGAGACACATACGTCTCATTATATACAAGCTGATAGAAAATTCTAGAGACTAGAACCCTAATACATGAAATTCCCTAAAAGCCCTTGGGTCTGAATTTAGAATCTTTGTCAAAATGTGCTCCCATGTGATCTTGCAGAAGTCCAACTGTAAGGAATTCATCTTGAACGTTCATTTGGTATTGGGGACCAAGGAATAGATGTGGGGTGTTTATCTGGTCGGGTTTAGGGGTTTGGGACGAAAGTGATGGGCAGGGGAGGGTCCCACAAGACACATGGGTGTGTGTGGGTCATGGTTTTGGTGTGGGTTTTGGTGACAAAGAGGTTAATTAGTGATCTGGAAAAGGGTTAGCAAAACCCCTTTGTTTCAAGGTGGATTGATGCTGGGGATTTTTAGGGTTTATGGGGTGATTAGGGTGTGTTTAATCCGTTTAGGGGTTAAGTTTATTTAAATAATGTGTTTTGGTGGGAAGTATTGGGGTTTGACTGGGGGTTGACTGAGTTTAATAAATAAACTCGTGAGTGGGGTGTGACGTGGGTGGATGGGAGGAGGTGGTGTGATGTGAGTGGTGGAGTGGGGGTGATGTGGAGGTTTGGTTGGCTGGGTGGGGTTTGTGTGTTTGACAAATATGGCCCTCCAATTCTCTTCAGTCTTTCACTTTGTAATAAACAGCAAACAATCTTCATTCCTTTGTAAACAACTTTGGCAGCTTGCCAATTTCAGTCCTTTTGTTTAATTAAACTTTAGGCAAAGACTACAAATGCAATTTTATCCAATTCCAAGGGCTATTCTTGACATTTCTTCAAACTTTAAGGATTTTTCTTGTACAAATGACTATTGGAGGGTCATTTGTGACAAGTCTTCAAAGATGAGGGACCAAACTTGTATTTCTTCAATTCTTCAAGGTCATTTTTGGAAATTCCATTCTTGGGCCCGGTTCATTGTGCGGCTTCGTTTCCCGTGTTCGTTTTTGATTGATTCTTGTGATCTTTTTGTCATTTACTCAATATTCGTACCTAAAATACACAAGCAACAAACACGAGCATATATTTGGCAGTTTTAATGATATTTAATGCATTTTAAGCCCGATTTGGACGATGAGACTATGTATAAAACCAGTCTCATCCAGATCTGAGTCAAATCTCTAAGCAAGGACTGGAGAAAATGGACATCAAGTGGAACATGGCTCTACTTAGTATGAGAGCCAACAAGTTTTACAAGAAATATGGAAAGAAGATCTCCATCAATCCTTTTGATGTAGCTGGATTTGACAAAACAAAGGTTGAATGCTACAACTGTGGCAAGAAAGGTCACTTTGCTAGGGAATGTAGAGGACCTAGGACTGGAAACAACTATAGGAAGGAAAGCAGGGATGATGATTCTGGTGCTAAGGCCATGGTAGCAATGCAAGGGATAGATGGAGCAGGTGGATGGGATTTGAGTGCCATAACAGAGAGTGTTGAAAGACATCAAGCATTGGTTGCAGAGGAAAAAGAGGAAGATTTACTCTTATGGCCATGTCAAGCTCCAGCTCAGACAATGAGGTATACGATGATTCATATTGTACTAAAGCTTGTAGGAAAAATACTGAGTCATTGAATGATCAAATAAGAAAGATAAAAGTTGATTATATTAATTGTGACAATGACCTTGATAATTACAAACGTGCTTTAGAACAGCTAGAATCTACCATAAGAGAGTATAAACAAAGAGAAAGTAATTATAGAGATCACATTGTGATTCTAGAGAGAGATGCTAAGGAAAATAATGATTCCATAAAGGAGTTGACTGCTGAACTTGAAGTTTTTAAATCTAATAAAAAGATAGATGATGAAACTGTTGAAAAATTTGGAAAAGCTTCTAAAGATTTAACTAAACCAGTTGAAATTAGACAATCTCCTAGGGACAAAACAGGTTTTAGGATTAAAAATGAGCATGCTACCATACCACCACCTCCTGCCAATATTCATGCACCTTTTCCTAGAAAAGACTTGTCTTGGACTGGTCTCTCTTGTTTCTAAAAACAGGAAGATATTGAATTTTATTTGAGTGCTTACATACCTAATAGTCTTGAAACAGAAGAGCCACTAGTGAATACTAGTATTGTTAGCGACTTTGAAAAGGAACATATTGCTTTAAAACAATGGAAAAATGATAACCCTGTTCTCTTTTCAAGAGAAGGACTTTTTGGTAGTGATTCTAGTTCTAAGAGTAGTTCACCTAAATCTAAAACAGGATCAAAGTCCTCTAAATCCACTGTTAAATATGCTGGTATGTATAGGTCTGTCAGAGGTAATCAGAGAAATTGTAATGACCAAAAGTCTCACCAATTAGGAGAGGACTTTGTGATAAATACCAAACCTTGTTTCACATGTGGGAGTTTTGATCATACTTATCAAGAATGTCAGGCACCAATGGAAGTTGTGGCTGCAAATCCTTTAAAAGATATGCAACCTAAAGCCATTCTTCTAAATGCAGCGGCAAAATCCTTTTCCCCTGCCAAGTATGTTTCCCCTGCTTTGAGAAACAAGGTTAATGAAAAAAATGTTGTTCCTGCTCTAAGAAAGGTGAATGATGCATATCCCAAGACCAGCTCTTCCATGACCAACCCAGCACCTCATAATACATATAGATCTATCTCTAGACCTTTCCAACACATAAATAGAGGCCAAAAAAAAGATGGGTTCCCTCTGCTAAGCATAGGGATTCCCCTGCTAAATCTGGGGTATCCCCTGCTAGCAAAGTTTTTCCCTCTAGGAACATGGGCATATGGGGGAAAGCTATGAAAGCCCTCAGCGCGTTGGGTTTGGGTACCCAAAAGGGGTGCTCAGTCTAATGGTGTATCTCTAGTTTTTGATAAGCTATCCTATATTGATACACAAGATAGATCCAAGTCTGTAATGGCTTGGGTCCCCAAGAAAAACTAATTTGTTTTTCTTTTTGCATGTGAAAAAGAAGATCAGGGATGTTAGAGCATATTGGGATAGTGGATGCTCAAGGAGCATGACTGGACAAAAATCTTATCTGTCTAACTTTGTTCCCCTACATGACAATGATGTTGTTTCTTTTGGCGATGGGCATGGAATAATCATAGGAAAAGGAACTATTGTCACCAATGGGATGACCTTTGACAATGTCTACTTGGTGAAAGAGCTCAAGTACAATCTATTCAGTGTGTCACAGATGACTGATAACAAGAGTTTTGTCTTGTTTACTGATACTGAATGTCTGGTGTTAGGAAAGGAGTTTGTCTTACCACCAAACACTCCTATTGTCCTCAGAACACCAAAACAAAAGAACATGTACACAATTGATCTCAAGGAAATCTCTCTTCAAGACAATGAAACCTGTTTCATTGCCAAAGCCTCAGTAGATGAGTGTAAGAAATGGCACAGAAGACTTGGTCATCTAAATTTTAAGAACATGAACAAACTGGTAAAATATAATCTGGTTCATGGTCTTCCTTCAAATTCCTTTGTCAATGATCATACTTGTGCTGCTTGTCTGAAAGGGAAGCAACATAGCGCATCTTGCAAATCAAAAACAAGTATGTCCACTACCAAGCCATTGGAACTACTACATATGGATCTCTTTGGTCTTACTTCTGTGGCAAGCATAATGAAGAAATGGTACTGCCTAGTGATTACTGATGATTTTTCAAGGTTCACATGGACATTCTTTTTGTTTGAAAAGAGTGACACAACTGATGTACTCATCGGGTTCATCAATCAGATTGACTATCAAAAAGCATGAGGGTAGTGACCATGAGATCAGACAATGGTGGTGAATTCAGAAACCAGAAACTGGATACTTTCTGCATAAACAAAGGAATCAAGAGGGAATTTAGTATTGCAAGAACACCTCAACAGAATGGAGTTGCAGAGAGAAGGAATAGGACACTCATTGAAGCAGCAAGGACTATGCTGTCTGATTCCAAACTTCTAGTTATCTTTTGGGCTGAGGCTGTATCCACCGCTTGTTATGTCCAAAACAGGGCCTTGGTGGTTAAGGCACACAACAAGACTCCTTATCAGCTGTTCAATGGAAGACCTCCTTTAATTGACTTCTTTAGACCATTTGGATGTCATATGACAATTCTGAACACAATTGACAATCTAGGCAAGTTCAGTGAAAAGGGGGATGATGGATATTTTGTTCGTTATTCATTAAACAACAAGGGATATAGGGTCTTCAACACGAAGACAAGCAAAATAACAGAAAATCTTCATGTGAATTTTCTTGAAGAAAAGCCTGAAGATGTTCAAACAGGTCTTGATTGGTTCTTTGATATTGAGGTTCTTTCAAAATCTATGAATTGTGTACCTGTTGCATTGTAGAATACTAACATTTTAGGTACTCAAGAACCAACTGGTGTAGAGAAGCCACCATTGAGGTACATGAATGTACCTTTACTATTTCCCATTGAAGCTGCTTCAAAACAGGTGAAGAAGATGATACCTCTCAAAGGAAAGAACAGACAATCTCTTTCCCTGCTAAGACAACTTCTAAAAGCAGTGGAATGGCTGAAAGCAGTGGAATCCATGATTCCCCTGCTAGATCAATTGCTTCCCCTGTTACAAAGGATCATGTTGTTAATGACATCAATGATGAAGAAAGAGAATCCCCACTCATTTCCTCATCTACACCCATATCTAATGGTCCTCTCATATCCAGCAGTGGAAGCAGAATAATTAAGAGTGGAGGTCCAAGTTATTCAGAGCTCCATTCAGCTCATCAGCACCCATCTCTAGGTCATGTTGTATCTTTTGGAAGCTCTTTTGAGGAGTTCTTTCCCAATCAAGATAGCCCATTCAATTCTGACTTGGAAGAGGATGAAACAGAAGTAATCATGAGTATGCAGCCTACCTACAAGATCAATAAGGATCACCCTCTATCACAAATCATTGGTGATCCTGAAGCCCCTAGACATACAAGGTATACAGCAAAGGAGCACAGCTTCATTGCAAACATCACCATGAAGTTTGATCATGACAACATGCAATGTTATCTGTTTACTGCATTTTTGTCACAAGAGATTCAAAGAAGATTTTTCAGGCTTTAAATGATCAAAGTTGGGTTGAAGCTATGCAAGAGGAGCTCTTACAGTTTGACATTCAAGAGGTTTAGATTCTGGTAGATTGCCCAAAATGGTCAAGGCCTATTGGGACAAAGTGGGTGCTCAGGAACAAAAAGGATGAGAGGGGTATAGTAGTCAGGAACAAAGCAAGACTGGTGACACAGGGATATACACAGGAAGAAGACATTGATTATGAGGAAGTCTTTGCTCCATTGGCCAGAATTGAAGCTATTAGATTATTTCTTGCTTATGCTTCATTCATGCACTTCACAGTGTTCCAAATGGATGTTAAGAGTGCCTTTTTACATGGCACCATTGATGAAGAAGTCTATGTTATGCAACCTCCAGGGTTTGAAGACCCAGAACATCCAGACAAGGTATATAAGGTGAAAAAGGCTATGTATGGACTTCACCAAGCTCCCAGGGCCTGGTATGGAATTCTTTCTAAATATCTGTTGGATAATGGCTTCAAAAGGGGGAAAATTGACCAGACCCTGTTTATCAAGAAACAAAAGGGTGGCCTTCTTTTGGTACAAGTATATGTTGATGATATCATCTTTGGGTCCACCAACTCTATGCTTAGCAAAGAGTTTGCCAAGCTGATGCAGGACAAATTCCAAATGAGTGCCATGGGTGAGAAAAACTTCTTTTTGGTGTTACATGTTCAGCAGAGGAAAGATGGGATATTTATCTCACAAGACAAATATGTGGCTGAAATTGTGTAGAAGTTTGGCATGTCTAAAGGAAAGAAGGTTTCCACACCAATGGACAAGGATCATCCATGGGGAAAAGATGGTCCTGGAAAGCTTATAGATGTCAGGAATTGCAGGTCTATGATTGTGTAACACCCCCAAATTTATACAACTCAATACAGCGGAAGACTAGTTGGTGTTACGGGATAGAACATTACTCACATCATAGACAACGCTTGAAAATCGCGTCGTTTAATAATAAAGCATTTCCATTCATAAATATCAAATTTACATAGGTCCCAAGTCATTGTATTTCATACAAGTTTTACAAACATTTGAATGGAAATTATAATTTAAGTGCGGGCCATGAATTCTTGTCGTCTTCCCGAGAATTACCTTCAAGTACCTGAGATAAAACATGTTAAATGAAAAGGTCAGCGATAACGCCGAGTGAATTCATAGATTTTAATAAAATCCATCAATATAACATCGGTATAAAATTATTACCAAAAATCATTTTGTACAAATCATTGTAATAGGCCGTAAAATAGCCGAAGTCATTTCATACAAATCCTTATCAAAATCATAATATAGGCATTTTCCTTAGAAATCATTATACGAACCATTGTCGTAAAAAACATCATACAATACGTTTTATAACGTTGTATAGATTAAATAAAAACCGTTATATAAATATGGTTATATAAAACCAAAACACGAACAAAATATCAATAGTATGACCCCGTATTGCTAGTCAGGCAATACATCGTAATTCGGTGCGTATAGTAGTATTTCGTTAACTGGATTATTATAAGCCGCATGACATTGTTCCCTTACTAAACCAAACAACGGGTAGCTAGCCCGAAACTCATTTGCCCATCTAAATTAGCATGTCGTCACAAAGGTCACGCTATGTAAATCTTCTCATACATAAATTCGCTTACCAATCAATGTGGCACGACGGGGATCAACCGTCAAGGCGCGAACTGGGGTGATCGTCCCCAAATAGTACTGTTATATGCATAAGCGTCTACCAAATCCCGGTAGTTCACAATTCATGATAATGGGACTTTTAGTGACATAACCTAACTTTAATAATCCATTTAATTTCATCTATCGGGTCATTTAATCATTTATCGGGTCATACAATCGGGTCATACAATCATTCGGGTCCAAATCAATAAACAAACAATCGGGACAAATGGTGTCCTATTTTATAAAAACTAACATGTTATCTCCCTCGCGGGTTTATAAAACATTTCATAAAAACATTTAAAAGAGTGTGAGGCTATGAACTCACGTTGATGTGGGAAGGCGGCTTATCGGCAATTCGGACGTACGGTGCGTGCTTCAATCACGGAAACCTAGACAAATAATACTCGTCTTAGAATCTTGTCCAATGACTTTATAAAAATAACAATTATGTATACATATGATGATTTTATATATATGATGATCAAGTGGGTTTACATATTCTCATTTACTCGTTTTAGTGTTATGTGTCGATAACTTTTATACTAGTTTACTAGTTTTACCTATTTACGTGTTTTAGGTCCAATAAGCCTATTATAAGTCCATCAACTTGTATTAATCCATTTCATACTTGTATTATCAGTATTTATAATTTACATGTTGGGGCCAAATGGGTTAAGCCCAATAAGTAAGTTTATAAGTGTTTTAGCCCATTTTGTTGTATTATTAGTCCAATAACGTTAACTTAGCTCGTTAATGTCCGTATGTTTTATAGTTCGGGTTTTATCGGTTTTTACTTGTTATATATGTTTATATATCAGTATATGAGTTTATAAAAGTTTACATTAGACGGGTCCAACCGTCTAAGTTTTATTTAACAAAAACGTTAATTTTACGGTAATAGCCGAAAAAGTCGTAAAAATCATGTTTATTGTTTTATAACTTATAAAACTTATCAAACTACCATTTTTATAAAATTTCCATTTATTTATCCTTATACATATTTATATGAATGTATTATATGAGTTAGTGGGTTTTAATTCACATTTTATACTATTTTTAGTTGAGTGCTTATATATACTATTATACTTTAATTCTTCAAAATCTGATTTTTAGTTTCATGTTCACCAAAACTGCCATATCTAGAGTTCTATATGGAGATTGAAGCTCAAATGTTTATGACAGAAACTACATGATATGTGCTCCATTTAACTCTTCTATAGCTACTGTTGAATCAGCCTCTAAGTATTTTCTAAAAATCGTCCAAAACAGTGAACTCAGATTTGTACTCTAAACTTGTTTTGATCATATCTCACTCATTATAATGATTCCATTGCATGGCAAACTCTCACATGTGTATGACATCTTATACTTACTGTATATTGATTCTACTTTGCCATTTTATCAGTCTAAAATGTGGTTAGTTACTGTTTTTATACAACCTACCATTTATGCAAGATTAACCATTTTTACATATAGTTTTTCATCTTTTTACCCATGATTATCAACACCAAATCTCCACACAATATTTTTATCATCATATAATCATCATATACATATACATTTAGGAATAAAATACATGATTACATAATCAAAATTAACAAAAGGATGGGAAGAACTATCTTTATACCACCATGATGATGTAGGTTGTGATCAAAACATGGATTTTGATGGAGAAACTTGTGACAAATCAAGACCATCTTCAAGTCCACCAATCTTCATGAACTCCTTGTTGAAAATCAGCCCCAAGACACCAAGGAAACTCCTTTGTAGATGTTATGATCACCTCCAATCAATAAGTCTTCAAAAGGACATCATCTTATGCAAGAATAACATAAGATTTGTCGTTAAATTTAGATCAAATGATGGTTATGGATGGTGAAGTGGACGGCATAAAAAAGAGGAAGAGAGAGTTTGTGTGAGTTTTGCATGGTGGAAAATGAGAGCAAGTGGTTTGTTTTGGTGGTTTTGATGTGTAGTGGTAAGCTTAGCTTACTTTGTAAGCTTGGTAAGACAAGTGTCTTACTTAGCTTGTAAACATGACACCAAATGTGGTGTGGTGGAAGTATTGTGGCCGGTTATAGTGGGGATGGGACAAGTGTCCCACTTGTCTCATCCCCATTTATTTACGGGTACTCCTCGATTCTAGTTTCCTTGATTTGCGTGCCCTCGGGTCGTTTTACAAAAAACGTTTTTATAAATTATGAATCAGCGGCACAAAACGAATCTAATAAAAATTGTCTCATCAAAAACGGAGTTCGAAAACGTAAATACGTAATCCTAAGGTTTCCGGTTTAGTCGTAAAGGACGTTAAAATAAAATCGTAAGTCCTAATCTCTTCTCGTAAATTTGTGAGTTTATGAACCAACACAAATTTAAAATCTGAAAATAATATTCACGGACAAATTTATTTTCTGAAATGTCGGACTGTCACCAAAACGGTGTATGTAAACGTGAGCACGTAACGTAGAATCCTCCGGTTTAGACGTAGTCGATGCTACTTCAAGATGTAAATCCAAATTACTTCCCAAAAATAAGTGAGTTCATAATGTAACACTAAAATAATGTTTTCAAATAAATATTGAGAATAAAATATCAACCATAAATTGACGGATTGTCACAGCATTTACCCCTAAACAGGATCTTTGTCCTCAAAGATCATCTTACCTTACTACTCGCTTCTTATAGAGTTAAAGCCATGTGGGTATTTCCTCCACATTCGGTCTTTTCTCACAAGTGTAATTCATTACAATACGCGAGTTTCACCAAACATAACTACGGGAATAAGATCAGGCTTAATGTTGACTTACTTTCTCTATCCATGATGTTCACGGGTTTTTGATGAATGCTACTTTTCGCCAATCTAAACATTACTAAGAAACAATCAGATTCTCACTTGAAAGACATTTCATCAAGTTCGATATACGAATCATAATTTACGCAGCTCTGGAAGTCCTAGGGTAGATCCAGCTTATATGCCTTTCATACCAACTTTTTACATCATCTCTATGGTCCCATACAACGGGGACTTATATCCCATGATCTTCCAGATCATTAATTCATTTTTCAATGGTTAAAATTTTTTGCATAACTTCGCTACCCATCTGGTACTTCAAGATCTACATTTCCTATTCACATAATCTCCTGCCCACTACCGGAAGTCAATAATCAGATCCTAATTTCAACAATCATTCCAGGTCTCGCGGGTCGAGTATTTTGTAAGGTTAGGTTCGCCATCATAGGAAACCTTAAACCTAAAAGACATGTCCAACTCACAATGGGTGTATGTCGGGTGTCTTCATCCCAACTCCTACTTACAGATGTTCTAATATAGATCCTAACAAGATTCGATCTCGATCCTAATACGATAACTATCAATGATAATCTTTCCAAAGGATAACGATTATACGATTTATTGCCAAAGGTCAATTATTCAAGCATAAAACAAGACTTCTAGTGTTTTGTATCGTTACTTTACCTCGTCCCTTCGATTGGGATGGTACACAGTACTCTCATCAAGATTCGTTCTCAATGACTTCTTAGCAAATCTCTAGAAATTAGATGTGAAGCGAAGATCTTGATATAGATGATCGATACAGGCACACCATGTTTACACAACTCATTTAAATACAAAAGAGTCAATTTCTATATCAAGAATCTATCATTAACAGGAATGATATTAGCAGATTTGGTCAGTCTGTCGACGATTACCCAAATCGAATCAAATTTAGATGATGACATTTGCAATAGCTAGACGTTTACTAATGTATGAGGCGGTGTCTGCCTTCATAATTTTCCATTAGTTCAACTTCTTCAGATAAAGATACATTTAATCAGAAATGACAGGAATAGAATACTTATACTTACAAGATTCCAATATAACTACATCTCTAAATCTTTAAATTTAGGCAATCACAAGTGGTCTTTAAAACATTTAACGCCATCGGCTTCTCAATTCTAATGGTTCACATTAGCCGCGAACCCCTTTTATTATCTATATCATCCTTTTTACAAAAATCAGCTATTTTTAAATTGTTTAGTAATTTATTTTACACCGTCATTATTAAGAAACACATCCTAATTGGTTCTTTATCCTTTCTATATAATGTGTCAGTATCTAGATTCACTTTCCTTGATGAAATAAATATCATGACCGTACTCAAAAATTATTCCTTCATATCTTCTAAGTTTTAGTTTCGTCTCAACTATCATTTTTATTAGTTTTGCTCAATCCGACGTTTAAAGCGTCGATAATTATTACAAGTAATTAAATAATAAATATTTAATTTTATGAAACGTAACCGTAAAAATTTTATATTTTCTCAGTTTGCCTAATTATAGAAAAATGTTCAAAATAAATTTAAATTTAATTAACACATTTTTGCTGATTTATCGAAAATAATTAATAGGATTCGTAAATGTTTGAAAAATCTTTTGGTTATACTTTGGTCAAAATTTTCTTAGTTGAAAAGCAAAAATTGTCGTTTCAAATTTTAAGTCATGGTTTAACGGTTTCCTCAACCCTTCTTAGGTTGTCTTGAGGTATACACAAACATTTACCCCTAAACAGGAGTTTAGTTAAATGATTTGTGTATAAGGAAATAATCCCTTAAAATCCTTTGATAAATTATTTGTCAAAACATTTGTCAAAACACATTTGCACTTTGTTTTTGGTAAAATCCAAAGTTTCAAATAGCTCTAATTTTTTAAGAGTCAATATATTCCATTTTCTTTTAATCACACGGTCAATAATGTAAAGGATTAAGTCTTTAATCACATGTTAATTATTCAAGATACAGGTTTTCACTACTCGGCCGACTCAGGGCATTCTACAAATAATTATTAACTCATTCTTATTCTTACAAACAAACAAATGGTCCTTAATGATCGCAAGCATGAATTTATCAAATTACAGCCTTCACACGTGATTCACCAAATTTATGGATTCTACATGTGTATTAGTCAATCCAAACGACATCACGTGAAACTCATAATGTTCATTAAAAGTACCGGATGTAGTGATTGGAATAGATAAACTTTTTCGCAGATGCGAAGTTGATGATAACCATGCCATGGATCAAATCTTTAAAACATACACTAGAACCTTGTAAATGATCGAACAAATCTTCCATTTCGAGTTATGGATATCGTTTTCGATTGTCAATTTACTCAGTTCACAGTAATCTATAAATATAAGGAATGATAATACCATAGCTCTCCGTAATGACGAGCTTGGTAGAATAAAATCTTTCTCCGACAACTCTCTCAGTTGTACGGTAATTCCTTTTAATTCAGATGGTGCTGACGTACAATGCACAAGCCACAGGTGCAGCACCGGGAATATAATCAATACCAATTTCAATCTGCCTTAATGGCAAAAGTCTAGGTAATTCACCAACAAATATCTCCTAAAGTTTCAGATAACGGAAACATCTTTTTATTAAATTCATATTAGGTTCTTTCTAGATTATAATATCTATGACTAATTCACAACCATTTACGTTATAATTTCAAGTCTAAATGTAGGATATGGTCATCCATCAAAAATTATTTAGATAACTTTTGATGATCAACATCTTATCCTTTGGGGGAATTCTACTCGAGTTCCCATCAATTAAGACAATGTTGTCATGTCATAATCAATCAATCCATTCTACTGGCACAATCAACTTTCCAGTTTTATTACCGTTGATAAGATGTGAACTTCTCAAAAGACTAATAATAACTTAAAATCCTTCACAAATTCAGGGATATATGGAGATACAACTACCATTAAAAGAGTAAGGTCAACGCATAATCTATGCGAGAGAATCTCAAATTAGATACAGATGAAAACACTTAACGAATATGAATATATCCTATGTTTTCATAATTTGAGTACGCATTCGAAAGCTCCTCGGATCGTTACCCAGGTCATTCAAATGATCAAATCATAAGAAATGATAGGAACGTTGATACATCCAGTCGGGTATCAACACTCGGTAATCAGATACTTTTCCTAAGAATCTCACTACGGGAGAATTGGACAAGAAAGAATTGTCAATTGTCAAATAAGACAATTTCCACAGATGAGTAAATTCGACTCAGAAGAATAGATGCTATAGGCACATATGTAGTGTCCCTAACACTATGTCCCTATTTTTCACTTCTCGCAGGTCTCATAAAATTTAATCTTTCACAATCTTCAAAGAAAATATAGTGTTTATTAATCAGTTTTATGGCGACTACTAATCAGCCTTGCATGGTCCATTCCAAATTGTATGTAGGCGCGCAACTATATACAATTTCAAGATTAACGATGCAATACTCAGTTCGTCAAAATTTTATCACCATGTTTATAATAAAAACATTTTCATGCTTAATTCTTAAATAAGAATCAAGAATAAATTTACAAAGACTTTCTTTGTTATGAAAACAGTTAAGTTTTCTGAGGTACTTTATAAACAACTTCATTTCGATAACAATCACTTATAAATCTCACTTTGAATAATCCTTATAGTGATGAAAATTCAATTTCCTCAAATGATATTGTTTTATCTTATAAAAACAATGAGTGATCTGCAAAGGAGTGATGAAAAGTTGTTCACCAAGAACTAACTTCAATATATATCAGGAAATGAGCTTAGCCAAATAATCATGAGGTTCATGACCTCGATGGCACTCAAAAAGAATAATCCACAACGTAACTCAATTCGAGATGAGTACTTGTTCAATGGTTGTATCACTAATGCGAACATTAGGAACAAGCAAGAAAAGATAGATAACATCGATACATGTAGAATTTAGCAATCAAAGGTAGTCTTTTCATTAATCACAAACAAGTCTAAATTGTACCGTAACACATTACGTGTCACTATGTCATACAATTCCAAGAACTCATCCTACCAACTGATGTCTCAGTTAAGTTAGGGATTATTTCTAAAAGATACCACAATGAATACTAATCTACAAGAGTCATGGGGGTTCCACCTGTCCCGGAAGATCCATCGGTCCCAATTCAGAAGAAGATTTCTTCAATTTATTTATTGGACATTGGGCATCCTCATTAGTGGACAATAGCCTAGGAAAAACCCTTAACACGAACCTACAATCAATTAAAACCTTATAATTCAATCACAAGACTCAACAACTTCCTCTTAACAATTTCTTATTCCATACAAGTAAAATTTTACTTTATTCAAGTTTTAACCAATTTTATACTTAATTCGATATCCTACCTTATTCTCCAATACTTTCAACCTTTATTCTTAGACCTTAATAGGGCAATAAAAGCTCAATATGATCAACACTTAATTTCCAATCCTATATCTCTTACAACAATAGTTATCAAATGAATCACTAGTATGAAATGACTTGATCATTCAACTAGACTTCTCGGAAAGGTACTAGTGGCATGAGGCTTTTGGGTAATGGTTCCAATGACAGCCTCAAGTGCAACATTCACCCTTTCTATTTCAATTTAAGAATTGGATGACAACGAATCAGATGACATCTTTCTAGGTGGTAACGTTTTGTCAAACTCCACTCTATAAGGAAAGATCGTCATGACATCGATATCATTTATAATCTCACCAATTCTTCTCTGATATAACAATAAACTAATATCTACATTTCTACGAATATCAATCATTTGTTGGGATTATGAACATCCACAACTTGGTTTAGATCTAGGATTGCTAGAATTCCTACGAGAATAGCTTCGATTAATTTACTAGGGGATTTAGGGTTCCTTGTGACAATCTACGTCTTATAAATACCTTGTATAATTATCAAAATAATCATCAAACAATCATGTAATAAAATTACATCATATATATATATATATATATATAATCCAAGTTATATATATATTAAAATAACACTTCTCAGTCTGGTCTTGTCGGTAACTCGGGAATTCTTCGGCACCGTTATAGTCAAAAGATTTTTAGACATTTTTAGAAAAATGTTTATAGTTAAAAGATTTTGAAATGTTTTATTCAAAACCTTGGTTTTAAAAATCTTTCGTTCTCTATAACGAGATCTCTGGTACCAAACTGTAACACCCCCAAATTTATACAACTCAATACATCGGAAGACTAGTTGGTGTTGCGGGATAGCACATTACTCACATCATAGACAACGCTTGAAAATCGCGTCGTTTAATAATAAAGCATTTCCATTCATAAATATCAAATTTACATAGGTCCCAAGTCATTGTATTTCATACAAGTTTTACAAACATTTGAATGGAAATTATAATTTAAGTGCGGGCCATGAATTCTTGTCGTCTTCCCGAGAATTACCTTTAAGTACCTGAGATAAAACATGTTAAAAGAAAAGGTCAGCGATAACGCCTAGTGAATTCAGAGTTTAATAAAATCCATCAATATAACATCGATATAAAATTATTACCGAAAATCATTTTGTACAAATCATTGTAATAGGCCGTAAAATAGCCGAAGTCATTTCATACAAATCCTTATCAAAATCATAATATAGGCATTTGCCTTAGAAATCATTATACGAACCATTGTCGTAAAAAACATCATACAATACGTTTTATAACGTTGTATAGATTAAATAAAAACTGTTATATAAATATGGTTATATAAAACCAAAACACGAACATAATATCAATAGTATAACCCCGTATTGCTAGTCAGGCAATACGTGATAATTCGGTGCGTATAGTAGTATTTCGTTACCTGGATTATTATAAGCCGCATGACATTGTTACCTTACTAAACCAAACAACAGGTAGCTAGCCCAAAACTCATTTGCCCATCTAAATTAGCGTGTCGTCACAAAGGTCACGCTATGTAAATCTTCTCATACATAAATTCACTTACCAATCAATGTGGCACGACGGGGATCAACCGTCAAGGCGCGAACTGGGGTGATCGTCCCCAAATAGTACTATTATATGCATAAGCGTCTACCAAATCCCGGTAGTTCACAATTCATGCTAATGGGACTTTTAGTGACATAACCTAACTTTAATAATCCATTTACTTTCATCTATCGGGTCATTTAATCATTTATCGGGTCATACAATCGGCTCATACAATCATTCGGGTCCAAATCAATAAACAAACAATCGGGACAAATGGTGTCCTATTTTATAAAAACTAACATGTTATCTCCCTCGCGGGTTTATAAAATATTTCATAAAAACATTTAAAAGAGTGCGAGGCTATGAACTCACGTTGATGTGGGAAGGCGGGTTATCGGCAATTCGGACGTACGGTGCGTGCTTCAATCATGGAAACCTAGACAAATAATACTCGTCTTAGACTCTTGTCCAATGACTTTATAAAAATAACAATTATGTATACATATGATGATTTTATATATATGATGATCAAGTTGGTTACATATTCTCATTTACTCGTTTTAGTGTTATGTGTCGATAACTTTTATACTAGTTTACTAGTTTTACCTATTTACGTGTTTTAGGTCCAATAAGCCTATTATAAGTCCATCAACTTGTATTAATCCATTTAATACTTGTATTATCAGTATTTATACTTTACATGTTGGGCCCAAATGAGTTAAGCCCAATAAGTAAGTTTATAAGTGTTTTAGCCTATTTTGTTGTATTATTAGTCCAATAACGTTAACTTAGCTCGTTAATGTCCGTATGTTTTATAGTTCGGGTTTTATCGGTTTTTACTTGTTATATATGTTTATATATCAGTATATGAGTTTATAAAAGTTTACATTAGACGGGTCCAACCGTCTAAGTTTTATTTAACAAAAACGTTAATTTTACGGTAATAGCCGAAAAAGTCGTAAAAATCATGTTTATAGTTTTATAACTTATAAAACTTATCAAACTACCATTTTTATAAAATGTCCATTTATTTATCCTTATACATATTTATATAAATTTATTATATGACTTAGTGGGTTTTAATTCACATTTTATACTATTTTTAGTTGAGTGCTTATATAATACTATTATACTTTAATTCTTCAAAATCTGATTTTTAGTTTCATGTTCACCAAAACTGCCATATCTAGAGTTCTGTATGGAGATAGAAGCTCAAATTTTTATGACATAAACTACATGATATGTGCTCCATTTAACTCTTATATAGCTACTGTTTTATCAGCCTCTAAGTATTTTCTAAAAATCGTCCAAAACAGTGAACTCAGATTTGTACTCTAAACTTGTTTTGATCATATCTCACTCATTATAATGATTTCATTGCATGACCAACTCTCACATGTGTATGACATATTATAATTACTGTATATTGATTCTACTTTGCCATTTTATCAGTCTAACATGTGGTTAGTTACTGTTTTTATACAGCCTACCATTTAAGCAAGATTAACCATTTTTACATATACTTTTTCATCTTTTTACCCATGATTATCAACACCAAATCCCCACACAATATTTTTATCATCATATAATCATCATAAACATATACATTTAGGAATAAAATACATGATTACATAATCAAAATTAACAAAAGGATGGGAAGAACTATCTTTATACCACCATGATGATGTAGGTTGTGATCAAAACATGGATTTTGATGGAGAAACTTGTGACAAATCAAGACCATCTTCAAGTCCACCAATCTTCATGAACTCCTTGTGGAAATCAGCCACAATACACCAAGTAAACTCCTTTGTAGATGTTATGATCACCTCCAATCAATAAGTCTTCAAAAGGAAATCATCTTATGCAAGAATAACATAAGATTTGTGGTTAAATTTAGATCAAATGATGGTTATGGATGGTGAAGTGGACGACATAACAAGAGGAAGAGAGAGTTTGTGTGAGTTTTGCATGGTGGAAAATGAGAGCAAGTGGTTTTTTTTGGTGGTTTTGATGTGTAGTGGTAAGCTTAGCTTACTTTGTAAGCTTGGTAAGACAAGTGTCTTACTTAGCTTGTAAACATGACATCAAATGTGGTGTGGTGGAAGTATTGTGGCCGGTTATAGTGGGGGTGGGACAAGTGTCCCACTTGTCTCATCCACATTTATTTACGGGTACTCCTCGATTCTAGTTTCCTCGATTTGCGTGCCATCGGGTCGTTTTACGAAAAACGTTTTTATAAATTATGAATCAACGGCACAAAACGAATCTAATAAAAATTGTCTCATCAAAAACGGAGTTCGAAAATGTAAATACGTAATCCTAAGGTTTCCGGTTTAGTCGTAAAGGACGTTAAAATAAAATCGCAAGTCCTAATCTCTTCTCGTAAATTTGTGAGTTTATGAACCAACACAAATTTAAAATCTCAAAATAATATTCACGGACAAATTTATTTTCTGAAATGTAAGACTGTCACCAAAACGGTGTATGTAAACGTAAGCACGTAACGTAGAATCCTCCGGTTTAGACGTAGTCGATACTACTTCAAGATGTAAATCCAAATTACTTCCCAAAAATAAGTGAGTTCATAATGTAACATTAAAATAATGTTTTCAAATAAATATTGAGAATAAAATATCAACTATAAATTGATGGATTGTCACAGATTGGGTCTCTCATGTACCTTACAGCTTCAAGACCTGACATCATGTTTGCAGTCTGCTTATGTGCAAGATACCAGGTGGCACCAACAAAGTGTCATCTAATTGCTGTGAAGAGAATCTTTAGGTATCTAAAGTGTCAACCAACTTTAGGACTTTGGTATCCCAAGGAGTCACCATTTGAGCTGATATCCTACTCAGATAGTGACTATGCTGGTGAAAACAATGATAGGAAGTCTACAATAGGTGGATGCCAATTTTTGGGAAGCAGGCTTATATCTTGGCAATGTAAGAAGCAGACTATTATGGCCACATCAACAACTGAAGCTGAGTATGTAGCAGCTGCTGCTTGCTGTGGTCAAGTTCTTTGGGTTCAGAATCAGTTGCTCGATTATGGGTATAATTTTCTCAAAACCAAGATATTTATTGACAACAACAGCACCATTTGCATTATTAAGAATCCTGTTTTTCATAGCAAGACTAAACATATTGAAATAAGACATAATTTTATTAGAGATTGTTTTGAAAAAGGGCTAATTATCCCTGAGAAAATTGATACAGAACTTAATGTTGCTGATCTTTTGACAAAAGATTTTGAAGTGGGGAGGTTTCAATCCTGGTTGCAGGTATTGGAATGGTTTCTCCCTAAAAATTGATGTCTATTATGTCTTGTATATCCAGGGTTCCTTTATTGCTATTGTTGTATAAATGTTAGTCAATTTTTCCATCATTTTTCATTCCACTGCTTTTGAACAAAGATTCCCCTTCTAGAGTTCATTCCCCTGCTAAAGAGTTTTTCTCTTAAGTTGGGTTTGTTCTTTTTAAAAGTGGTTATATGTGGTTTTAGACTAACAATGTAGAGATCCAAATGGTGCATACTACACTCATGGGTGAATCAGGTATAGGCTCTATGTTTTAGGGGAGGTTAGGTCATACCTTTAGGACTCAGGGTATCCTTAGGATACTCATATATGATTCTAGATCATATCCATTGGTGAGTAAGGGTTCAGAATGATGAAGACTTGCTGCAAAGCTTGTCAGAGTTCTGAAGCCTTGAGGCACTGTAATGTGTACTAACACTTCTTTATTAAAACAACTTGCTGTCTAGATTCAGATGTTTGGTACACATTACCAAGACCAACTGACCATAGGTAAGGGAAAGGTAGGGATGGTGACTAGGGTATGCTTATTTTCTTGGGTTGACCAGGTGCAGGGTGACTTATGTGTTAACGTTTTGTGTTTAGACCATTGCTGAATGGAGGACTCTTGAGTTTATGTGTATCTACCTTGTGTATACATGGGTGTGCATTAGAGCAGAGCTATTTAGAATTGGTCTCTCCATGATTAGTCTAATACCCCTAGGAAAGTTTCCCCTGCTTTCACCTTTTGATTCCCCTGCTTGATCAACATTCCCCTGTTTGACCGTTGACCGACAATACCATTACCCTGCTTATAGCCGTTGGGCCTGCTTGCTAAAATTTTGGTTAGGGAATATTTTATTCTTTTTAAAAGATATTTAAGGCGCTTTCTTCGCTGATTGGTAATCTTTTCTTTATTATTTCAAATAAATTACTTTTTTATCATGATTTATCTCTGATATTTTTGCAATTTGAAATTTTGGTCCAATCACAGCTCTTCAATTCGCCTATAAAAACTTAATTCCCTTCAACAGCAGGTCCATCTCTCTCCTTCGGTCAAATCGCACCTAACTCTGATTATTATAAACCTTCAAACGTTTTCAACCTTTATCATGTCTCTCAAAATTGCTGCAAATCATAATCAAATCACTTTATTACATGATGAACCAGCAGAATTCGTTGATGCAGTGGCTTTTCTAAAATCTTCGTATTTTAGAGTGGCTCTTCTCATCAATCCTATGATTTACACCTCACACATTCAGCAGTTTTGGTCTAAATCTAAGACCAAAACAGTGAATGGAGAGGTAACAATTCAAAGCACAGTAGATGGTCATCCCAAGGTAATTACACTTGCCTCCATCAGAGACAAACTTATTCTAGATGATAAGGATGGGATAACCAACCTACCTGAGGCTGAAATCTTTGAGGGTCTTGTTAAATTGGGGTATACTCTTTCTGATGATCAAAAATGTAAGTTTTCTAAGGTCAGTTTGCCCCACATTGGAAATATTTGATTCATACAATTTTACAATGTTTGTCACCTAAAACCACTGCTTTCAATGAATTTGGTAGTGAGGTTGCCTCTGCCCTGATTTGCTTAGCAACAGGGAGGAAGTACTGTTTTTCTCAAATGATTTTCAAATGAATGGTTAAAAATGTTACAAGCAATTCAAAATTTTGTAAGTACCCAAGGTTTACAGAATTTTTGCTGAATATGAGTGAACATGGTCCTATCACACACAAAAACTACTTTTCAGCAACGAAGCATACTACCAAACTGTTCACCACACTTCTTGCACCATCTCCACAATTTTCTGGCAGGTATATTCCCCTCACTTCAATCATGATGAAACAAATCACAGAGGAAGAAGCCAAGACAAAAACAGCCACACACAAACCTTCTGATTCCCCTGCCAAGAAACTATCCCCTGCTAGTAATCTACCCCCTGCTGATCCAAAACATGAAAGAAGAACTAAATCTATGTTTGCCAGGTCTCTCTTGCCTGGTGAATCTTCACAAGTAGTAGAGAGGAGAGCCTCCAAAAGGTTGGAGCACACAGAGGGTTTGGCTGCCACTACTGTCTCATCCTCAAGGGGTGAGCAGGATAGTGACACCATCAGTAAGTCCTCTCCCTCACTCAATGATACCCCAAAAGGGGAGAAATTCCCTTCTAGGGTTGAGAGCAGCATGCAACCAATGACCATCTTGGAATTGATGAATATGTGCATGAGCTTGAAAAAGTAGAATGCACAACTTGTACAAACTGTCAAAAAGCAAGGTCTGGTTATCAATAATTTGGAAACGAGACTTGCTACACTTGAGGGGAGGAGAAAGTCCAATCTTATCATATCTACAGATAAGGATGCTTCCAAAGGGGAGGAAGTTCCTAATACAGAAGAATCTACTCAGTGGTATGAATATCCTGGTGGTCAGGGTCTAGAACAAGGAAATATAGCAAGTGCTGAGAAAGGGACTGAGAAAGGAAGTGCTGAGAAAGGAATTGACAAGGGGAGTGCAACAAAAGAGATTGCTCAAACATTGCTAACTATGGGCAATCAAGAAGAAGCCCCTGCTTCAAAAGTTTCCCCTGCTATAACAGATCCCACTGCTGTATGTCTTTCCCCTGCTATAACAGAAGGGGATCATAATTAAAGAACCTGCACCTAAAGCCAAAACAGCACAAGCAGTGGATCCAAAAGACAAGGGAAAAGGAATCATGGAGGAACAGCCCAAGAAGAAAAAGTACAAGCACAGAACTCCTGAACAACAAAGGGCTCAAGAAGAATATGATGAACAGGTTGCTCTGAGAATGCAACAAGAGGAGATTGATATGCAGGATTAGAGAATGCAAAAGATGAGGCCCAGAGAGATGCTTAAACAGATTAAAATCATGCATAGAGTATTAGATGACAGGGTGCCTCATGTTTAAGAGTTTCTAAATCAATAGGAAAAGGAGTTGGTGAATGCTCCTTTGGAAGACAGGTATGAATTGGTTTGTCTTGTTTACAAATATCAAACTGAATATCTGGAAAGAAGGGTAAATCAAATTCAGAAAGAGAAATATTTGAAGTCTGAGAAGGGGAGACTTGCACACTACAAAGTTTTGCTCAAAAGACATAAGAAGTGGAAGGATGGTGATTTCACTGACATGACTATTGGGGATATTGAGAAGGCAGTCAGACCAGTTTTAAGAGAATTAAATGTGGAAGACTTCATGAGTATCAACTCTCCTGAGGAAGGTGAGTATCTCAGGAGGCAAAATGAAGTACTACAAAAAGCTAGGGAATCCAGAAAAAGAAAGGCTGAACGATTAACATTGGAAACTACACAAGCAGATGTATCATCCCAAGCAGGTGCATCATCACAAGCAGGGGTATCACATCAAGCAGGTGAAAGTTTCCCAGCAGTTGAGAGATCTGTACTCAATGCACAAAGGGCAGCCAAAAGACTCAAGAGGATGGAAAAAGTTGGCATAGTTACTAAGGAGTCTCAACGTCCCTCAAATGAAGAAATTGATAAACAGCTAATTGTGTAGGAAAATGATGAAGTCTCACCCAGTGAGCTTGGGAAGAAATTTGCCATAGTGGAATATGTTGTTTATGAACATAAGGGAAGGACTTGGTGGAAGCTTACAAGAGCTGATAATACAACACAGACATTTCTAAGCCTAGATGTCATGTTTCAAACCTTGGATAGTGAGGACTTAGAAGATTTGTGGATGATTTTGAAGAAGACCTTTGCTGCAAAACCTCCTACTATGGATGATATAGAAAAGGATTAGGTGATCTGGGAGTGCATGCATAGGATGTATAAGCATGAATTGTTTGATCCCATATTTGATGCAGTGAATTGAGGAAATTTGTTGTATTGGAAGCTGTTTACAAATTCTGGGGTCTATGAGATAGTGATGGAAGGGGTAAGTATTTACTTGATCAATCATCGTTACTATCCTTTCAATCAAGAGACCTTGAAGAAATTAGCACAGGCTGACTTGATTGTAGATGCCAAAGCACCTGTTGCTTATGATCTGATAAGGATGATGTATAGTCAGCTTTGGCCAGGAACCTTGTAAGCACCCTCATCAGCTAGTATTTATTAAGAAACTTGTGTTTAGGAGAAAGCACAAGTTTAGGGGAGGATTGTTGGGAATAAATATAAGTACATTAGTTACCCCTACTAGTTGGTCAATGGTTCCCCTGCTAGAGTAAGTTCCCCCTGCTAAATAACAAAGGCAGGGGAATTGGTTCCCCTGCTGCTAGAGATAAACTTGGAATATATTATTACGCGTTTCTGTTACTACTCCGAGATACTTTCCAAGTTTGTTAGTAGTAATCTTGTACGTGAGTCCTTATGCCTATAAAAGGACTCAATAGGTTATCATGCAAAGTGTGTCTTTCTCTATTGTCTTTCATTTCATACTTTAAGGTTTTTGTAACCCTAATACCATTATTGGGTATTCATATATTTTTTATATATTAAAGTTTAATGTTTGCTTTAATCATTTTTTCTTGTGCTAAACACTACATTCCGCATCTTGTTTAGTTACTTTGTATTGCAAAGTTTCTCTAGTGTTAGATTGAATTTATTCTTTCTATCACAACCCTTAAACAAGCTATAAAGGTTTAAGATCTGAGTTTGGGATCAATATGATGTTCCTTGTGAACTGTGGCTATGTGGACTGAACCCCAGTAGTTCATGATTAGTCACATAAAAAAATTTCTGATAAGTTGTGACAGATGATTTTTACTTAATTATGTTTCATGTATCATTGTTGTAGGAATTTTAACTAAGTAATGGTTGGTACAGGACTGGTCCTATTTAGTCGCATGTGCTTTTATCGAAACTTTTAACTTTGGGACCGACCCATAGGTGTCCCCGCGCCCTGTCATTTTGTTTTGAGTAAACTGACCATAGGCGTTTACCTTCGCAGATAAAAGTTTTACAAACTGCATCATGCATTCATGCACGGTTTTCACGCATAAATTTTTTTTTCATGATTATTGCATAAAATTTTGTTCATGTTTAGTTATATTATGTTCAAATCAGATTAATCATATCAATTTTGTATTGTTAACCGATCCATGTTCGTTCACATCAGTGATTTTCAAATTTCATCTCATGATAGTCATATTTATTTCATGACCACTCATTAAATTTTCATGATCTTTATGTCGATTATGTTTTCATACTATCATGGTTAACTTCATTTTCATGTTGATTAAGTTTTATGCTCCCTCATGATAAATTCCATTCCAAGATTTTTGATGTTGATTTCATCTTCATGTTAAGTATGTCTTAAGTTTCCTTATGTTGATTACGTTCTCATCATGTCGATCATGCCCTCATGCTAGACATTGAAAGATGCCAGTAAATCCTTCTTTTATGATAGTCATGGTTGGTCTCCATTAACCATGCTTTCATGCTTATCATTGTTGAATTTCGTTTCACCAACCTTCTGGGTGTTTTCTCTATGTAACCAGAATGACGTCAATGCTGAGATTGCTAGGCTATCATGATGATCAGTCCATTTTGGTCTTCAAACCGCCAAGTATTCCCTGTAAAATCATGTCAGATGATCGACCCATATCGATCATTGCATGTGCATTCCATGTGTACTCCACGTACCGTATCTCATGTGTATTACACGTACCATAATCCATGTGTATTTCACTTACAATACTCCATGATTATTCACTAGTCGATTCTAAATCATCTCATGCGTATTCCACTTGTTGATGTTCTACAAGATGTTGATGCCGCTCATAACTGGGAGATGTTACATAAGGTTGATGTTGCTGATTCATTGGAGACACTACGAGATGATGATGATGTTCACAACCTGGAGATCCTACATGACGAAGACAAAGGCGTTAGATCTAAGCGATCGGACGAGATGATGCTTCACCACCAGACGATTTCCATCACAACCCATGTCCTTATTTTGTCATACCCCACACGTTGTTTAGTTGTCTTTTAGTCATATGAGTGGGAACCGGTACCAGCCGGCCACTCAGCTGAATGGTTACATGAATCACCGTCATGATAATGACCGTCATGGAACTAACAGACGACATTAACCACTATTGTGACAGTAGCTATTCTAGCAATCACAACAGAACAAACGGTCACGGACGTGATCTAAAATATAAAGGGCTAGCAATCCAACCAATCTGCCAGTTTTGGCATAATAACCAAAGATTTTCAATTTTATTCGTTTCACACCTCAAGACACATGTCAAGAGTGACAACCGCGGTTTTGAGGTTCGTCACTTAGTTTTATTTTGTGCTAGTTACGTGTCTTTACGTGTGTATGTGCTAATTGGTGTGTATAGATTGTGTTTTGGATATCGTTTCCGGTACAGGGTACCTTGTGAGTGAAACGATGTGTGATGATTTCATGTTCATGAGCTCACATGGTAGTGACTATGAAATGAGATGGTTTTATTTAGTGGTTTACGTATACGTATATGTATTATAGAAAATCGTATTTTTACGATTTACAGTTTAGCATTTGGAGGTCTCGGATGAGGTATTTAGTCACGAGAATAATTTACGGGATGGTTTTAAGTCCTTTATGACTTAGTTATAAAGTTTATTTCAAAATTTAAGATTTTTTTTAAAACTGTATATTTTTACGGTATTCACGTAAAACTGACTAGTTTTACGTTTTTGAGGTTCGGGAGCTCTTAAAGGCTGAAATAAATTAAGGAAATATAAGGTAATTTTAATAATATATTAATAAAGAATAAAAAGAAATAAAATAAAAATATATTAAAGGGGAGTCGGTTTGGGACGAACGAAAAGAGAAAAAGGGAAAAAGGAAAAGGGAGTTGGGCTTGAGTTGGACTAGGGCTCACCCACACTCTATATAAAGTTTATACTAAACCAAAAATTCATTATTTTTCTTCTGGAGACAAAGAAAAGTCGTGGGTTTCACAAGGAATTAGGGTTCTTCAGTAAAAATCTTGGTTTTCAAAAATCAAAGGTAAATCTTTAAAATCCCTTTTCAATTTAATTGTTTTTAATGTTTTTATAATCAATATATGATGGATTTAGGTTAGGTTTAATTATAAAATCTGTATTCTAATGATTTATTAATGATTAGAATAATTAGGGCTTGTGATTAAGTAAATTATGGGTAATTAATTAGGTTAGTTTAATTAAATTCGTCATTAAAAACTAGGCAGAATTTTTGTGTCATTGTTTTGATCATATAGGAAGTTCTACAAACTCTTATTTTGAGATCCAAGTATCCCTGGAAAGGTAATTGAAGTTGATATCAAATGAAAGAAACGATAATTAAATTGGAGGTCGGGAAGTGGGTCAAAAACAGGTTACAACAGTCGAAGGTCAAAACAGTTTTGAAATCAGCTAGTTTTCTTTTTATGTTTTGGGTTGTTTGGGGTACTTAGGGTTGTATTGGGACTTTCAAACAAACATGGGAGTTGGTTTATATATTATAGGAAGTATCTGCATTGGTGATAAGATTGTGGGTTAGGGTAAGACCCCCTAAGCATAACAAACATTTTGTATGTTCAAAATCAGTGAAATCTGGATAGACAAAAGTATATATATATATAAATCAGGCCTTAACAGTAGCTTTAAGGTTGGGGAAAAAGGGAGAAGTTAGCTAACATATGTAAGGGCATAGGGTTTGCTTTACAGAGGTCATGGGTATGGTTAGGTGGGTGTATGGCTTATAGTTTGGAGACCTAAAAGTTGGGACTGTTTTGTGTAAAATATGAACGGGATATGTATCAAACTTAACCAAGTTAAGGACTTGTTAGGAAAGGGTAACGGGGTGTTTAGAGCATATTAATGAGGATCATATATGGGAGAAGGCTAGATGTCCATCATAGGTTGATGAGCCATTTTAGTGATTGGTTTATGTGTTGATTTTGTGTTTTTGTTTGTTAGATTTTTGCTAGTGTGCGGACTTTTGGAGAAGCTCAATCAGGTGAGTTTCATAGTCCCATGTCTACTAATGATTTTGACTTCCAGATGGGATGGAAGAGACCCTGTCTTGTTTTTATAAATTATGTTGTGAATGTTTTGTGTTTGGTGATGGACTTGTGCATACTTATGTGATTAACTGCTAACTGATTCATGATTGTTTTGTGATTTGACTTGGTACCAAGGGGATGTTGACAAGGCGGGGCCTTGGGGAGGTACATAGATGTGTGAGCATCTATGGGACCAACATATAATGAAAAGGCGGGGCCTTGGGATTGGTACATAGGTCTATGGGCGCTTATAGTACCATGGTGTTTGGTAAGGCTGGGAGCCTTGTATTTGGACTTGGATTTGTTTTGGTTTGTTAAATCTTGAATATTAGTTGTTAATGCATGTTTGTATCACATTGTCCATATGTTCTTAGATTTTGGTTATTATTCACAGCTTATGGTTTGATTTTGGCATTGGAGTCTAAACCTATGACTCTCACCAATATTATGTTGACGTGTTTTAGTGTCTTTTTCAGGTTATATTATGGTTAAGCGTGAGAACATAAGTGGCTAGGATTTGGAGTTGCGTAGGAATGCATTTAGAAGGAGATCCCCGTTCCTTCTTAGTTTATTTGTTTGTTTAATAAGTGATACAGTGGACACCTATATGTTTGCTTTGTTTATGTTATTGTTTGTCTCTGGTAAGTGGTAGGACTGTTACCTACTTACCTAGACTCCTGCATTGTTGAGATATTGTCATGACATTTGTATCACCATATTATGACATTTCTTATTTCATTTAGTAATCTCTATAGACACGCCATGTTGTGATGATATCCATACGTCGCGCTCCATATTCCACCATGGTGGGGTGTGACAGAATGGTATCAGAGCCAATGGTTATAGAGAATTAGGTTGCCTAGTCTAGTAACCTAGTCTATAGCTTAAGGGCCCCTGCATATAGGCGTTATAGGAGTATGTGTGCATTTTATATTAATTAAAGTTTTCTGGATGTTATTGGTTTTTACTTGCGATGTTTGTTAAGTTTTGACTAGTATGGGTTGAACCATAGTAGTTCATACTTAGCCACATGTTATTTTTCTTTTCGGGTTGTGACTAGTGTGGGTTGAACCATAATCGTCCACGCTAGTCATTGTTGTATTTTGCTTAAATTGTACATTATAGTACATAATTTGGTACAAGGTAGTTTCTATCTTTTGTTAAGTTATTTTATTTACCTGAGGTATGTTATTTTTTCTTTTGATGTTTAAGTCATTTTCCCTAAGAATCGTGTGGTGGTTCGAGTTACTAGGAGTACATGGGTAGGAAGGATTTTAAGGTGTTTCCATTCTGATGGGAGACATGACTTATAATTGATTATGTCTTCGTTTTAGATCTTGTCTATGCTGTTTTAGCTAGACTATGGATTTCTGTATTCCAAGAGTTTGACTATGTAATTTTATTAGTTGGAGTTTTTAACCTTATTGCTTATGTGGTTATGTGCTTAGGTGAGTTGATGGATTTATGTGTTATGTGATGTATTGATTCTTATAAGTGTTATCATAGGAGGGAGTGCATTGGGGAAAGGGTAATTGTATGAGTATGGTGGCCAAAATAGTTATACAAATACCACAACTTCAATGGGTTCCTAAGTATGATTGCATGAAAGAGGGTTAGTACATGCTTGTATGATGAGATGTGGATTATTGGTATATATATAGTATATGGGTTTATGTAACGGTTGCCTACGATATGGATATTTTTTAGTGTGTTATTGTTTTGGGTTATAGTCATGTTGTGTGATTATGGGGTCACACGGTATGGACTGGTTTAAGTGATGGGTTTTATGCCTTGTGGTAAGATAGTGGTCACTCGTAGAGAAAAAAAAAACGAGTGCATGACGCGATTGGTTGATCTGACATGTATGGTAACAAGTATGTTTTGGGTGATTTAATAGGTATATATATGCGGATGTATATATACTACTATGTGTTAAGTTATGGTATATGGTCGTTCACTAGTTATTATAACTTGAACGTACCTTGTGTTTGTTCGTGTTTTAGGGTGATGGAGTTTGATGGAGTTCCAACGACGTTTTGAGTCTTTTGGATGTGTGTCTATATTCGGGTATGTATTTTTATTAATGCGAACTACTAAATTTTCTTGCAAATAAGTCTGGCTAATTATAGGAAACGGTTTTGAAAATAATTTGTAAGTGTATGGTATGATATCGTAACTTACATTTTTTTAGTTGTAGTAAGTTATAAAAAAAGTTGTCTTGAAAAGAATTGGATTAGTCTTCTATGTAACATGTGATAATATATTTTAAAGGGGTAAAGAAATTTTACAATAATTTTCTTAATTGGAGTTAAAATTTTAGAATAATTTAACTAAGACGGAAAGAGTAAAAAAAAAATAGTGTATTTTATAAACATCTATTGGTTTCATAATAACAAGTGAAATAAGTTTAATATGGGTAAACAAGATAATGGTTAGAATAAGATTGTAGTATACTAACTAGTTGATATCTTGATAGAATGATGAAGATAAAGGATGAGTTATTAGTTAAAAATGAGTATGATTGATTTTAGTAGTATTGGAGTTTGGTTCTTATGAGAATTAACTAATTGGGACGAAAGTTTAAAAAAATTTCTAAGGTATCGAGATTTGGTAATACTAATCGTGAAGAGTCTAAATTTTTCGTTGTTGGCACACTCCATTGATCTTTCGGATTACATTGTTTTGTTTTCAGTTGTTTTGGCTAGGGTTCATTTTACCCTATATTTTATTGGGACACGATTATTTGGAATTCTTTTGTTACACGTTATGGCTGATTTAGTTATGCGGTTGTGGAAACGTTAGGATGAGAGGATAGAGTTGGGTAGTATTACTTATGGTTAGATATTAGAATGGAGAAATGTGTTTTGGTTTAAAGGTTGTGTTGAAGGAATGATTAAGATTTGTGGAGTTTGGAAACTTAGATTGGTTACGGGAATAAGAGAGTAAGTAAAGTTAGTTGACTGGTAGTGGGAACGAGAAGTCATGCTATGAGAAGTTGGTTGAAGTACCATTAGGAGATTGATGAAAGTACTAGCGGTTGTGAGGGTAGAGTAGAGAGTTTATACTAATGGAAACGTTGGGTAAATAACACGCAAGGGATTGGTATAGTTATGGAGGCAAGGTAGTAGTAGACACGTGAAGGAAAACAGGAATGTGAAAGAATGATTGGTAGGAGGCTGATTAACAGTGAAGTACAACAAGTAAGGAAGAGTGGGCCATTGAGGGGTTGAAGTACTTTTAGAAATATTGTGGTAGATGAGTTGAAGTTAGAAGCTACTGGTAGTGTGAAGTTCTTAGGTAACATCATGGAGACGAGAAGGAGTGCGTAAAGAGCTACATCACGAAGCAAGGAGCTAAAAGGACTACGTGTCGGCTGCAAGAAGGATGCAAGAGATTTCGAAGGAGTCACAAAAGTTGCGAAGACTGGAAAGGTGACAAGCACTATGATGGAAAATTTACGTATGGTTCGTGAGGAAGAAGGGAAAATCGAGTATCAGAGTGAAGCTGAGCTGAATAAGTTTCGTGGAGAAGTGATTAGAGAGTCGGTTTTGTGAAGGTGTTATGAAAGATCTTTGGAAGAGACAGCTATGCATTATCCAATGCACTAGTGATTTCCATAGATTTGATGAATGAAGTATGGAATTTTTGTTAGACGGGATAGTGTAGGAATAAGGGAGAACCATGGAATGAGAGAACCAAGTTTTCCTCGAAGATGATGATTGAAAATACCTCATGTTGGGTGCAAGATCAAAGTAGAAGTATGAGATTTGAATAAGAATTCAAAATATGGCTTAGTAGACAAATGGAAACTAATGTGGGTAAAAGATAAGAGTGTGATCCGCATGGAATCACAAGAAATCTAGTCTGTCCCTATTAGGAGGGAGTAGGAGAACTGGTTGTGAGAAAAAAAAACAAGTGAAGCTACTTGGAAAATTTTGGCATATAGATGACTAGATAGACTTAGTTAGTGGAGCTGGATTGTTATATCTGCCTAGAATGCTAGAGGCATTTGGGGTACGAGACGTAGAGAATGATCTATACAGATCATGAACGTCTCCAACACATATTTAATCATCTTGATTGAACATTTGGAAAAGGTGATGGGTGGAGTTAAGTGATGAAAGAAAATTGCAAGGCCAAGTACCATCTGGGAAAGGCAAGCATGGTTGATGAGACATGGAATAAAAAGAATGAAGTGAAGCTGACGAACTTGAACTATATGGATGACGTATTAGGGTGGTTTGGATGAAGGATGTAGGTTGCACGAGTTGAGTTGTCTAAAGCAGAGAACGCGTCAACATGTATGTTGCGTGGCTTAGACAATCCTATAGAGAAAAGGGACGTAGACTATACTTCCTACATAGATAGGAGTAGCTTAGAAAGGGCGATGTAAGGACGAAACTGGTGAAAGGGATACATAATGGGGTGGAGGAATAAGTACGACGAGATTAGGGTGATTGTCGATAGACTAACTAATTCATCTCATATTTCACGAGGAATGAGAAGTCATGTAGTTGAGAAGTTGGAAGGATTGTGTACGGATGTGATGGAATAGAGGGTTTTGCGTAAAAGTTAGCCTAATATGTATGGAATGCCTTATGAAGGATTATGGCAAGGGAAGAAACGATGGGAAGCATCACATCGTGATGTATGGTAGGTGTTGAGGAAGAAGAAGGAAGTGTGTATAGAAGCGAAGCATGAATGAAATAGGTCGAGATAGGAACCGAAGGTAAAACTTTGGTAGAGCTTAACGAGTAGAATAAAGCACAACACAGGCTAATACTGTCGTAGTGTGGAAAAGGAAATGGCACTGACCTATACTGATTGTTTGGGAGGCTTAGTATCGATAATCGAATGGATGAGGAGTTATAGGTGTGATGTGCCATAGGGACGAAGGGCTTGGTCTAACTGAGACAAGATGAGGAGCAATATGACCTTGAAGGTAGGACATTATGTAGGTATAAAGGAAGTGTTGGGTATAAAAAAAATCATGAAGAAAAGTGAGAAAGAAGTGTATAGGTGCTACTAGTGAGCTATCCAAATTTAATGGAAGTAGTTGTAGCATGGGTTTGGATGGTAGTTGATAAACTAACTGAGATAACCGTCCTTTTGATGATGTGTATAGATCATAAGTTGATTTGGATTGAAAGAACTAATGGATATGTGAAAGACCGTCATAGGTCACTTTGTAAGGAAATTGGAATTTTTAAGTAGTTTGGGGTACGGACTAAAGGGAGTTGATGAACATGATTAGATATGAGTATATCCAGCTAATTGGAAAAGGATGGGCAAGTGAGATATATATATACAACCATAGGAGTTACACTGAGGGCATGAGTGATTGATTTAGAGAGTTAGGAAACTCTTTAGCGATAGCTGAGTTTTCATATAATGATAGTTATCATACTAGAAGTCGATAAATGCCATTTGAGGCACTATATGAAAGGATAGGGTGAGTTGTCCCCATTGTGGACTAGAATTGGTAAAAGAGGCTACTAATGTGGTAATGGTGTTTGTGGAAAGGATGAGAGCAACAAGGGATGCTATGTTGAAAAGGAGGAAACCACGAGAGTTTAGTGACAAATTTATGTAGGAAGTTTCACCCATAGTAACGGGTGGTATGTTTTGGTAAAATGGAAGATTTGATGTAGAGTTTTGTAGGTCCATTTATGATCTTTGGAAAGATCGGGTCAGTAGCTTATGAGCATAGAATTACCTGGGGGGAAATGAGTGGTATGCATGTTATATTTCGTGTATTAAGATTGGTAAATGTTGTTTGAGAATGCATATTTGCATGTACGGTTATTCGGGATTTATGTTAATAAGGGTTTGTGTTACCAAAGAGTCATTTGTGAGATTTATTGACTGTGAGGTCAAGAGTTTGGCAATGAATTTAAATATTGTTGGTTAGTATATGTGGTAATTTGAGACTTGAACTAAAGTTCACGTGGAAATGAGAGGAGTACATTTAGAACAAGTATCCTTAGTTGTTTGCTAATGGTATGTTTGATCCTAAGGAGTAAATCTCGGGACGAGATTTCTATTAGGAGGGAGTGATGTGACAACCGCGGTTTTGAGGTTCGTTACTTAGTTTTATTTTGTGCTAGTTACGTGTCTTTACGTGTGTATGTGCTAATTGGTGTGTATAGATTGTGGTTTGGATATCGTTTTCAGTACGGGGTACCTTGTGAGTGAAACGATGTGTGATGATTTCATGTTCATGAGCTCACAAGGTAGTGACTATAAAATGAGATGGTGTTATTTAGTGGTTTACGTATACGTATATGTATTATAGAAAATCGTATTTTTACGATTTACGGTTTAGCATTTGGAGGTACCGGATGAGGTATTTAGTCACGGGAATAATTTACGGGATGTATTTAAGTCCTTTATGACTTAGTTATAAAGTTTATTTCAAAATTTAAGATTTTTTTAAAAACTGTATATTTTTACAGTATACGCGTAAAACTGACTAGTTTTACGATTTTGAGGTTCGGGAGGTCTTAAAGGCTGAAATAAATTAAGGAAATATAAGGTAACTTTAATAATATATTAATAAACAATAAAAAGAAAAAAAAATAAAAATATATTAAAGGGGAGTCGGTTTGGGACGAACCAAAAGAGAAAAAGGGAAAAAGGAAAAGGGAGTTGGGCTTGAGTTGGACTAGGGCTCACCCACACTCAATATAAAGTTTATACTAAACCAAAAATTCATTATTTTTCTCCTGGAGACAAAGAAAAGTCGTGGGTTTCACAAGGAATTAGGGCTCTTCAGTAAAAATCTTGGTTTTCAAAAATCAAAGGTAAATCTTTAAAATCCCTTTTCAATTTAATTGTTTTTAATGTTTTTATAATCAATATATGATGGATTTAGGTTAGGTTTAATTATAAAATCTGTATTATAATGATATATTAATGATTAGAATAATTAGGGCTTGTGATTAAGTAAATTATGGGTAATTAATTAGGTTAGTTTAATTAAATTCGTCATTAAAAACAGGGCAGAATTTTTGTGTCATTTTTTTGATCATATAGGGAGTTCTACAAACTCTTATTTTGCGATCCAAGTATCTATGGAAAGGTAATTGAAGTGGCTTTCAAATGCAAGAAACTAGAACTAAATTGGAGGTCGGGAAGTGGGTCAAAAACAGGTTAGAACAGTCTGAGGTCAAAACAGTTTTGAAATCAGCCTGTTTTCTTTTTATGTTTTGGGTTGTTTGGGGTACTTAGGGTTGTATTGGGACTTTCAAACGAACATGGAAGTTGGTTTATATATTATAGGAAGTATCTGAATTGGGGCTAAGATTGTGGGTTAGGGTAAGACCCCCTAAGCATAACAAACATTTTGTATGTTCAAAATCAGTAAAATCTGGATAGACAAAAGTATATATATATATATATATATATATATATATATATATATATATATATATATATATATATATATATATATATATATATATATATATATATATATATATATATATATATATATATATATATATATATAGGGGAGAGTTAAAATAAAAAGACTTTTTTTGTGAGAAGGATAAGAAGGATTTTTAGCCAATCATTTAAAATCAATGGATAAGATCAATCCATATTCCTAACTAACTAACTAACTAACTAACTAACCACCAAAACACGATTTTAAAAAAGTCTTCAAAAAATTCTGAAAAAATTCCAAATGTTCGGATTTGTTGGTGCATAAAAAAGTTGTGAATAAACGTTTTTAATTTTGACTTTTTTACGTTTTTCTGATGCACAAAAAACAAAATTTGATGCACAAACACGTGAATTTTGGTGTAGAAAATTTTTTTACTTCAAAAAATTTTCAATTTATTATAGTTTGATGCGGAATCATATTTTAAAGCAAAAATTCAAAAGAAGTTGGGCATAAAAATGAATTCTTAATGCACAAAAAACCTAAAAAACGTAAAAGAAAACGTTTTTGTGCATCAAAATTCCGTTTTTGTGCATTAAAAAAACGTAAAAAACTTCAAATTAAAAAAACTTTTGTCACAAAAGTTTTTTGCACCAACATACCCGATCTACTGGAATTTTTTCATAATTTTTGAAGAACTTAAAAAAAACACGTTTAGATGGTTAGTTAGTTAGTTAGTTAGTTTGTTAGGATTGTGATTTAATCTCATCCATTGATTTTAAATCAATGACTAAAAATCCTTCTTATCCTTCTCACAAAAAAAGTCTTTTTATTTGATCTCTCCCCTATATATATATATATATATATATATATATATATATATATATATATATATATATATATATATATATATATATATATATATTAGCGTCGTAACCCGCCCAACGGGCGGGGTCGTTTCGTAAATCTATTTTTAAAAGTACGCTTGTTTATTAGTTAAATGTGTTTGCAATGAGACTAATTTTTGTTAAAAGAAAACTTAAACGAACCTATTTTTTATTTTTTAGGGTCTAGCCCACCCAACGGACTTGTTTTGTCTCTTGTCAATATTTCGTTTTGCTAATGCGGGTTTTTTTATATGTTTGATATTATTATTTTTTCTACACCGAATCCAGTTTGCCAAAACCGAACGATACTGAACTGCAAATCTGATTTTCGAGCTGAATATGGCTTTCACAATCGAAACAAAATCCGAACCGAAAATCAGGTATATATAAAAAAAATTCCTTAAATATTTATATAATTATATATGTTATTAAAATAAATAATGAAATTCGGATCGTTCCAAAAACCGAACGAGATACATATTTGAAGCAACAACTATTATTTTTTTGTAGTGGGACTCTTTTTTCTTAAGAGAACTTAAACGAAACTAATTCTTGATATGTTTAGGACCTGACCCAGACAACGGACTTGTTTTCTTCCATATTAATCTTTTGTTATAATGATATCGGTTTATTTTAAAAAAAAGTTATAATAGTGAAACGTAAATTATTGATTGATATTATTAGTACTACACTCAAGCAATGTGTTCGATTTTTAATTTGTTTTCAAAAATACGCTTGTGTATTCGATTTTTTTTTCAATTCAGCCACTAATATTACACCGTTTATAATATACTTTATGTGTTACACGAGTTAAAAAAGATTTGAAAGTTGATGCTTTCTTAGGCAAAAAAAATTATAGAGTTATGGTGTTTAAATGTTGAAGCCTTACGAGTTATGTGAATTAAAAAATAGTGTATTTAAAAACTTTTCTATTCTATAAAAAATTATATAGGTTTGGCCAAAAGTGTACATGACCTAAAGACATTCATCTTCTACCTCGTATCGAAACAAATTCTCTGTTTTTTAAAATATTTAAAATCACATTAAGCTTGTCAATATTATGTTATTGTAAGGAATCAAACTGGTGTATGACCGTTTGTAAAAGTTCGTTGTCAAACAGTTCTGTGACCATTAAAAGATACTTAACGCATGATTTTTTTACGTTGTTATGACCGGTTTAAAATAATTTTGAATATGTACCGAGAATGGAAGATGTAATATCGGTACAAACAAATAATGGTTAAAAAGGAGAGATCGAATATTCGTGCAAATAAATAATGCTTGAAAAAAAGTAGATATACGTACAATCAATCGAATAAACGAAAGAAACAAATAATTAGAGAGGCAGAAATATCCTTACCTTGATTAAACTCAAGGCGTGAAACTTATTACTATTTTTTTCCCGCCGAATTTATAAAGGAGAATTATATTAATACATATTAATATATCTACTTAACAATTAATTTGGTGTTAGGTGGACATAAAAGAAACTCATGTCATGCATCTCATATGAAAAACTTGTTGCCGTATATTATAATTTCAAATGCAATTGGATGAGAAAGTACATGAGAACGTGTAATTTGTTACCAAGTCAATGACTTTTGTTGTGCATATATGCTAACATGTAATATATGTTTCAGTAACTTACATCACTTAACTGCATGTAACCTGTTATGAATCGATTCAGCCTTTAGAAGCCTCATGGTGCTTTTCCGAATTGATGCATCAGTTGGCTTTACAATTATTAAGGCATTGGTTGATCCTACAAAGACAACTGAATAAAGAATATAAAGCTTACAAAGAATGTATGCAGCTAATAGTAAAACATCAAAACATATAATTTAGTAAATACAACTCGTAAACAACTGTTTATTTCTTAAACAGCGGCATACTGAAATTCAAAATTATAAATACCATTATCATATTTGAATTCACTAAAATAATTTTTAAAATAAAAAAGAACCTTAGCCACGATAAACGTATTCATATATCTGTTATATTACTCTTTTATTCGGCAACACTGAATGGTAGAGCCAAACTCAATCACAATTCCGGGTTTCACATATGTGTCGAGGAAACTTAAAATGGATGGATCACCAACAGAAGCATCTTTTACTTCAACTTCTTTTTCATCTTCTTTGGGAATATCTGCATCTTCAATCACACTTCAAGAATTTATATCATCCACGGATCTATTTTGTGTCACCAGATTACCTGTAGATTCAATAGCAGCATCCCTAACTTCAGTTTCTTTTTCGTCATTGTCACTGACATCCGCAACATCAACCCCACTACCACATTTAGTATCTTCAGGAGATTTATTCTTTGTACCCAGATGATCTACAGATTCAACCTTAAGCTCTACTACAGTCGAGTCATTATGATTAGAAAGTGAATCAATACCCTTCTCAACTGGCATATCACCATTTTCGACACTTTCGTCTGGTTGGAAGCCTTCTTGAGGTTGATCTATTGAACTCTCGACTTCATATGTTTAAGCTGTTTTCTCATCTTTAACAGGCTTAATGTCAGCTTCTGCCTCCAAGAGTAATACAGCGTCATTGGTTACTTCTGTTGTCTTATCCTTTTGAACATCATCCATAACCACTGATTGAGATTCCTGAGAATATTTTCTGTTTAAGCCTGCTCCTTTGTCTCCTCAGCGTTCAAATCCAATTCCCTAGATTCCAACAAAGGCATTTCCATTTCCGAGCATTTATAATATAGCAAAATTTCTTGCAGTCACCAGCATCCTCAAAAGCAATAATATGATGTGGTTTTAGATCTAGTTCATGATCTGCTGCCATCTCTAAAGAATCGAATCTTATTCTCTGATCTCCAACGCCATCTCCATCAATGTATAGCTTGATATACTGCAAATTTTTCTTAGGATATACCAATGTTCAGTTCTAAAAGAAAAAACATGCACACCCCACACATTTATACACACTCTGTCGTTAAATATATCAGGTCTAGTTTCTGTTGTGTTGTGAGAATAACTATTCTCGGTCCAAACCTTTCTGATGGCCTGTGCCATAGTTGATTTCTGGATATGATTTCAAATCTAGGTGAGAACTCGTGTTCCCTACGTGCAGTTGGGGTAGTGGCGACGGGTCGAGCCTCGGGTGGCAACTCTCTAGAAGCATCACTACTGTATGTTGATGCAGCCTGTGTTGCAGACTCCTCATTTGCTTCATGAGAGAACTGTTGAGAAAAAAATTTATTTGAATGTGTAATGGAAGTTAAAACCGTTCTTTGATGTCTCTCAGATGACTTTTCAGTTATTCTAGCACCAGTGGATGACTGTCCACCTGAATCCAAATTTAGCTTCCCAAGATCGGGTAACTCGTGCCCAATTTCAGGTAGTCCAGGAAAGGAATCCTCTGAAGATGATTGAACATGATGCACCGTGGAAGTACCTTCCTGATGCACTCCACTGGATGAGATTAATCTTTTCACGGGTGAACCTGTGACCGATGTCAAATCGGGTGACTTTATATTATTTAATTCACACCAATTTGCAGTTAGTGCCTTCAGTTTCACAGTGTAATTTGGAATAAGATTAGTTTGGGCAAGTGTTTGCATTGTCTTAGGGAAAACCGTAAGTCCAAGATCAAGCCATTTGCGGATATATGTATGTTCGTATGTTTGCCCAGAAGCTACAATTACAGGGTCTGTCATCAGTTCCAGTGATATATGGAGATTTTGTTTTTATCGTTGGGTGAAGGTTTGTGACGTCTGGCTTATTTAATAGTAATGAGCTACGGGCAGAGCTCATCCGAGACATTAACATTATTAACCATAGAGCACCTATTAAAACTAATTGTCTGTTGAAGTTGATCAAATAGTCATTAACGACTAAGCCACCCATTAAAAAGTTGACTTCTTAGAACAAATCCAATAACCACAAATTATGGTAGAGAAAGAAAAAGAAACAGTCAACAAACAACTCTCAGCCACTACGTGTAACTTGCGTAATGCAAGTTGTCTACTCTCTTCCCCGTACATCACACTTTTCTTGATTCATGTTTTTTCATAAGGAGAAACAGACATACTACCTAAAATCCACATTATTATACATCAAAATGCAATATCCTACACTGTTTTTTAATCTGCAATTTTAATGATTCGAAATTTAGAACCACTCGATGAAAAGAATAGTATACCTAAACCTACCATTTGTCATGGTCAAAATTGTATAATATAAGTTGTGGTAAGTCCAGCATCATTACCAACTAATAACAAAAGACAAATTATCAGCAAAACAATTACTTAATACCTGAAGAAGCTGGTTGACTTTCAAATACTAATCATGTAGTGCTCATTAACTCACGGGGTCTTATTGTAATGGCCGAGTTTGAAGTCTTGTATAAAAGTCAAAGCTTGAATCATGCTCATATATTCGTTTACTTTAAAGCATATATTTGCAACGGGACGTCCAGGATAGATATAGCAGACCATATACTCAGGGATAATGTTCAGACCTGCTGTTTGTTCAACAATACAATAGTGAAAAAGAAGTCCATGCTATAGTCTCAACATTTGTTTTTTGGATGACTTATCAAAATTTTGTTATAAAACTGATATTAGACTCAAAACTAATGTCAATTGCTACGGACTTAAAATAAATAAGATTGATTCTGATGTAATTCGGTCATTAAAAAAGTTTTAACTTCCTGCTACACGTCCAAAGTTCCAGAAATAACTTTCTGATAACTAAAAAGTGAACTCCAGATATTCTTTTTTTTGTCACTGTCTGCCATCGTTCACTGTAAACCCTTTAATCAGTTCTTGTAACCCGAGAAACATTTTTTTAAAGGCAATACTTTATAACTAAAAAAGCATAGTACAAACAAAAAACCCATATCACATTTAACATTTACATCTAAGTCATTTTCCCTATTTTACACATTTGGCTTATACAAAATTCAACTCAAAGCAACCCATTCATAAATGAATGAGTAAAACTAATACATACTGCTGTACCAGAAAATCGTTTCTCAACATTACATTTTCCGACTCAGTTTATACACTTATAAACACATCTTATGCGACGGCTCATGAACACAGTTTATACACAGGTTATGAACACAACGCATGTTAGTTTTCTTGCAGCTTATTTTACAATCTATGAACTTATTTGACTCGGCTTATATACCATCCTTATCTACTACCTTTTTGCGATAAACCGCCAAAAAAATCATGATTACTAATGATATTCTGAAACTGTTCATGATATGTTATTGAATAAGTTGAAAAGCTAATGCAATTAACTCATGGATACATAAAAACATGTAGTACCTTCTCGTGCTCACTCTGCAAGCGATAAATTGATGCCATCCTTTGAAGAAAGACCAGAATGAAATCAGATCAATGTAAATAACTTCAGTTACTTATGAAGGCGCATCATGTAATGCCTTTAACATTGTTTGCACCTAATTTCAAACATTATAAAATGTTTACAAAAATACAAGTTACTATTTGGTAATTAATCAACAACTATACCAAAAGATTATATACCTTTCATCGTTAGGGTTTTAGAAAACCTTTGGTCTGCAAAGAAACCATATTAGGGCATATAAAGCAAGCCATCTCCCTGCAGAATAAAAGTATCAGGTTTTTTATATATAAAAAAGAAGCGTATGTAATATTTTGTAGGGGTAAATCTAATTGTAAAGGTTACCTGAAGTTAATATATCATTGAAGAAACCCAATAAACTGTACCTTTCTAATAGGGTTCATTTTAATAAACTCAGGAGTCTTGATTGTAACACGCATTTGAAAGTTATCGCCATTTTGATTTCGAAACCAACATACTCTGCAACAATTGTGCTTTGTACACCTTCTTGTTTACGGTTGTAGAATGGAAGAACTTCCAACTAAGTCACATAATAAATCAAACAAATGTCAATTAATAACTAACACTGTACAAAATATGCTACTACCATATGAACTCAAACAAACATAAACCCTCCCGCTTTAGCCAGATGACCAACTCGCCTTTCGTGTGTTTCATGTACATGTGGCCGATATATTAATAATTATAAACAATTGAAGAAAAAAAAGTTTACCACTTGTAGCAGCAGTGTGAGTTGTCATATAGCCATGGGAATTGCTGTTAACAACAGCATTAATAGCCGCAATAAGATGTTCGCGTTCAGCTCCGATAGACTCTGCAGCCTCGACAGACTGGCCACAACCAAGGTGGCATGTGAGGCAACAATAATGTCTGTTTTGGCCATTTGTTCCTCTTTTCTAGAAGCTGATGCGTCTGTTGTGGCAGCTGCGATGGTAGATATAGCTGCTCCTACACCAGCAATAGAGACCCTGTATATTACGTGTATGCCTATGTAGTAATGGTAAACAGAAGTAGATTTTCTGAATTTATAATTGGTTATCAAATGGTAATTTTAAGTGTAGATAACACCTTTTATAGAAAACATATAACTAAAGTTGCGTTATCAGTTGTGCCTTTATATTTCCTAAGAAAACACACAACTAATACATGACCGAGCTTATCACAGTCACCACACCCCATATATACTTCCATGAGTGTCTGTATAAACTACATATTAAGTTTATTATAATCATCATAACCCAAATAAAACGAATATACCTTCTCTAACAGTACATCGGCTTACTCCACATCTATGTAGACTCAAAGATACTTCTTTACATAGGCTCAGAAGAAAATGTTGGCACTAAAATCAGAATAAGATAATATCACCAAAATTAGAATAAGATAATACCAGTTTAGCCGATAAATCAAATGTGCAGCATATATTACTACTTCGTAAGTCAATGTATAATTTAATAAGTGATATCAAGTTTTCATAAAGTAATCAGCCTTCTGTTTTACGTTACCTCATCAAAAGCGGCTATATTATTTTTAACATAAAACAATTCCTAATTACTTCATATATTGACCTCAAACACAATTCCAGTGTAGTAAGCCCCAGACAACAATAAAACCTGCAACAATAATATAAGGGCTTAAAGATCTAAATTATAATGCCAGAGTAAATACGTCCGACAGAATTTATGGACTGAAGTAAAATGAGGTGCACTGTTTCTTTAAGTCGTGATAGGTTGATACAGATGAGGTCAGGTCTTTATCACCATTCCAAGCAATAAAAATCATGGGCTTAATAAGAAACATACCAATAGTGTTGATACATATGAGCCACTGAACGGGTATTCATTATAGATCCCGGTATTTTTTTGCGTTATATATAGTTCCTATTTTTGCAGCATGCAGCCTGAAAATGTCCAATATATATTTCAACCAAACACCCTTAAATTAAGTAATCATGCAAATCTTAACTAAATCAAACGATCTGACTGGTCACTTGCTCCGTTACCCAATTGGTGTTTCTAGTGAAGGTACTGTGACTGAACTGATGGGAACCGAGTTTTTCTGTGATACACAAGCACGTGTTACACTACTGTGTTCACTGATACAGATATAACAGACTTTTTTACATGCCAAAAGATAAGAAACATATGTTGCTATCAATTCAACAGCAAGGACCTTGGTATGGATGTGTTGGCTAACGGGTAATTCTTAGAACATGTTTTGCCCCAACTTTAAACTCTTTGTGATTAATTAGCATTTCCAATGTGATTAAAAAAACCTATATGATATCAAACAGGCTAAAATAGTTATGCATCAAAAATACACTCTGGCCGACTCGCGACTCATTCGACCCATTTTACTCGCTTCTTTCTAAGCTACTGTTTTAATACAAAATACCCAGGTCATCCAACTTATTAATTAAATGGGAAAATATCGACATGATAGCATTACAGGTATGGTTCTTACCTCATGGGTTTTATCAATTGTAGATTTAAGATCGTCTGGAATACCACATAGACTGTTAGGTGCAAAGAACACCACATGGTACCCCGCAATGATGAACATAAAATTCAACAACAATCCGTCGTATCAACATTTGAAGTTATAGAAGGGGGTGTTGGGATTACTTATTACAACTTATAGGTGATGGTGTTCAGCTTGCTTCTAAAATATGAAAACAAAAAAAATACCAATTTACCTTAGCCACCAGGACTATCTCGGACGTATGCCTCCAATATATTATACCCATTGTGAATACACATTGTGAGTGGTATTAGATTTTATTGCTATCTCTGATTCGCATGTGGTTTTAGGGTTTTGTGGGGATTTTATGGCATGGGCCTCAAAAACATTTATTCGGCAACAACGATTCCAGCTTAGAGCAGATCGAAGTGTCCATCATGTGTAAAGACATAAAATAGGTTCGAATGTTACAATCAAACAACAAAGATCAAAAGATCAATTCGTTTTTATGTTTTCTGGAGTAGGGTTTACATCCCCTTGTTTATCGAAAATTGAAGGATGAATTAGGGTTCAGGTTTGATATGGGGCAGTGTTTTTAAAAGTTCAATATGAAATTAAAGATAAACCTTTAAAAATAAAAAATTAAAAATTAAAAATAAAAAATAAAAAATAAAAAACTGGAAAAAAACAAGTTCTAAATTAAAAAAAAGAAAAAAATCGAAACTTAAAAAGAAAATAATTAAAGATATTTCAAAAATTAAAAAACAAATTAAGGTATTACTTTAGTGTGTTTAAGTATATGGGTTAGTAATAGCTAAACAAAAATCTTAGCATAGCAACTTGGTAAGTCTGAGTACCCTTAAACCCAAGGTCCCATGTTCGAATCTTCTAAATGGCTGATTTTTATAAAAAAAGCGAAAGAAACAAAAATATTTTTACAAAAAGCTACTTTCAAAACGTGATTTTAAAAATTGCGTTTTCGAAACGCAATTTTGAAAAAGTACGATTACAAATCACCAAAAACGGGGAAAATGGAGATTTTTTAGGAATTGCTGAAATCTGATTGGTTTAAAGATGTGACTGGGATATGACTGGATTAAAAAGTGTGGTTTCAAATCATAATTATACCTATATATAATATAGATATATATATATATATATATATATATATATATATATATATATATATATATATATATATATATATATATATATATATATATATATATATATATATATATATATATATATATATATATATATATATATATATATATATATATATATATATATATATATATATATATATATATATATATATATATATATATATATATACATATATATATATATATATATATATATATACATATATATATATATATATATATATATATATATATATATATATATATATATATATATATATATATATATATATATATATATATATATATATATATATATATATATATATATATATATATATATATATATATATATATATATATATATATATCGGGGCCTTAACAGTAGCTTTATGGTTAGATCAAAAGGTAGTAATTAGCTAACATATGTAAGGTCATAGGGTTTCCTTTACAGAGGTCATGGGTATGGTTAGGTGGGCGTATGGCTTATAATTTGGAGACCTAAAAGTTGGGACTGTTTTGTGTAAAATATGAACGGAATAGGTATCAAACTTAACCAAGTTAAGGACTTGTTAGGGAAGGGTAACAGGGTGTTTAGAGCATATTAATGAGGATCATATATGGGAGAAGGCTAGATGTCCATCATAGGTTGATGAACCATTTTAGTGATTGGTTCATGTGTTGATTTTGTGTTTTTGTTTGTTAGCTTTTTGCTAGTGCGCGGACTTTTGGAGAAGCTCAATCAGGTAAGTTTCATAGTCCCATGTCTACTAATGATTTTGACTTCCAGATGGGATGGAAGAGACACTGTCTTGTTTTTATAAAATATGCTATGAATGTTTTGTGTTTGGTGATAGACTTGTGCATACTTATGTGATTAACTGCTAACTGATTCATGATTGTTTTGTGATTTGACTTGGTACCAAGGGGATGTTGACAAGGCGGGACCTTGGGGAGGTACATAGATGTGTGAGCATCTATGGGACCAACTTATAATGACAAGGCAGGGACTTGGGATTGGTACATAGGTGTATGGGCGCCTATGGTACCATGGTGTTTGGTAAGGCTGGGAGCCTTGGATTTGGACTTGGATTTGGTTTGGTTTGTTAAATCTTGAATATTAGTTGTTAATGCATGTTTGTATCACATTGTCCATATGTTCTTAGATTTTGGTTATTATTCACAGCTTATGGTTTGATTTTGGCGTTGGAGTCTAAACCTATGACTCTCACCAACATTATATTGACGTGTTTTAGTGTCTCTTTCAGGTGATATTATGGTTAAGCGTGAGAACATAAGTGGCTAGGATTTGGAGTTGCGTAGGAATGCATTTATAAGGAGATCCCCGTTCCTTCTTAGTTTCTTTGTTTGTTTAATAAGTGATATTGTGGACACCTATATGTTTGCTTTGTTTATGTTATTGTTTGTCTCTGGTAAGTGGTAGGACTGTTACCTACTTACCTAGACTCCTGCATTGTTGAGATATTGTCATGACATTTGTGTCACCATATTATGACATTTCTTATTTCATTTAGTAATCTCTATAGACACGCCCTGTTGTGATGATATCCATACGTCGCGCTCCATATTCCGCCATGGTGGGGTGTGACATCAAGACATCAGTCAAGACACATGTGTCACGTATATTTTCTGAAGACACATGTCAAGACATCAGTCAAGACACATGTCATAAGAATATTTCTCAAGATACGAGTCAAGATACAAGACTCACGTCTATCTCCTACAATAGCCCTGAGAAATTCAGGGTACCCTCCAAAGGGTATATCCATTTTGTGGTACCATGTATTAATCAGGCCACAAGAATTTCAGTACCATCACCGGCGTATCAGTGAGATCTGCCACGATTGTTCGATGACACATTCATTTCTTGCACCCATATTTCATATATTCATGACCATAAAGGACGCCATTCGTATCCCCCATGTATACGAAGGTTTTCCTTCAGCATAATGATGAGATCCAAGCTGCTAACGCATTACCTCAGACAGATGCGAGTTGAATTTAATCCTAATTATGGACTACGAGCAGCACACCCTGCTACGATTCATGATTTTGTACAGTAATGTTCAGGCTCCTAAATACATTCAGCATGGTGTTCCATCAGGAAAATCTGTACAAATTATCTATGCTTTCCAAGCGCGTGCCTTGCTAGCCATGACTGCTAAAATTTTCTAGCTGTCAGTTAAGACACGACCAATGAAGTTCCTTTTACGCATAACCAGCCGATTATACCAAAATCTTCGCATACATTCCAGAAGAACCTTCAAGGAGAAGGACGGTAACATGAGATTAGGTGTCGACTACCGTCGATTTAAAACAAATCACCATCCATAATCGTCATTCTCCTCCACGTATTGACAACATGTCCAATCGACTTTAGGGTGTTAATCACCTTTCCAACATTGGACTCATGATCATGCTGCCAACAGTGACGAGTGAAAGAGCAGAACATTTCCATGACTGCTATTCGTACACGACTCGGTCATGCTAGATTCGTGATCTTGTATTAGTCTCATAAATGCTCCAGCCGCATTATAGACTTAATAAATTGAGTTTCCAGGAACTTATAAATATAGTCATCAGTATTTTCATCGAGAACAACCTGAACTTTTCTTTAGGTCTAGAGAAGAGCAGGAAGACCATATTTGCACTATGTTGCAAATTCTACGGCAGGAGAAATTTCACCTTGAAATTTTCCAATATAAATTCTGGTTGATTACAGTGACACGCTGAATCACATGGATTTGCACGGTTAATCTTACCATGACTCAGCTTATGCGTAAAGGTGAGAACCCTACACTACATTAGGTGTTCCATAAAATCCTATGCTAAGAGAAGTCTAATTTCGGAGACCTATAGTTCCGCAAATTTCTATGTATCAAGTTTCTACGAAGCAAGATATAGTTACGTTCATATCAAAGTTCCTGACATACCAACAGGCTAAGATAGAACACCAACTGACTAGGATATTTTCCATTATCGGAAAAGGTGAACAGAAATGGGACAAGATCTCCATGGATTTTGGTTACTAGATTAACGCAAACTCAGAAGAAGCATGGTGCTATCTGGGTTATTGTCAACAGTTTGATCAAGTTTGTAGAATCCTTACATCCGCAAGGATTTCAAGAACCAACAGATAGATCAGGCATGTTCCTGCCAAGGCGCATCCAATCCCTTGGTAATCCCTCAGCTATCGGGCCAGACAAAGGTTCCCATTTGTGCTCCTTATTTACGTTCACGTCCTTGTTCTAATTTCACGACTTGCTTTCACACTCACGTTCATGAGACTATTCACGTTCATGATCGTATCTTGGCTTACGATTTTACGTTCATCTTCGTTTTGGGAAGTTTTGCAACAACTTGAGAGACCATACTCAAGTTTAGTATAACTCTATATTCTCAGACAGACGTTTCATGTCACAATTCCACGTCTCACCTTATAGCGTTTGGTGTTACCGCCGTCGTATTCCATGTTCACGATATGTTACACATGTCATGTTCATTCCACGTTTCGCATATCACGTTCACGATATGTTACACGTATCATTGATCATGATATGTTTTCCATATTGCACTCACCATATCTCCACGTACCATGTTCAAAATTGTTTACGTATCACGTTCACAATTTTTCACGTACTATGTTTCAGTATGTCTCGCGTATCATTGCTAAGACAGTACTATTATCAGTTAGTTTGGGCCATTTTGCATGTAACATTTCAGTTACCCTTGCACGTTAATTCTTATTCCCTCGATCAAATTCAGGGGATCTATCTTAAGTTGATAACCATGAACTTTTAGGTATGTTCAAATCAAGTTCAGGAGGACCAAGATTTATTATTGCGTCAAGATCTTGTAGAGGAACCGTTCCGAGAGGGAAGCCACTTGGAAATGGACGAGTCCATTTGGATTTATCCTCTCATCCTTCCATAATTCAGTAAGACACTTTCGGTCATGTCACGTTCCATGTCCCTTTTAGCCATGTCACGTTCCACGTTGCCTTCTACCATGTCACCTTCATTATCAGTTACCTTCCATACCCTCTCAGCTTGATTCGGGTATGTTTCTCTTTTAGTTTACGTTATTTATAATTCGGGGACGAATTATTCTTTTTAGGGGGGAAGAGTTGTAAAACCCTCATGTTTTTACCATGAACAGTACATATATAATCGTACGCACATGATTAAAACCTTCCTTATATGACATGTTTACGTTTCACGAATATGAAATACAAGTATTACGTACGTGTTATTACACGATAAGTATTTAATACATATTAAGACACGATAATTATTATCAACAATAATTATAATCACGAACATGAAATCACGAACGTAAATAATCACACGCATATTATTATGTATTTACGTAATTATGATTACGATTATGTATAAGTATATATTATAACACGAACATGAAATAAATAAATCACGTAAACACGACCACGAGAACACATAATATTTAGAACACGGAAAGCGATGGGTTTCCCTTTGTGGACCCCACCTACCCGCGACAAGAACTAAGAAAGAGGCCAAGCCCACTTTACATTTGCTAAAATAGAAAAAAGGGAAAAACATGTTATTCATTTACAGAGTTTTTCTAAAAAGAACAAAACCCTAGCCTCCTTTTTTCTCTCTTTTCTGGCCGCCGGTTAGAAACACACCAAGGAGAGGTGTTTGTTGATTTTTGGTGATCCAATTCAAGTGGAATCGTTCGTGTTATCATTCTCCTTTTGTTTCACGCATTGGTAATCCGCTTTTTTTTCTTTTTACCCTTTTTATTAATTAAGAACACATGAAATCATGGGATGTAATAAGCAAGATTAAAAACATGTTAATTAAATCATGGGGGTAAATAAACATGGTGGTTTTTTGGTTTTTGGTTCGGCCGAAGCAAGGAACCGAGAGCCGAAGCTCTCGGTGGTCTTCGATTCACCACCAGCCGAGACCCCATGGTCTCGGTGTGGGTTGTGTGTCTCGGCTGCAAGGGACAAGGGACCCCGACGCATGTCGGGGTAGCCTTGTGGTCTTTTGGAGGTCTCGACATAAACAAACAAGCACCACCGGCCAAGCCGGTGGCTAGATCGACCAAAAAGTGGCAACCGGTCAAGCCGGTTCGCCACTATTAAGGGGTTGTTTGTTTGGTCCGGTTCAAGGGTAAACACGGTCCGGTTCACGACATGTTCTAATAAAATAATACATGGTCCGGTTTATTATTTTATTTTACAAGTTTAGTTATTTTACATGTGCTTTATTTTTACAAGTAATTAAATTAATTTAACATGGTACTTAATTAATTTAATTAAATCATGACTTAGGTTTATTATTATTATTAATAATACATGATTTTAACCTAAGTATTTTATTATTTAATTTAGACTAAAGTAATTAATTAATTATTAAGACATGATATGTAATTAATTAATTTCCATGACTTAGGTTATATTAATATGAATATTAATACATGTTTTAATCTAAGTATTTTATACACTTTAATTTTATTAAATCATGCTATATTTAATTAAATCTTATAACATATAGTTTTATTAGTTTACATGTATTAATTAATAAACTATACAATTAATCACATGACTTAGAATATTAATCAGTAAAACTTAAGATTATCTTATTAGCTTATTAATCCAGCTTATTTCTAAATATAGAAACTTTCAATTTTTAGAAACTTATCTATTTTAGGCAGTAAATATATTTATGGAAACTTTCTATTTTTAGAAACTTATTTATTTTAGGCAGTTATTCTATTTTTGGAAACTTTCTTTTTTTGGAAACTTTCTATTTTTGGAAACTTTCTATTTTAGGAAACATGCTATTTTTAGGAAGTTACTTATTACTACACAACAAGTATAATAATACCAGAAATACAAGTAATACTTAATCAGAATATCCAGAATACAAGATAAACATAGCATAACATTAAAATCAGTAAAACATGACATGAACATATAAAACAAGCTAAGACATGATATAAAACCAGATACGTACTCAGTAATCAAAACACTTATAAACGTATATTATTTATGTAGTATTAGTGAGATCGAAGTAGGACTCTTTTCCGTTCGTCCTCTTCGTTCACTGGACACAAGGTACGGATTTTCCATCCTTCTGTAAGGATAATCTCTTCCTTCATTAGGATTTCCCGTATGCAGCCAACTGTTTTCCTAGTATTTGTTTTATATGTTTGATACTTATGTTAGATTAAGAGCCTAATCCATATACATGCATGACCAGTGTCACCTAGTTATGGAGGTACCATAACCATAACATTGGAAGCACCAGTGTTATGACTTCCCCACGACGTAGTGATTGCTCGTGGCGTCCCTTTTCAGTTTTGGCCATTGTATTATGTTATCATGTGGGGCGTATATGTGCATGCTAGTTACATGTTTATCAGTATTATCAGAGTGATTGCGGTGTGTGCCTTGCATCCTTCACTAGGATCTGATCCCTCCTACCCAGACTATTTAATTAGAGGCAACCCCTCTAATTGCATGACGAGGTCTCCCCTCCAAGTATTCATGCACGGTGGAACCTCATGACCTATATAGGCTATTGGCTAATTAATACAGTTTTCATATAAAACATAAGTCTTTTCAAACTATAAAACTAGTTTTATGATCATGTTCCAGGTTTTCCAGGACTTATACATTTCCGCTGCTATTAGTTTTAGTTATGTTTCAGCCATTTATACTATGTCGTATATCCATGCACTGAGCGTTATGCTCAACCGTTACTTTCCTTTCCATTTCCCAAAACGGCAGGTACCCAAGGACGGACTCGAGCATTTGGAGGAAGTGCATAGGATGGAAGCTTCCATAGACTTCTTCTCCTTTTTTCCATATACTAATGCTTGTCGAGTCTTTCCTAGTTCATTTACTTTATTTATGTTTTGGGCTTATGTTTGTGAACCGATGGTTGATTCCGGTTTTCCCTGTGGTCATGTATGTTTTACTACATATTACCTTGCATGCTTTGATGACACGCCATAATTACGCGTAACGGTCCACCTATCAAAGTGGGGTGTTACAGGAATAAAGATCTCCTATTGCGTGTAATGGTTTAGCAAATAATAACATGAACACAAACCTTAATTCTTGGATCAAACCCCAAGTTTCTTAGTTCTTGGTGTGGGAAACTGATGAGACTGCTTTTATACATAGTCTCATCGTCCAAAACGGGCTTAAAATGTATTAAAAATCATCAAAATACCCAAATATATGCTTGTGTTTGTTGCTTGTGTATTTTAGGTACGGATATTGAGAAAATGACAAAAGATCACAAGAATCATACAAAAACGAACACGGGAAACGAAGCCGCACAATGAACCAAGCCCTAATGAAGAATTTTCCAAAGAAAACCCTTGAAGATTTGAAGAATTATGAAGAAGGGTCCTCCAATATGGAAGAATTGACACTTTATACCCTTGTATCTTCATAATTACAAGTTTGGTCCCTAAAGTTTGTCAAAATTACAAAAAGGACCCTTAACTTTGAAGAATTGGCAAATTTAGTCCCTCAACAAAACTAAATTGTCAACATTGGTCCTCCAAGAATTCAAGAAACAAGTCAAAACCTTGAATAATGAATACATGACAAGTTACGCCCTTGAAGATTGAAGAAATTGCATTTAAAGTCCTTGTGATAAACTTTGAAAAGTCTTTGTGCCATTTTTGACAACTCAGCCAAAGTTGTTTACAAAGGAAAAAGGATATTTGGCTGTTTATTACAAATTGAAGAAGCTAAGGGAGTAGAGGGGCCATTTTGGCCAGACAACCAAACTACCAGCCTCCAAACAACAGCCTACACGTCACCATTGACCACCCCTCCACCAATCAAACTCCCCTCCTTGTCCACCTCAACTTTCCACCCACATTTTATATAACAGATTATTTATTAATCTGTTTAAACCAAAAAACGTGGGAAACAAAAATATTAACACTAATCCAGATTAAATTTTACCCTGTTTAACCCCCAATCCCTCATAAACCCTAATCCAATTACATCCCCAATCAAAGGGTTATGGACTGATTATTTCCAGATCATTGATTCAGGTCACTCTCATTCAAACCCCACACTCAAAACACATTCACATGCTCACTAGGCCCCACCCCGTTGGTCCCCTGCACCCACAAGAACAAGAAGACAAGAACCAACAGAGCATCTACGAACCAAGTTCAATCTCTTGTTCCAAAAGCATCATTGGACGGATAAGATACACTCATAACAGCTCATCAATCCTGGCACATCACATGGGTTCACTTTGACCCTTTTGATTTTCAAACGTGAAGGGCATAACTAGAAGTTCATACATTTAGGGTTTATGTTATTTGCTTTTCTAGAATATTCATTGTGACCCTATATAAAGGGCATATAGGACTTAGTTTATAGTTGTTCTTTGTTCTTTCTCTGGTTGTCACAACCTTGTAAAACCTGTTTTTTTGGAATGAAAAAAGGGTTAAGTGTTTGTTGATGAGAAGCAAAGAGCCAATTTACATTTCTTGTTTAAAGTTTCATTAAGTCTGTGTGACATTTTATTTTGGTTTGAAACAAAGGAGGTTTTTAGTTCATTTTCTTTTGAGAAAGAGAAAAAAAAGTTAAGATTTCATGTTCTGTTCTTGTTTGCTTGGAGACTAAAGTGAAACATGTTCTTAAGTTATTCGTCCAAGTGCTTTAAACTGATCATATGAACCTGATATTCTTGTTGAATATCAAGCTCAAGTGAGGTTTGAAGGGTTTGTTGATTTAGTCAATACTAGAAATTTTCAGAAAATCAAAAAAATCAGTTTTTTCTTTGTGTCAAATAAGCCATAAACAGCTTAACTGATAAGCTGGCTTATTAGCTTATTTGACTTGTGAACAGGTCATTCTTTTTGGTTTGCTTTCTTTCTTGGCAGGTACATTAAACCCAACCATTTTGAAGATATATTGGGGTGGTTTGACTGCAGTAGTCACCACCTAGCATCTCCTACTTTCAACAGCCTTGTTCCACAAGCCAATAGCCCAGCTATAAGCTGATGGGAGATGGATTTGCTGCCATAGTGGGGCCTGGATGTGGGTCCTAGAAGGTATAAACCTTGAACCCTCCTAATCTGATAACTGTTGCTTGTTGTTTTGTGGGAAGTTGTTGTTAGTAGCTAGTTTAAGGGTTGTATCCTGTTTGATTAATGCTTATATGGATGTTAGGGTAGCTTAGAATCAGTTTCAAGTATTATTGCTACAAATCTGTTGGTTAATTTTCAATTTCATCATATAAAAGGGTGTTTGGTTTTGTGAATTGCTTCATGATGAGTGACACACATGTAGGTTAAAATAGTTCAAAAATTCTCTATTAAGTTGTGGTAGTCTAAATCAGCATTTAGTTTCAATATTGGTAGGTTAATTCAGATTTTGCTTGGTAAAATTTTAGTAGAAAACTGCTTAAACATACAGTGTACTTTAGCTAGCTTGTTTTAGTATGTGGTAAGTTCAAATTTTGCAAGTTGTTAAAGGTATTGGTAATATAGGATTGCTGGTAGCTTATTTGTGATTTGAAAGTGTGCTGTGAGAGTTTTTGTGGATTGAATCTCACCAATTTGCCATTTGCACCAGCAAACTGTTCACAGACCCATAGGAGCCTACACAGTGACTGATTTTTGGAATTTGTGTGCAATTTGTGTGAAGTACTTGTGTGTTTTATTGCATTCATAGACTCCCCAAAACCCAACTGGTTGTGGGGGTGCCTTATTGTCCAGTAACAAGCTCACATTAAGCTTTCCTAAGCTTATTTCTCAACTGACCCAAAAAAATACACTAACAGTGGGAACCAAGTTCCTCCTGCTAGCACACCTGTTACTACTGCTCAACAAATGGACAAAAGTCCCAACATGTCACTATCAGTAACTTTCATTTTTTATCTTTAGTGGGTGAAAATAGGAATTAGGGTTTCATTTTAATTGCATTATTTTTCAAATTTAATTTCTGATTTTTCAGTTTAAAGAAATTTTCAGTTACTGTTCATCTAGTATTTTTTAGATTAAATTGCTATTTTTAATTACTTTTAATACTTCTGATTTTGTCTTTTAGTGGTAAAATTAAATATTTTTCAGTTTTAAAATTTTTCTTATATTTAGAAAAATAGTTTAAGATTTTAGTTAAAAATTATTTCACTGTTCACTTTTTAATTATTTTTTTAGAATTAAATTTAGATTATTTAGGGTTTAATTTCAAACTGTTTGGTCTTTTAGTGCAAAATTTTATATTTTTCATACTTTTTCATTTTTCTACTGTTCAATAGTATAAATTAGGATTTTTAAAATTATCAAATGATTTTTAGCATTATTTTATTATTTTTTATGATTATTTTAGTTTAAAAATAGTTTTTAGTGATTTAAAAATAGAAAAATAGTTTTTAAAATTTAGGAAAAATACTTTTTAGTCTTTAGATAACATAAGTAAGTTATTTGTTCAATAAAATAATATTTTGGACATTTTGTTAATTATATTTAATTTTAGGGCTTTAATTAGCATTAAAAATTGAATATTTAATTAATAAAAGGTTTTAAAATATTTTTGTTGGATTTTTATTGTTATTTATATTATTTTAGACTTAGTTTTAACTTTTAATTAATTTTTAGGATAAAATTTTTAATTTGTAGCTTTTTACGGTTTTACGTGATCAACCTTTTCGTCTTAGTTTAATCCGTCATCGTAACCGTCAATTTCTTCTTACCCCATATTTTCTTTTCTTTTTCTCAATATAATCACAAACCATTAATCAATTCATTACACAACGCACTTGCCTCCTTGGGAAACGAACTTGAACTTATTTGGTCATTAGTGCTCGGTTTTCCTAAACCGACACTTAACGCTTACCACTATTTTGCCATCCTTTTCCTAAAGGGGTAAAAACTCTACATCAATTTTGGCGCCACTGCCGGGGAGGCGTGTTGTGTTTTGATTTTGAAATTGTTGTTTTTATATATAGCCATAATAGTATTTGTATTAGTAGCACTATACTAATACGTATTATCGGTTTTTGGTTTTTGTGTGAATACTATTATTATAGTGTATACGTAGAACAATAAATTCACAAGTACTCCAAATACGTGAGAAATCACAACCTTGACTTGGGAGGTCATTACCCAATCATTGTATTCGAATCTCAAACCAAAGAAAAAGGCAAAAATAGATAAATACTTTCGTGAAGCTCGATTTTGAAAAATACAAACTATAAGGTGGGTATAAGGCGGTTGTATTTCACGACCTAAAGGAAAAAGGCTCTTAAGTGCTTCGCGCCGCCTCGTTTTCTCCGCTTGCTTGTGCGTATTTTGAGATTGAAAGCTAATCGAGGGTTTTGCCGCCCAAAGTATTACTAAGAATCATATATATTTTCTTGGTTTCATTTGATTAAACCCTCTTGAACGATTTGGTGTTCCACCAACGTTCTAAAGTCATCAAGGGCGTTCACTTCACGTGATCGTTTTCATTCCTTGAGGCTTCTTTAATCGAGAGATTTGATTAAGGAGGAGATTTGTAGATTTTGGTCTACTTAATACAATCACAAAAATCCAAAAAAAAAGTAAAAACAATCAAAAACCAAAAAAAAAATTGAAAAAGTAAAAATACCAAAAAGAATCTTCTTTGCTCACCCTCTCGTTGTACGTGACGTTTATGCAAACTCGCTCCAAAGCAAGACGTGCACATAAATGTCGTCAAAAGGAAGGAAACCCAACATCTTCTAGTGAAGAATCTCCTATTGTCGAACCCATCGTAGTGAAAGAAGCACCCATGGCTAATCGAACTATGATGGAGTTGCTTCAAGCACCCACCGAGGGTTATGGAGAAGCGATTGTGATTCCCGCTATCCTTGCGGAGAATTTTGAGGTTAAGACGGGTTTGTTGTCCATGATTCAAAACAACAAATTTCGTGGTGACGAAAAGGACAACCCTCATAACCACATTCGCCAATTTAATCGTCTTACCGCCACTTGCAAGTTTAAGGACGTCTCTAACGACTCGATTAAGATGATGCTTTTTCCGTATTCCTTAGCGGGGCCCGCAAAAATTTGGTTAGAGAAAGAGCCACCCAATTCTATATTGACGTGGAAGGATCTCGTTTCAAAATTCGTGAACCAATTTTTTCCGCCCTCTAAGACTACGCATTTTAAAAACGAGATTTCAAAGTTTTCACAAGAGTATAATGAGAGTTTTTCAACGGCTTGTAATAGGTTTAAGGAAATGTTGCACGAATGTCCTCATCATGGTTTTTCCGACTTGCATTAAATTGACACGTTTTACAATGGCTTGAACGATCATGAGCGTGATTATCTTAATGCCGCCGCGGGTGGTAATTTTTTGTGTAGCATTTGCCGTAGCGTAATTATCTTAGTAGCATTGTTAATCATTGAGAATAGGTCTAAGGTTTATAGTCCTCGTAGCACGTCGAGTGTTCGTAAGACTTCGTCTACACCTTCGCCTTCATTGTCACATACCATTGACGCTTGCCAAATCGAGGCTAATTTGGAGAACAAGATTTTTGATAAGCTTAAAGGATTGTTAATTGAGTTTAAAGTTGGTGAACAACCCACTCCCGCTACGGCTAAAGCGGTTGAGGTTTCTTGTATGTATTGTGGTGGAGCTCACGATTACTCCAAGTGCATTACCAACGGTGGTAACACTTCGAGTGCCTACGCAGTCGCGGGAACTTATAACCAAAACGGTCAAGTTACCCGCACTAATCAATTGACTCCACCGGGTTTTCCACCAAATCAAAATGCTAACAATTATCGAAACAATCAAGTTGGTTACCAAAACAATCAAAGAAACAATTACAAGGGTAATAACAACTATGGGAATCAAGGAAGTAGTAGCCAATTGCAAAATCAAAATCAAAACCGTAATTTTCAAAACACAAGTCATGGTCTTAAAAATGTTTACACTAAAGAACTTCCAATGGACTTTTTAAATTACGCTACGGCAAATGATAAGATTTTGGAAAAAATTCAAGAGCAATTGGCTAGTCAAGCTAGGGACACGGCTAAAAACACCAAGGAGTTAGCTAAATTTGTTAAGGAAAATGTTAACATGAGAAATGAGTTGAAAAATGATTTTGCTAATCAAATTAGAGGTCAAAACAATAAAATTGAGCAAAGTCATGCTAGGCTTGAACAAAGAATTGACCAAAAAGCCGCTAGTCAAGATGTTAAGCTTAATGTTATTTTAGAAGCGGTCATGGGGAACAAAGCCTCTACTTCGGGTAGTTTACCTAGCAACACCGTATCAAACCCGAAGGGAGAGATGAAAGTGATTACCACACGAAGTGGTAAGACACTTAAAGAACCGACTCCTCAACCAATTACTCCAACGGTGGAGGAAATTGAGGAAGAACCCGAGGTGGTGGTCGAAAAGGAGCATATCTCAAGCCCACAAAGTACCGCTCATGCCACACCTACGGTTGACCCATTACCAACATTGGAACCCAAGATTCCAAAGGCTATGCCCCAACCCACACCACCCTTACTTTACCCATCGAGACTTAGAAAGGAGAAACGACAAGAGCGCGACAATTATCAGTTTGAGCTTTTTATGAAAATGTTTCGTGATTTGCACTTTAATGTGAGTTTCGCCGATGCTTTGGTCATGATGCCTCGATTTGCCGCTAACTTTAAGAGTATGTTGAACAACAAGGAGAAATTGCATCAATTGTCTAGTTGTTCGTCGGTTTATCTTAATCGCATACCTCAAAAAGTCGGTGATCCCGGTAAATTTTTTATCCCTTGTGCAATTCAAGATATGGAAGAATGTTATGCCTGGGCCGATCTTGGTGCTAGCATTAACTTGATGCCGATTGCAATCTTCGAGTCGCTCAATCTTCCTAATCTTACTCCTTCACAAATGTCTATCGAGTTGGTCGACTATTCCACGATTCGTGCATGTGGATTGGCGGAAGACGTTTTTGTGAAAGTGGGGAAGTTATACTATCCCGGAGACTTTATCGTTGTTGATATCCCTACGGATCCTCAAGTTCCTCTCATTTTAGGTCGTTCATTTTTAGATACGTCTATGGCTTTGATCGATGTTCATGCTAGAAAGATCACCTTACGTTTCAACGACGAGGAACTTGTTATAAACGCAACTCAAAATTCTCAAATTTCTCATGTTTATTCCGTTGCTACCATAAACCTCGTTGATATGATCGACGTGGTTTGCGAGGAATTTTCACAAGAAGTTCTTGAAACTAGTGGCAATCCCACTATGTTAGATCCAATTCTTGATAATTCGACACCAACCTTCACTCCATTTGAAGGTGGTGGTTTTACGTTGGAAGAATTTGATGTTCCACGTACTTGTAACGAAGATCTCGACAACGATGAGGAATTCTCGATTATCAAGGATTTTCTTAACGATTTCCCATTTCCTCCACCCGATGAGGTTATGAGTATCGAGCCCAAATCTTCATTTGAGGAACCACCTATCCTCGAGTTGAAAGATTTACCTCTTCACCTCGAATATGTCTATTTGGAGGAGGACGACAAGTTTTCGGTTATTATTGCGAAGGAACTTTCGAATGATGAAAAAACCGCACTTGTCGATGTTCTTAAGGATCACAAAGGGGCAATTGCGTGGAAGTTTTCCGACATTAAGGGAATCGTTCCCAAGTTTTGTACCCACAAAATCTTAATGGAGGAGGATTACAAGGCCGCAATCCAAAGTCAAAGGAGGGTGAACCCCAAAATTCACGACGTCATCAAAAAGGAAGTCCTTAAACTCCTTTACGCGGGAATGATTTACCCTATTTCCGATAGCCCTTAGGTGAGTCATATTCATTGTGTCCCTAAAAAGGGAGGGATGACCGTTGTGCCAAACGATGCCAACGAGTTGATTTCCACTAGACTCGTGATCGGATGGAGAGTGTGCATTGACTATCGTAAGTTGAATGAAGCCACTCGAAAAGACCATTTTCCCTTGCCCTTCATGGACCAAATGTTGGAGCGTCTTGCGGGAAACGATTTTTATTGCTTTTTAGATGGTTTTTCCGGTTACTTCCAAATTCCCATCGATCCTCGTGATCAAGAAAAAACTAAGTTTACGTGTCCATATGGAACGTTTGCCTATCGTAGAATGCCATTCGGACTTTGCAATGCACCGGAAACCTTTCAAAGGTGCATGATGGCTATTTTTCATGATATGATCGAGAAGACGATGGAAGTCTTTATGGATGACTTTTCCGTGTTTGGTAATTCGTTCACTTCGTGCTTGTCGAATCTCGAGAGAATGTTGAAACGTTGTGAGGAAACCAACCTTGTGCTCAATTGGGAAAAGTGTCATTTTATGGTTAAGAGTGGAATCGTCTTAGGGCACAAGGTCTCGAAAGCGGGGATTAAGGTAGATCAAGCTAAGGTAGACATCATCGCCAAATTACCTCATCCCAAAACCGTTAAGGGAGTTAGGAGTTTCCTAGGCCACGCGGGCTTTTATCGTCGATTCATCAAGGATTTTTCAAAGATCTCTCGACCCATTACACATCTTCTCGAAAAAGAGGCACGTTTTGTCTTTGACGAAGATTGTGTACGAGCCTTTGAAATCCTTAAGAGGAAACTTACCGAAGCTCCCATTCTTGTTGCTCCCAATTGGAACCTCCCCTTTGAGCTCATGTGTGATGCTAGTGATTACGCTATTGGGGCCGTTTTGGGGCAACGTCATGATAAGCACTTCTTACCTATTCACTATGCTAGCAAGATGATGACCGAGGCTCAACTAAAATACACTACAGCGGAGAAGGAGTTCCTTGCCGTGGTGTATGCATTTGAGAAATTTCGACCTTATCTCGTCTTGACTAAATGCATAGTGTATACGGATCATTCGGCTATCAAGTATCTCATGGCAAAGCAAGATGCTAAGCCTAGATTACTTCGTTGGATTCTCCTCCTTCAAGAATTTGATCACAAAATCGTTGACAAAAAAGGAGCCGAGAATCTAGCGGCCGATCATCTTTCTCGTTTGGAAGATCCTCACCAAAGTGTTTACGAGCCCAAGGAAATCACCGAAACATTTCCGCTCGAGACAATTGGTGTAGTGAATTCTAAGCTTGATTCTTCCACCCCATGGTTTGCGGACTTTGCAAATTACCATGCGGGTAACTTCATCATTAAGGGAATGACGACTCAAGAAAAAAGAAAATTCTTTCTTGACGTCAAGTTCTACTTTTGGAACGACCCTTACTTGTTTCGAACTTGTGCGGATCAAATCATCCGACGTTGTGTATTTGGCACCGAAGCTTCTAACATCCTTAGAGCTTGCCACGAGGGACCCACGGGTGGTCACCACGGTGCTAATCTCACGGCTAAGAAGGTGTTTGATGCCGACTTCTTTTGGCCTACTATTTACCGAGATGCACAAGATCTTGTAAAGTCATGTGATTCATGCCAAAGACAAGGAAAAGCCTCACAAAAAGATGAAATGCCACAAAATATCATCCAAGTGTGTGAGATCTTTGACGTTTGGGGTATAGACTTTATGGGGCCGTTCCCATCATCTCGTGGTAATAAGTACATTCTCGTTGCGGTTGACTACCTATCTAAGTGGGTGGAAGCTAAGGCTTTGCCCACCAATGATGCTCGTGTGGTAGTCAAGTTCTTGAAAAGCTTGTTTTCTCGGTTTGGAACCCCTTGTGCGATCATAAGCGATCGTGGAACCCATTTTTGTAACGACCAATTCGAAAGGGTCCTAAGGAAATATGGGGTTACACATCGGCTTTCTACGGCTTATCACCCACAAACGAGTGGGCAAGTCGAGGTTTCAAACCGAGCGTTGAAGAGGATCTTGGAGAGATCCGTTGGGGAAAACCGACAATCTTGGTCGGATAAGTTAGACGATGCTTTATGGGCCTTTAGTACCGCTCATAAGACGCCCATTGGGTGCACTCCCTATAAGCTTGTGTATGAAAAGAATTGTCATTTGCCTATCGAGTTAGAACACAAGGCTTATTGGGCCCTAAAGCATTGTAATGATGATATGGAGACCGCGGGAAAACACCGGAAAATGCAATTGAATGAATTAGATGAATTGAGAGACATTGCTTATGAAAATTCATTGATTTACAAAGAAAAAACTAAAAAGTTGCATGATTCTAAAATTAAAAAACCGGGTTTTTAACATTAGGGATCAAGTTTTGCTTTTTAATTCGAGATTAAAAATCTTTTCTGGTAAGTTGAAATCCCGTTGGTCCGGTCCATTCACCGTGACTCAAGTTTTTCCGTATGGGACCATCGAGCTAGCTCAAGATGATGGTCCTAACTTCAAGGTGAATGGACATAGGTTGAAGCACTACTTTTGCGGGGAAGTTCCATCCTTGAACTACCTCGACCAAGTCACCTTCCCCAATGATAATTAGTATTGAGGGGATCGAGTCGAGCTCATGACTCGGTAATCAAAAACGAGGTGCCTCGTGGGGGAGTCCCATGCTTATCCCATGTACATATTATCGCTTTCTAATGTAGTTAACGTGTGGGGATTTGTGCCCTTCCAACCTTTGTTCTGTGGTTGTTTGTGAATTGTGAACTTTAGATGATCATGATCTTCACGATTGGAGCCTCTCGTGTTCGTTTTATAGGAGCACTCAATCGTTTGCTTTGAAGACTTTCTCATTATCCATGATATATCCTTTTGATTTTCTAACCTTAGGATTATAGCACACTTCATAAACGGCTTTAAACTTAATGGTTACACCCTTTCCATGCTAGATTAGGCATTCGACTACGTCTCTAGTATGGGGGTGTTTGCACCCCTAGACTCGAAACATTGAGGATAATGTTTAAGTTTAGTATGGGGGGGTGAATAGATACTTGCCTTGCCAAACCTTCACGCTTTCCAAAGTTTATCTTTTTGTTTATCATTTTGTTGCAAAATAAGGCTAAAAATGGCCAAATTTTAAAATTTTTCTCATGTTTTATAAGTGTTTGAAGACACGAATGTAGGTTTTCCGATGGCGAGAATAAGAGTAATTTTTTACTCGACCGTGCGTGTTGAGCACTTAACTTTGGTTCCTTAACTACACATTAGGCTAAGTCTCTTAAATGAGGACGAGAAATGATAGGGTTAATTATAAGTTACTATGCTAAACGTAGAGTACTCGTATTCTTTCAAAAACTCATGTGTTCTCGTTGTTTGCTTATTCTCCCTTCGCATGTAAATATATTTTGCTTAATAAATATTGGCTTAGCGGTTTAGTTAGGATTGTTGGGTTTCTAGTCTTTTCTACTAGCTTCCGTGTAATTAAATTGGGAAGACACTAAGGTATCGCCAGCGTTACGGTTTTGAAGTATTGGCACCCGAATAATCAAAAGCTTCACCCAATAATAAGATTTCAAGTGCTCACCTAAATCAAGCAAACAATTTGAAGCCCCACAAGGCCAAAAAATCTATGCAAAATTGAAAGTGAATCAAGCCTTAATCTTCGAAGCTTTAAAGATCCAAAATTCGCCTTAGCGTGAGGATATACGTCTTTGGCTAATAAAACTATCGATGAGGTGGATAATAAAAGGCAAGGCAAGACCGAAGTCATAATAAAAGCTTCATGGCGAAGTTGAATAAAAGATGGAGGTAAACCAAAGATAATAAGGCCCTTCCGTTAGGGGGCGTATAAAAGTCTTGGTAATAAGTCTCATGTTCAAAACCGTTATAAAACCGTGTTTATCGATTCTTCTTGTCAACTTAATTTTTTGACATCGTTGTCTATTGGGAGGGGTTATTAATTTGATGGTCTTGGTTACACCGTTAGGACTCTATTTCTTGACCTAAATCTCTATTATCGCATAAGTCAAACAATGTATCATCGTGAAACATTCAAGATATAATAAAATATAAGAGATACAACTTAGGATAATGTGAGGATAAGTACGTGATTAGGGCATATGAGTAGTGTTAGCATTACTAACTTATAATGACAATGATCTCGTTACACGCTTGGCATGGAATTGGGGTGAATATAGAGGACGATGAAATTATTTCTAACGAAGCATTCACGTGTTCTTATTCTATGAACCTAAACGTCCCATTTTGCGATGAAAATCATACATTATGTCTAAAACACAAGTAGTAATAGTAGTAGTGTAGCTAGTTTATCATTCAATAAAGTGAATAAAAATGAATTTTGGAGGTGCTACGATACTTTATTCTAGCATTACGTGAGGGCACGACAGTGGTTTAGTATGGGGGAGTGATGAGACTGCTTTTATACATAGTCTCATCGTCCAAAACGGGCTTAAAATGTATTAAAAATCATCAAAATACCCAAATATATGCTTGTGTTTGTTGCTTGTGTATTTTAGGTACGGATATTGAGAAAATGACAAAAGATCACAAGAATCATACAAAAACGAACACGGGAAACGAAGCCGCACAATGAACCAAGCCCTAATTAAGAATTTTCCAAAGAAAACCCTTGAAGATTTGAAGAATTATGAAGAAGGGTCCTCCAATATGGAAGAATTGACACTTTATACCCTTGTATCTTCATAATTACAAGTTTGGTCCCTAAAGTTTGTCAAAATTACAAAAAGGACCCTTAACTTTGAAGAATTGGCAAATTTAGTCCCTCAACAAAACTAAATTGTCAACATTGGTCCTCCAAGAAGTCAAGAAACAAGTCAAAACCTTGAAGAATGAAGACATGACAAGTTAAGCCCTTGAAGATTGAAGAAATTTCATTTAAAGTCCTTGTGATAAACTTTGAAAAGTCTTTGTGCCATTTTTGACAACTCAGCCAAAGTTGTTTACAAAGGAAAAAGGATATTTGGCTGTTTATTACAAATTGAAGAAGCTAAGGGAGTAGAGGGGCCATTTTGGCCAGACAACCAAACTACCAGCCTCCAACCAACAGCCTACACGTCACCATTGACCACCCCTCCACCAATCAAACTCCCCTCCTTGTCCACCTCAACTTTCCACCCACATTTTATATAACAGATTATTTATTAATCTGTTTAAACCAAAAAAACGTGGGAAACAAAAATATTAACACTAATCCAGATTAAAGTTTACCCTGTTTAACCCCCAATCCCTCATAAACCCTAATCCAATTACATCCCCAATCAAAGGGTTATGGACTGATTATTTCCAGATCATTGATTCAGGTCACTCTCATTCAAACCCCACACTCAAAACACATTCACATGCTCACTAGGCCCCACCCCGTTGGTCCCCTGCACCCACAAGAACAAGAAGACAAGAACCAACAGAGCATGTACGAACCAAGTTCAATCTCTTGTTCCAAAAGCATCATTGGACGGATAAGATACACTCATAACAGCTCATCAATCCTGGCACATCACATGGGTTCACTTTGACCCTTTTGATTTTCAAACATGAAGGGCATAACTGGAAGTTCATACATTTAGGGTTTATGTTATTTTCTTTTCTAGAATATTCATTGTGACCCTATATAAAGGGCATATAGGACTTAGTTTATAGCTGTTCTTTGTTCTTTCTCTGGTTGTCACAACCTTGTAAAACCTGTTTTTTTGGAATGAAAAAAGGGTTAAGTGTTTGTTGATGAGAAGCAAAGAGCCAATTTACATTTCTTGTTTAAAGTTTCATTAAGTCTGTGTGACATTTTATTTTGGTTTGAAACAAAGGAGGTTTTTAGTTCATTTTCTTTTGAGAAAGAGACAAAAAAGTTAAGATTTCATTTTCTGTTCTTGTTTGCTTGGAGACCAAAGTGAAACAAGTTCTTAAGTTATTCGTCCAAGTTCTTTAAACTGATCATATGAGCCTGATATTCTTGTTGAATATCAAGCTCAAGTGAGGTTTGAAGGGTTTGTTGATTTAGTTAATACTAGAAATTTTCAGAAAATCAAAAAAATCAGTTTTTTCTTTGTGTCAAATAAGCCATAAACAGCTTAACTGATAAGCTGGCTTATTAGCTTATTTGACTTATGAACAGGTCATTCTTTTTGGTTTGCTTTCTTTCTTGGCAGGTACATTAAACCCAACCATTTTGAAGATATATTGGGGTGGTTTGACTGCAGTAGTCACCACCTAGCATCTCCTACTTTCAACAGCCTTGTTCCACAAGCCAATAGCCCAGCTATAAGCTGATGGGAGATGGCTTTGCTGCCATAGTGGGGCCTGGATGTGGGTCCCACAAGGTATAAACCATGAACCCTCCTAATCTGATAAACTGTTGCTTGTTGATTTGTGGGAAGTTGTTGTTAGTAGCTAGTTTAAGGGTTGTATCCTGTTTGATTAATGCTTATATGAATGTTAGGGTAGCTTAGAATCAGTTTCAAGTATTATTGCTACAAATCTGTTGGTTAATTTTCAATTTCAGCATATAAAAGGGTGTTTGGTTTTGTGAATTGCTTCATGATGAGTGACACACGTGTAGGTTAAAATAATTCAAACATTCTCTATTAAGTTGTGGTAGTCTAAATCAGCATTTAGTTTCAATATTGGTAGGTTAATTCAGATTTTGCTTGGTAAAATTTTAGTACAAAACTGCTTAAACATACAGTGTACTTTATCTAGCTTGTTTTAGTATGTGGTAAGTTCAAATTTTGCAAGTTCTTAAACATATTGGTAATATAGGATTGCTGGTAGCTTATTTGTGATTTGAAAGTGTGTTGTGAGAGTTTTTGTGGATTGAATCTCACCAATTTGCCATTTGCACCAGCAAACTGTTCACAGACCCATAGGAGCCTACACAGTGACTGATTTTTGGAATTTGTGTGCAATTTGTGTGAAGTACTTATGTGTTTTATTGCATTCATAGACTCCCCACAACCCAACTGGTTGTGGGGGTGCCTTACTGTCCAGTAACAAGCTCACATTAAGCTTTCCTAAGCTTATTTCTCAACTGACCTAAAAAAATACACTAACAGTGGGAACCAAGTTCCCCCTGCTAGCACATCTGTTACTACTGCTCAACAAAAGGACAAAAGTCCCAACATGTCACTATCAGTAACTTTCATTTTTTGTCTTTAGTGGGTGAAAATAGGAATTAGGGTTTCATTTTAATTGCATTATTTTTCTAATTTAATTTCTAATTTTTCAGTTTAAAGAAATTTTCAGTTACTGTTCATCTAGTATTTTTTAGATTGAATTGCTATTTTTAATTACTTTTAATACTTCTGATTTTGTCTTTTAGTGGTAAAATTAAATATTTTTCAGTTTTAAAATTTTTCTTATATTTAGAAAAATAGTTTAAGATTTTTAGTTAAAAATTATTTCACTGTTCACTTTTTAATTATTTTTTTAGAATTAAATTTAGATTAATTAGGGTTTAATTTCAAACTGTTTTGTCTTTTAGTGCAAAATTTTATATTTTTCAAACTTTTTCATTTTTCTACTGTTCAATAGTATAAATTATGATTTTTAAGATTGTCAAATTATTTTTAGCATTATTTTATTATTTTTTATGATTATTTTAGTTTAAAAATAGTTTTTAGTGATTTAAAAATAGAAAAATAGTTTTTAAAATTTAGGAAAAATACTTTTTAGTCTTTAGATAATATAAGTAAGTTATTTGTTCAATAAAATAATATTTTGGACATTTTGTTAATTATATTTAATTTTAGGGCTTTAATTAAAAATTGAATATTTAATTAATAAAAGGTTTTAAAATATTTTTGTTGGATTTTTATTCTTATTTATATTATTTTAGACTTAGTTTTAACTTTTAATTAATTTTTAGGATAAAATTTTTAATTTGTAGCTTTTTACGGTTTTACGTGATCGACCTTTTCGTCTTAGTTTAATCCGTCATCGTAACCGTCAATTTCTTCTTACCCCATATTTTCTTTTCTTTTTCTCAATATAATCACAAACCATTAATCAATTCATTACACAACGCACTTGCCTCCTTGGGAAATGAACTTGAACTTATTTGGTCATTAGTGCGCTGTTTTCCTAAACCGACACTTAACGCTTACCACTATTTTGCCATCCTTTTCCTAAAGGGGTAAAAACTCTACATCAGAAACGACGACAACAAAACAAAAGGGAGGAATCGGTTTGTTTTGTTGTTTTAGAGTTTTTAGATAACATGTCCAAAAATAAAATACTCCCCATGTGTTTTTATTATTTTGGGTCTAGACTCCATATGGGCCATGACCTCATTTCTCTTTTGGCCTGATGCTTGCCGTCCAACTACAAACACCCCCTACACATTTTGTTTTGTGAATTGTAGTTCTTACGCGTCTTCGGGATTTTAAATGTCGTGTCTTATTTTCTTGGATTGTTTTATACATGTTATACGTAAATACATAACGTATATTAATAATAATAACAATAATATACGTAATTACTTATCATACTAAATAAATATACATAATAATTGTATTAATATTCGTGATTCGTGTCGTATATTAATTGGTCGTGAAGTTTTAAATTACACGTATTTTCACGCATTTAATAATCTTATGGATTTTATAAACGGGTTTTACAACTCTTCCCCTCTAAAAAGAATAATTCGTCCTTGAATTAGAGATACAATAAACTTGAAGGGACATGGACGTGACGTAAATGTAGAGAACATGGAACATGACGTGACTGAAGGAAACATGGAACGTGGAGTGGTTGCAAGGAACATATCTGAATTGTGGAAGGAAAAGAGGATAGAAATCCAGATAGATTCCTCCGTTTCTAAGTGGCTTCCTGCTCGGAACGGTCCTTTAAAAGATATTGGCGGAAATAAAATTCTTGGTCCTCATGACTTGTTTTGACGATACATAAAAGTTTCCTGTTTATCAACGTAAGATAGATCCTTATGAATCTGATCGAGCGGATGAGAAATAACGTGCAAGGGTAAATGAAACGTTATGATGTAAAAAAACCTGGAATAACTGACATTAGTAACTTCTGAGCAACGATGTGCGGGACATACTAAAACGTAGTACGTGAATAATTGTGAACGTGATACGTGAACAATTGTGAACGTGATACGTGAAGATATGGTAAATGTAATGTGAGAAACATATGGTGGAAGATGATACGTGCAACATATCATGAACGTGATATGTGAAACCTGGAATGAACAAGACATGTGAAACTGATGTAGTAAAATCGTACACGTTTTAGGAAACACGCGTATATGTGGAAAATATTAAATTCGACGATTTAGGAAAACTGACAAATTCAACAAATGTGAGTTTGTTCTCGAAGGAGTTGCGTGTGTTGTGCCAATACGTAAAAAACAATGTTTGGATTAGTACGTTTTTTGGTTTAGAAAGAGAGAAAAGAAAATGACTAGTTACGCTAATTTAAACTACGACGATAAAATTAAAACGTATACGTAAAAATACGTAAAACGTGGTGAAATTAAAAATTGAATCTATAATAAATTAAAAATCAAAATTATGTCTAAAATAAAATAAATAAGAACAAAAATTCAATAAATAAGTTTTAAAACTTATTATTTATTTAATTTTTAATTTTTAATGCTAATTAAAACCCTAAAATTAAATAAAATCGACAAAAAGTTTAAAATTGTATTTTATCAAACTAAAATCTTACTTATAGTAATTAAATACTAAAAAGTTTTTATTTTAATTTTTAAAACTATTTTTCTATTTATAATTAGCTAAAAACTGATTTAATATTAAAATAATGCTAAAAAATAATTAAATAATCAGAAAAATAAATTTTTTTTTTTGGAAAATTTTAAAATAATATAAAGAACTAGGGAAAAAGGAAAAATTAAGAAAAAAGTGATTTTAAGGCATTAAAAAAATAGCTAAACATGAAAGTGACATGTGGTCCCCTTTTGTTTTTTAGCTTGGCAGTGGGAAAAAAGAACAAGCAGTGGGAACTTGGTTCCCACTGACGTATCATAGAGAATGAAATGAGTGCTTGTGACCCATTGTTTCTTGGAGTTGTTTGACAAGAAAGGCACCCCACAACTAGTTGGGTTGTGGGGAGTCAATGCAAATAGAAAAAACAACAGCTCAATCACAAAAAATCATAAAATCAAAAAATTACACTAACTGTTGGGGGCAATACACATGGTTTGGTGGTTTGTTGTTGGGCAATAGTGGACTAAAATTAAATATTGACTATCAAAATGCCTATGAGAATCCAACACTAGCAACTTCTAACCTAAACTAATATCAAATATAACAGACCACCAAGATTCAAGCACCAATTGATAAAATAAAAGCCCTAAACCCTACTGGTGCATTTGGTAGGCAGAAACAAGAGGGTTGCTGGTTCAAATGGTCAAATGGTTAGCTTCAAATTGGTTTTAAACTACCCCAAAACCCTCAATATCGATCAACAAACTAATAAACTCCTAGACCTAACCTAATACCTAATAAGTAGAAAGATTTTCAAGCCACACATGTGACAATCCGTCAATTTATGATCGATATTTTACTCTCAAGTATTATTTAAAATCATTATTTTAATGTTATATCATGAACTCACTCACTTTAGGGAAGAAATAAGGGTTTACGTCTTAAAGTAGCATCGACTACGTCTAAGCCAGAGAACTCTACGTTACGTGCTTACGTTTACATACACCGTTTTTGTGACAGTCCGACATTTCAGGAAATAAATTCATTCTCGAATATTATTTTGGAATTTTAATTTGTGTTGGTTCCTAAACTCACAAATTTACGAGAAGAGATTAGGACTTACCTACATAATTTGACGTCTTTTACGATTAAACCGAAAACCCTAGGTTTACGTATTTACGCTTTTGTGCTCCATTTTTGATGAGACAATTTTTATTAGATTCGTTTTGTGCCATTGATTCTTAATTTATAAAAACATTTTTCGTAAAATGACCCGAGGGCACGTAAATCGAGGAAACTAGAATTGAGGAGTACCCGTAAACTAATAAGGGGATGAAACAAGTTACACTTGTCCCACCCCTTCACTATGGGCGGCCAAGCTTAAACAACACACTACCTATGTGTCAAGTTTACATAACACTAAGGACACATGTCCTTAGTGCTTAACCAAAACCACCAAAACCTTAACAACTAGCTACACCAAACCATTACTCTCATTTTCATACATGCAAACCACCCAAATCTCTCTCAACTCTCTCCCCCTTGCCGTCCATACACCATCACCAAACACCCCATTCATCACAAATTTCTACCATGAATCTTGTGAATAACTTGCATAATATGGAAACCCATTGAAAACATGTTGATTTGAGGTGATCCTAACAACTAAAAAGAAGTTTCCAAAGGAGTATAGGGCTGATTTGTTGAAGGTGTCTTAATATACTTGGTGATCTTGAAGGTGGCCTTGATGTTTCATAAGATTGGTTATCAAAAACCAAGTCTTGTTCTCAACCTTTTCATCACTTTGGTGGTATAGAGATTGTTTCTTCCTATCATCTTGTTATTTTGTAAAAGTAATCATGTATTTTATTTATAAATGTATATGTATATTTTGATGAATGATGATCAATTTATTATGTGGGGATTTGGTGGTAATAGATTTGGTTAACAAGACTAAAATCAACAAGTAAAGATGTTAAAATCTTGATTAAATTTATAGGCTGTATAAAACAGTAAGTAACCATATGATCACTTGGTTAAATGGCTTGGATTATTAAATATACAGTTAGATATATGATTTTTACATATGTAAGAGCTGCCCACTCAATGGAATCATTAAAATGAGCAAGATATGATCAAAATACTATTGAAGTACAAATTATTATAGTCTGTTTTGGACGAATTATTAGGAATACTTAGAAGATGATTGAGAAGTAGCTAAACGGGAGTTATTTGTAGCATATATTGTGTAGTTTGTGCTACACAAATTTGAAGTTCTATCTTCTTGTAGAACTCAAGATATGGCAAATATGGTAGAAGTGACTTTGATAATAACATTTGTAAATAAAAGTATATAATATAAAATGAGCACTCAAGTAATATTATTATAAAATAAATATCTAAAACCCACTAACTAATAATGAGTAGTATAAAACAAGTTATATACTATGATAAATAAACATGGAATTTTTATAAAAGAAAAGACTCAAATGTTTTCTAAAGTTGTAAAACTATATATAAGTTTTACGTCTTTTCAGCTAAAACCGAAAGATTAACGTTTTCGCCAAATAAAACTTAGACGGTCGGACCCGTCTAATGTAACATTTTTATAACTCATATACTGATATGTAAGTACATTTGACAAGTAAAGACCTATAAAACCCAAGCTTTATAACTTATGGACCTCAACGGGCCAAAGTAGCCTTATTGGACCAATAGCCTAACTAATTTGGCTAAACACTAATGGACTTACTCATGGGCATAACCCACTTGGGCCCAACATATGAGTATAGGGCTGGTATTAAAATTATAAATGGGCTAATATAATGTATTGGACTTATAATGGGATTATTGGGCCTTAATTTGAAAACAAGTTAAAACTAGTGTAACTAGTCTAAAAATTGACTAACACATAACAACTATAATGTTGTATGAAGAGATAAAATCCCACTTGATCATCATCATACTTATGATATCATCATATATATACATAACCATTACTTTTATAAAGTCATTGGACAAGAGTCTAAGACTGAGTATTAATTGTCTAGGTTTCTGTGATCGAGGCATGTACCATACGTCCTAATTGCCTATAACCCGCCTTCCCACACCAATGTGAGTTCATATCCTCGCACTCCTTTAAATGTTTTATGAAATGTTTTACAAACCCGCGAGGGAGATAACATGTTAGTTTTAATAAAAATAGGACACCAGTTGTCCCGATTGTAAGCTTATTGATATTGACCCTAATGATTATATGACCCGATGAATGAAATGAGATGGATTATTATTAGTTAGGTTATGTCACTAACAGTCTCATTAGCATGAATTGTGAACTACCGGGATTTGGTAGACGCTTATGCATATAATAGTACTATTTGGGGAAAATCACCCCAGTTCGCGCCTTAATGGTTGATCCCCGTCATGCCACTTTGATTGGTAAGCAAATTTATGTATGAGAAGATTTATATAAGCGTGATTATTGTGACGACAGATTGTTTGAGATGGGCAAAGGAATTACGGGTTAGCTACCCGTTGTTTGTTATAGTAAGGTCACAATGTCATGCGGCTTATAATAATCCAATAAAGAAAATACTGATATACGCTTTGAATTACAATATATTGCCTGACTAGCAATACGGGGTCTTATTACTGATATTATGTTCGTTTTTTGGTTTTATATAACCATTTTCATATAACGGTTTTTATTTAACTCTATACAACGTTATAAAATTTATTATATGATGTTTTTGCGACAATGGTTCGTATAATGGTTTTGAAGGCAGATGCCTATATTATGATTTACAACAAAGAGTTGTATAAAATGCATTTGGTCTATTTTTGGCTACGACAAAGATTTGTACAAAATGATTTTCGGTAATAAATATATACCGATGATATATTAATGGTTATTATTAAACTCTATGAATTCACTCTGCGTTTCGCTGACTTTTTAACATGTTTTATCTCAGGTACTTGAACGTAATTCTCAGGAAGACGACAAGAAATTATGGCCCGCATTCAAATAAATTTCCATTCAAATGTTTTGTAAAATTGTATGATATACTTTGACCGGAGGACCTATGTAATTTGATATTTATGAATGGAAAATGCTTTATTATTAAACGACGCGATTTTTAAGCGTTGTCTATGATTTGAGTAATGTGCTATCCCGTAACACCAACGACTCTTCCGCTGAACTAAAGTATGAATAATTGGTGGTGTTACAGTTTGGTACCAAAGCTCTCGTTATAGAGAACGAAAGATTTTTAAAACCAAGGTTTTGAATAAAACATTTCAAAATCTTTTAACTATAAACATTTTTCTCAAAATGTCTAAAAATATTTTGACTATAATGGTGCCGTAGAATTCCCGAGTTACCGACAAGGCAAGACTGAGAAGTGTTATTTTAATATTATATATATAACTTGGATTTTATATATATATATATATATATATATATATATATATATATATATATATATATATATATATATATATATATATATATATATATATATATATATATATATATATATATATATATATATATATTTATATATATATATATATATATATATATATATATATATATATATATATATATATATATATATATATATATATATATATATATATATATATATATATATATATATATATATATATATATATATATGTTGTAATTTGATTACATGATTGTTTGATGAATATTTTAATACTTATACGAGGTATTTATACGACGTAGATTGTCACAAGAAACACGAACTCCCCTAGCAAATCAATCGAAGCTATTCCCAGAGGAATTCTAGCTATTCCAGATCTAAACCAAGTGGTGGATATTTATGATCCCGAAAAAATGGTGGATATTCGTAGAAATGTTGGTATTAGTTGATTATGATATTAAAGAAGAATTGGCAAGATTAAATCTGATATCGATGTCATGGCGATCTTTCCTTATAGAGTGGAGTTTTACAAAACCTTAACACCTGGAAAGGTTTCATCTGATTCGGTGTCATCCAATTGTTAAATTTGAAATCGAGAAGGTAAATGTTGCACTTGAGACTGTCATTGGAACCATTTCCCAAAAGCCTCATGCCACTAGTATCTTTCCGAGAAGTCTAATTGAACGTGTGAGTCATTTCATAATAGTGACTCATTTGATAACTATTGTTATATGAGCTATAGTATTGGAAATTAAGTGTTGTTCATATCGAGCTTTTATTGCCCTTTCAAGGTCTAAGAACAAGGTTGAAAGCTTTGGAGAATGAGGTAGGATGTCGTATTGAGTATAAGTTGGTTGAAACTTGAATAAAGTTAAATTTAACTCGTATGGAATACGAGATTGTTAAGAGGAAGTCGTTAAGTCCTGTGATTGAATTATAAAGTTTTAAATGATTGTTGGTTCGTGTTAAGGGTTGTTCCTAGGCCATTGTCCAATGACGAGGGTGCCCAGTGTCCAAGAAATAAATTGAAGAAATCTTCTTCTGAATTGGGACCAATGGATCTTCCGGGACAGGTGGAACACCCAATGACTCATGTGGATTACTATTCATTGTAGTATCTTTTAAAATCCCTAACTTAACTGAGACATCAGTTGGTAGGATGAGTCCTTGGAATTGTATGACATGGCGACACGTAATGTGTTACGGTGCAATTTTCGACTTGTTTGTGATTAATGAGAAGACTACCTTTAATTTCTAAATCCTACATGTATCGATGTTATCTATCTTTTCTTGCTTCTTTCTAATGTTCGCATTAGTGATGCAACCATTGAACAAAGTATTCATTTCGGATAGAGTTGCGTTGTAGATTCTTCTCTTTGTATTTCTTAGTGCCATCGAGGTCATGAACCTCATGATTATTTGATTAAGCTCATTTTCTATCATATTGTAATTAGTTCTTGGTGAAAAACTCTTCATCACACCTTTTGCAGATCACTCATTGTTTTTATGAGTAATACAATACCATCTGGGGAAATATGAAACTCTCATTTTCATATGAGTTATTTAAATCGGTACTATTAAGTAACTACTATCGAAATAAAGTTTTTATTAAACATCTTGTAAATGGAAATTCTTTCATAGTGATGAACATTTCGGTAAAAATCATTTTTATTTTTATTTCATAATTAAAAATGAATATATATTTTAAACATGATAACAAAGTTTTGACGAACTGAGTTTTGCATTGTTAATCCTAAAATTGTTTATAGTTGCTCGCCTACGTACAATTTGGAAGTGACCATGCAAGGTTGATTCGTAGTCACCATGAAATTGTTAATAAACATTACATTTTCTTGAAATTGTGAAAGATTAAATTTTATGAGATCTACAAGAAGTGTAAAAATAGGGACATATTGTTAGAGACGCCTACATATGTTCCCGTACCATTTATTTTTCTGAATCGAAATTACTCATCTGTGGATATTGTCTTAATTGACAATTGATATCCCATTCTTGTCCAATTCTCTCATGGTGAGATTCTTTGGAAAATTATCCAATTATCGGTTATTGATATCCTGCTTGGAGTTTCGATATTCTTATATTGTCTTTTAAATAGACTGCCTTTGAGCAACGTGGGTAACGATTCGAGGTGCTTTCGAATGCGTACTCAAATCATGAAAACATGGGATATATCCATGTTCGCTAATGTTTTTGTCTTTATCCGATTTGAAATTCTCTCGCGTAGATTATCCGTTGACCTTACTCTTATAATGGTAGTTATGTCTCCAGATATCCTTGATTTTGTGAAGGGTTATGAGTTATTATTAGTCTTTTGAGAAGTTCTCATCTTATCAACGGTAATAAAACTGAAAAGTTGGTAGTGCCATTAGAATGGATTGGTTGATTATGATCTGATATCATTGTCTAGATTGATGGGAACTCGAGTGGAATTCCCCTAAAAGATAAGACGTTGATTATCAAATGTGATTTAAATAATTCCCGATAGGTGAGCATATCTTGCATTTAGGCTTGGAATTATACCGTGAATGGTTATGAGTTAGTCATAGATCTTGTAATCTAGAAAGAACCTAAAGTAAATTTATGAAAAGATGTTCCTGTTATCTGAAACTTTCGGAGGTATTTGCTGGTGAATTACCTAGACTTTCGCCATTAAGGCAAGTTGAATTTGGTATTGATTATATTCCCAGTGTTACACCTGTAGCATGTGCACCATACGTGAGCATCATCTGAATCGAAAGAGTTACCGTACAAATGAGAGAGTTGTCAGGGAAAGCTTTTATTTTACAAAGCTCGTCATCATGAAGAGCTATGGTATTATCATTCCTTATATTTGTTGATTACCGTGAATTAAGTAAACTGACGATCAAAATTGATATCCATTACCCAAGATGAAAGATTTGTTCGATCATTTACAAGGTTCTAGCGTATATTCAGAAATTTGATCCACGGCATGGTTACCATCAACTTTGCGTCCGCAAAGAAGATTATCCATTCCAATCACTACATTCAGAACTCGTAATGAACATTATGAGTTTCATGTATGTCGATTGGATTGACCAATTCACATGTAGCATCCATAAATCAGTGAATCACGTGTGTAGGCTGTAATTTGATAAATTCATGCTTGTAATCATTAAGAACCTTCTGTTTGTTTCTAAGAATAAGAAGGAATTAGTAATCATTTGTAGAGTGCCCGGAGTTGGCCGAGCAATGAAAACCTGTACCTTGAATATTTAACATATGATTTAAGATTCGATCCTTTACATTATTTGACCGTGTGATAAATGGTAATGGAATCTATGATGACTCTTCAAAGATTAGAGCCATTAAGGCTTTGGGTTATACCAAAAACAAAGTGCAAAACGTTTTGAAAATTATTTATCAAAGGATTTTTAAGGAATCATTCCCTTATACCCAGATCATTTAACTAAACTCCCTTAGGAGTAGATGTTGGTGTATACCTCAAGACAACCTAAGATGGATTGAGGAAACCATTTAAACCATGACTTGGAATTTGAAACGAAAATTTTTGCTTTTCAACTAAGAAATTTTGTCCGAAGTATAAACAAATATTTTTCGAACATTTACGGATCTTGTTAATTATTTTTTGATAAATCAACCAAAATCGTGTTAATTAAATTCAAATTTATTTTGAACATTTTTCTATAATTGGACGAACTGAGAAATTTAAAATTTTTACGTTTACGTTTCATAAAAAATAAATATTTAATATTTAATTACTAGTAATATTTATCGACGCTTTAAACGTCGGATTGAGCAAAACTAATAAAGATAATAGTTGAGACAAAACTAAAACTTAGAAAATATGAAGAAAGAATTTCTGAGTGAATTGTGGTCATGATAATTATTTCATCAGGGAAGGTGAATGTAGATATTGACACATTATGTAGAAATAATAAAGAACTAATTAGGATGTGCTCCTTAGTAATGACCGTGCAGAATAATTTGCCCGAGCAATTTAGAAATAACTGATGCTTGTAAAAAGGATAATACAAATAATAAAGAGTTTCACGGCTAATGAAAACCATTAGAAATGAGAGCCGATGGCATTAAATGTATAAAAGGCCGCTTGTGATTGCCTAAATATGGAGGATTTTAAGATTTAGTCATGTTAGAATCTCGTAAGTTTAAGTATTCTATTCATGCCATTTTTGATTAAATATATCTTTATCTGAAGAAGTTGTACTGATGGCCAAATGTGAAAGCAGACATCGCAACATATGTTGGCACATGTCTAATGTTTGCGAAAGTCAAGGCTGAACGCTAAAATCCACAAGGATTGCTTCTACAGCTTATAATTCTTGTTTGGAAGGGAGATAGAACCACCATGCATTTTTATCATAAATATTACATGGTCATCATCTGAATTTGATTCGATTTGGGTCATTATCGACAGACTGACCAAATATGCTAACATCATTCCCGTTAATGATAGATTCTCAATGAAGAAATTGACTCTTTTGTATTTAAAGGAATTGTGTAAGCATGGTGTGCCTGTATCGATCATTTCTTTCAAGATCCTCGCTTCACATCGAATTTCTAGAGATTTGCTAAGAAGTCATTGGGATCAAATCTTGATGAAAGTATTGTTTACCACCCCAATCGAATGGACAGGGTAAAGTGACGATAAAAACACTAGAAGTATTGTTTTATGTTTGAATGATTGACCTTTGGTAGTGTCTAGAATGAGCATTTACCCTTGGATAGGTATTGTTGATAATTATCGCTTTAGGATTGAGACCGAACCCTGCGAGAATCTACATAAAGAAAAGTCTAAGATCACCTGTAGGTGGGAGTTGGGATGAAGATACCCGACATACACCCATTGTGAGATGTAGATCTTAATGTGCAGGATGGGTGGCGAAGTTATGCCAAAAAAATTCACCATGGAAAAGCGAATTGATGATCTGAAAGATCATGGGAAAATAAGTCCTCGTTGTATGGGACCGTTGAGATAATGTAAAAAGTTGGTTTGAGAGGCATGTAAGTTGGATCTACCCTAGGACTTCAAGGGCTGCATGAATTATGTTTCGTATCGAACTTGATAAAATGTCTATCAAGTGAAAATATGATTATTTCTTAATGAAGTTTGGATCGGCAAAAAGTTGCATTCATCAGAAACCCGTGAACATCATGGATAAAGAAAGTAAGTCAACTTAAGCCTGATCGTATTCCCGTAGTTATGTTTGATGAAACTCGCGTATTGTAATGGGTTACACTTAAGAGAAAAGACCAAATGTGGAGGAAATGCCCACATGTCTTGATCCTATAAGAAGCGAGTAGTAAGATAAATCGATTTTTGAGGACAAAGATCCTCTTTAGGGGTAACTACTGTGACAATCCGTCAATTTATGGTCGATATATTATTCTCAAGTATTATTTAAAATCATTATTTTAATGTTATATCATGAACTCACTCACTTTTGCGAAGAAATAAGGGTTTACGTCTTAAAGTAGCATCGACTACGTCTAAGCCAGAGAACTCTACGTTACGTGCTTACGTTTACATACACCGTTTTGTGACAGTCCGACATTTCAGGAAATAAATTCATTCTCGAATATTATTTTGGAATTTTAATTTGTGTTGGTTCATAAACTCACAAATTTACGAGAAGAGATTAGGACATACGTCCATAATTTAACGTCTTTTACGATTAAACTAGAAACCCTAGGTTTACGTATTTACGCTTTTGTGCTCCGTTTTTGATGAGACAATTTTTATTAGATTCGTTTTGTGCCGTTGATTCATAATTTATAAAAACGTTTTTCGTAAAACGACCCGAGTGCACGCAAATCGAGGAAACTAGAATCGAGGAGTACCCGTAAATTAATAAGGAGATGAAACAAGTTACACTTGTCCTACCCCCTCACTATGGGCGGCCAAGCTTAACCAACACACCACATAGGTGTCAAGTTTACATAACACTAAGGACACATGTCCTTAGTGCTTAACCAAAACCACCAAAACCTTAAAAACTAGCGACACCAAACCATTACTCTCATTTTCATACATGCAAACCACCCAAATCTCTCTCAACTCTCTCCCTCTTTCCGTCCATACACCATCACCAAACACCCCATTCATCACAAATTTCTACCATGAATCTTGTGAATAACTTGCATAAGATGGAAACCCATTGAAGACATGTTGATTTGAGGTGATCCTAACAACTAAAAAGAAGTTTCCAAAGGAGTATAGGGATGATTTGTTGAAGGTGTCTTCATATACTTGGTGATCTTGAAGGTGTCCTTGATGTTTCATAAGATTGGTTATCAAAAACCAAGTCTTGTTCTCAACCTTTTCATCACTTTGGTGGTATAGAGATTGTTTCTTCCTATCATCTTGTTATTTTGTAAATGTATATGTATATGATGATGAGTTATGATCAATGTATTATTTGGGGATTTGGTGGTAATAGATTTGGTTAAAAAGACTAAAATCAACAAGTAAAGATGTTAAAATCTTGATTAAATTTATAGGCTGTATAAAACAGTAAGTAACCATATGATCACTTTGTAAAATGGCTTGGATTATTAAATATACAGTTAGATATATGATTTTTACATATTTGGATAGTTGGCCACTCAATGGAATCATTAAAATGAGCAAGATATGATCAAAATACTATTGAAGTACAAATCTGTATAGTCTATTTTGGACGAATTATTAGGAATACTTAGAGGATGATTAAGCCGTAGCTGAAAAGGAGTTATTGTATCATATATTTTGTAGTTTGTGCTGCCCAAATTTGAGCTTCTATCTTCTTGTAGAACTTAAGATATGGCAAAAAATTATGGAAGTGACTTTGATAATCAGATTTGTAAATAAAAGTATATAATATAAAATGAGCACTCAAGTAATATTATTATAAAATAAATATGTAAAACCCACTAACTAATAATAAGTAGTATAAAATAAGTTATATACTATGATAAATAAATGATGACGTATAGTCCCCAACCGGGTCACGAGCCCGGCCCACGGGTACTACCCGTATCCGGCCCATCACAGATGGGTGGATAAATGTCATTCAGGCTTATGGGCTTGAATGAACAGTAACCGCACATGTGTGCGGCCCACGGCCCGGTGCGGCCGACATAAGATTAGACAGAATCATATTCTGTCTGGGAATATCTTCATCCCAAATGGAGAGGATATTCACTACCAAAATTAGAAGATAACAATCATTCTAAATCTGATAGTTATCCTTTCCTTGGGGCTAAAGTATCAGTGGCAGCCCACTAGGGTTCCACTGCCTATAAAAGGAACCCTCAAGGGTTCCACAAAGGTATTGCGATTCATACTCAAAACTCACATAAACCCTAAATCGATTAATTACTCTCACGCCGGAGTCTAATCGTGGGAAACATTCCCACGGTAAGCCTAACGCGTGCTGTTTAGTGTGCAGGATCCCAACCAAACAATTCACTTGGTGCAGGAGCCGGAGCCCAGCCAACCCGAATTAAGCCTAATTCGGGTCTAGCAAGGATCACCCAACTTTTGCATCAACAAGTTGGCGCCATCCGTGGGACCCATAACACTAAGCTAGAACAAAACCTCATCTCAAATTCCAATGACGAAGGGGCATTAGCAAGCCAATCCCAGGAATATGAATCCTGGAAACCGGAAGTCCCAAGGGGAAGGGATACTCATCCCCAGCCAATCACCTAGCCGCCTTGCAGGCGGACCAGGCAACCGTGGCGGCTTCCAGCCCTTGGGGGTGACGAGCACGATCTCCACAATGCCCCCACCTACCTCAACCCTGGACAATCCGGACCCAGGGAGTGCGCCCAACCCTCCTAACAAGGAGCCGCGCAGACCATCAGTAGAGGAAGAGGTAGAGGTCTTACCACTCAGCGAGGAGGATCTTACTCGAGTTCTCACGCAGAACTTCGATAGGATCGTCCCGGGGATCGCATCGAGGTTGAATTTGGGGAGGAACCTCCAGTCCAGACTCAACTTTGGTGACATCGGACTAATCACCTCCTCCCAAATTCAGAGAAAAAGGAGAGCTCGATCTCAGGAACAGGGCACCTTTGAGGAAATTCCTCAACCCCGGAATGTGTTTGAACGCATAGGGGATCGCCTCGTGCAGGAACTAGTGCAATCACGAGAGGGAGAAAAGTCAGATGGTTCACCCGAACGACCAGATCGAGAGCTGGCCAGAACCGCACGCCGCCCGAGTGTGTGGGACAGAATGAACACTGGGAGAAAGGCTCCTGGTTCGTCTCAAAAAAGTGGTCCCTATTCAAAGGATGGGGCACCACCACCGTCCCCAGATCCGTCTGGGGAGGACTCAGATGACCATCCACCTAAGCGCCGCCGGCCTAGGCGCACCCCTCCACCACCAAACAATGAGGAGTATTATGGTGGCCCTTACTATCGAGATGCGGAAGTAGAGGATCTCTCGCGTCCATGGTGTGAACCATGGGATGACCCTAGGCTCACCCGGCCATGGGCGGATCCCAGGGAAGACCCGTTCACCCTCCGCATACAGAACTATTCTGAGGACACCAAACGTCGCATGCCGGCGTGTATCAAGACTTATGATGGGTCCGGTGATCCTGTGGATCACCTTAAAATATTTGATACACAGGCTAAAATTGAGCGATGGCCCATGCCCATATGGTGCCAAATGTTCAATTCGACCTTGATTGGAAACGCCCGTGACTGGTTTGAGGCACTCCCCCATGGAGCATTGATAGTTTCACGGAACTACGCACTGCGTTTGAGAACAATTATACTCAAAGGAAGAAGTATAATAGGGATCCGGTCTCATTGGCAACTGTCAAGCAACGGCCGGGGGAGTCCATAGAAGCCTTCACTGAGCGCTTCAATGATGAGTGCACGCGCACAAGAACCATGCCAGAGCTCCTGAAAATCTCTGACTACATGCACGCCATAACAGACAGAGAACTGATCAGGCGCCTCAATGACAAGCGTCCAGAGAGATATGATGACCTCATGGAAAGGGTCAGAAATTTCATAGAGGGAGAAACAGCTGTTGGCGCGGCCTACCCATCCCGAGGAAATGGGTACCGGTCAAATGACTAGTCCCGGAGACAGTCGGGAGGTCAAGGTAATCAGAACAATAACAAGGGTTCAGACTATAAGAGCCAAAGCAAAGGCGGACGGTCGGACGATAAGTTCACCCCCCTAAAGATGTCCTACCGTGAGATCTTGCTGACAGAAGGGGCGAACTTTCCAAGGCCTCCCCCAATGACCACTCCCCCGGAACGTCGGCAAGGAAGTCGCTTCTGCGAGTTCCATAATGACAAAGGCCACGGCATGGAGGAGTGTATTCAGCTCAAGAAGCATATTGAGTCGCTGATCAAATCAGGCAAACTCAAGCACCTAGTTAAGGATTGGAAGGATGGAAAAGACAACAACAAGAAGTATGATAAAAAGGATCCCCAAAAGGACAAACCTTCGACCATATATATGATCCAATCCAGACAGCGCCGCACGAGGCAGAAAGTTGGACAAAAATTTTCACGCGGTAGGGAAATCTCATTCCCTCCCATCACAGCAAGCGATGTGATTGATGCGCCTCTCACTATTGAGACAAGTCATTACCCCTATTTAAGACACTCAAGAAGTGCATTAGAAAGGGAGACTTCCGGTGGACGAAGGAAGCCGAGGAAGCCTTCGGCCAACTCAAGCAGCATCTTGCATCTCTCCCTATGCTAGTAGCTCCCCGGCCAAAGGAGGAACTCATTATGTATCTCTCAGCTACTCATGGAGCAATAAGCGCGGTACTTATGACGGATAGAGATACAGTACAAACTCCGGTTTACTTTATAAGTAGAACACTACAAGGACCGGAGTTGAATTATTCCTCCATGGAAAAATTGGTGTTAGCACTAGTGTTTGCTACAAAGCGGTTGCGCCGGTACTTCCAGGCGCACCCGAGTGTAGTCATTACGGATCAGCGAATCAAGCAGGTTATCTCTAGACCAGATGTGGCAGGGAGGCTACAGAAATGGAGCATCCTATTGGGGGAGCACAATATATCTTACAGGCCAAGGACGGCTGTTAAAGGCCAAATCCTGGCAGATTTCCTAATCGAGAAGCCGGATGAGGAAGGGCAAATCATCAAGCAAGACGTGATCCCAACAGAACCATAGGTGTTATTCACGGACGGATCTTCGTGTACGGACGGGTCCGGAGCAGGTCTCATCCTCACAAATCCAGAAGGAATGGAATTCACGTACGCCCTCTGTTTTGAGTTCACGGCCACCAACAACGAAGCAGAATATGAAGCATTATATGCGGGTTTAAAAATCGCCGCTAGAATGGGAGTCCGCAACCTTGAGGCCTACGTGGACTCACGGCTTGTAGCGAACCATATTCTAGGTGGGTATGTGGGTAAGGAGGACAACATGGTCAGGTATTTGGAAAAAGTCAAGTCACTAATCGCGACTTTTAGTAAGTTTTCCATCAAGCAGGTGCCAAGGGGCGAGAACAAGAAGGCGGATGCTCTTAGCAAGATCGCATCCACAAGCTTTGCTCACTTATCTAAACAAGTCTTGGTGGAAATACTCAAGGAGAAATCTATAACGGAAGGGAGGTTGCTGCTATAGTTGAAGAGGATGGACCTACATGGATGACCCCAATTATCAACTATTTGACCAGTGAGACCCTTCCAGACGAGGAAAAAGCAGCACGGCGCATAAGAAGGAAGTCGCAGCATTTCGAACTTCGAGAAGGCATCCTTTACAAACGCTCTTTCTTGCAGTCGTGGTTGTGGTGTGTTGGACCACGTCAGGCCGCTTACGTAATCAGTGACATACACGAAGGGTTGTGCGACATGCATGCAGGTCCACGATCCGTGGTAGCCAGAGCCTTACGAACAGGATATTATTGGCCCACCATGCACAGAGACGCGTACGACATGATTCGCAAGTGTAGTGATTGCCAAGTGCATAGGCCAGTACCGCGACACCCGCAGCAGGAGCTTACACCTATCACGTCCCCATGGCCATTCTATAAGTTGGGAATTGACATTGCAGGACCATTTCCTGTAGCTGCGGGGGGAGTTAAATTCTTGATTGTTGCAATGGACTACTTCACACGATGGATAGAGGCCAAGGCAGTCAAGTCTATCACAGGCAAACAAGTTAAGAAGTTTGTTTGGGAACATATTGTGTGCCGTTTTGGTTTACCAGGATAAATCATCCCGGATAACGGCAAGCAGTTCACGGACAACCCGTTCAAAGATTGGTGTGCATCATTTAATATCAAGCGACGCTTCGCATCTGTTAAGCATCCGCAGACAAACGGCCTCGTCGAACGAGCTAATAGAAGCTTGGGGAATGGCATCAAGGCATGTCTGGATGAACGAAGTGGTAAATGGGTCGATGAGTTATCACATGTGCTATGGGCACATAGAACTATGATCAAGACTGCCAACGGAGATACTCCATTTGCATTGGCTTACGGCACTGAAGCTGTTATACCAGCAGAAATAGGAATGCCTACCATCCGCACGGCGGAGGTTAATGTCGTCACGAACGATGAACAGCTGCGAATCAACCTGGATCTGTTGGAAGAAAAAAGGGAAATAGCAGCCATTAATGAGGCTAAGTCCAAGGCTAAGATGAAGGCTTATTATGACGCCAAGGTCAGCGGTGTTTCCTTTCGACCGGGAGACTACGTCTATCGTGCTAACGAAGCAAGTCGAGCGGAGAACACAGGAAAGCTGGGCCCCAAGTGGGAAGGACCGTATGAAGTCACTGAAGCCTTGGGGCGAGGCGCGTACAAGCTACGTGACATGGATGGCCGTGACCTTGAGCGCACATGGAATATTTCCAATCTCAAAAGGTGCTATCTTTGAAAGCTACGGCTTCCGCATGGAAACTTCGCTATGTGCGTTTTTAATAAAGAACCATGCGGTTTTATCTGTTTTGTTTTGTCTTATGTTTGTTTAGATTCATTTCTTGTTTTTTAGGACTTGTCATTATTGTTCAAACAAAAGTGTAAACGTTCTAAATAAAATGCCGTGGTGCCTAGCTAGCTCCGCGGCCTGTTTCGTGCAAATCATTTTTTAGATTTTTTGTTAGTCGTATGAATTTTTTACTTGTATTATAATATGCCATGTTTCATTCATATGCATTCTTTCAAATTACAGTACATGTACTATACGCCTCCAGGCGAGGTAAGAGGATTAAGTGAACCTACTAATTCAACTTGCCGCGTAAGAGGGATGCAACCCCATCCGCACAGATCATGTATCCTTACTAGACGCCTTACTCACAAGACGTTGTGATAAGTTTTGTGTGTCGTACTCACACAGTACTCTGCATAGTAAAGACGCACGTCGCATGTCTAGTAAATTATAGACTTGTATGAATTTTCTTTTTTCATGTGTAAGACGTGATATATCATACGGCATTGAAGTACAATGAAATACACAAGTTTCAAAAGTAAAAATAAACAAAATGGCCGTGGTCATCACGGACTTCTAAATAAAAAGACAAGTTACTACAAATATGTCTTAGCCGTGTACATACACGGACGAATATAATAACAAGTGTTTACAACAGATAAGTTACAAGGGGGGCAGGAACTCCCCTAGGTCCTTCTTTCCTTCTTCAATTAGAGCACGAAGGGCCTCACCACGAGCGTCCTTCCCATCCCGGGCCTTGACTGCAATAGCATCCAGTGCTTCTACAAGCAACTTCTCGCCTTTCATTGTTTTGGATGCGGAATCGTAAGTGGCCAACGTCAAAGGAATAGGATCGGCACTCAGCCGGGATATTATCGTCTCATTTGGAGCATCCTTCATTGCCTCGAGCTCATCGAGGAGAGGGTGTTGGACCTCTGCCAAGGCATCCATGGACGCAGTCATTTTACCCGCTGCGGAGGGGTTGTGATACGGATGTTGTGTGATATCCTCATTTTTTCCTATCATCTATGCAGCTTTGACCAGGCCTTCATGCCTACCACGGTCGATGTCATCGGATACGACCCCGGCAAATGCCTGCAGTAGGTGCGGAGCGTCCAATGCCCTGCTCACAGCAAGTCGCAGCCCTTGCCCGATAATCCACCTACGACCGGCTGTAGCGGTTAGTAGGGGGGACATACTCTCTCAGCGCAACTTACAACCACCTTGCTTAACTCTTCATCAGTGGAGGCAATATGCTCTTCAAGGCTGGTTTGGGTCTGCGTCAATTCTTCCTTCAGCGCGTCACGCTCCTGGGCGATGTTGAATGATTGCACGGTCACCGCCTTAGTAGCAGCCTCAGCCGCAGACACCTATATATGAAATTTGGAGTTATTACAAGGATATATACTTTTTGGGTTACATGCATACAAAAAGTAGGAGTGTATGTACAACATTTCAAAAGTTTACCTTCTCGCTTGATGCGGTTACGAGGGCTTCCAACTCAGCATTACGCTTCTCTCTGGCGTTGGCGTGACCCGCCTGCTCCTTCACTGTTGCCTCGGCTGTCAATAATGCCGCCTGCAATGATGCGATGGTCTTCTCGTTCTTCACGACCATCGCCTCACGGCGGGCTATTCTCTTGTCTGCACGACTCACATTAGTGAGGGCCTGAATTAGACGGCGTCTTAACGCGGCACCCACCGTCACCTGGTGTGCGGATGATACGTCAAACTGCTCGATAAGGGCCTCATGATCTAATTCATCTAAATCTTGGGCGAGGGCAGGCGGGGTGATGTGCTCGATAAATTCTGAACACTCGGATTCGGCTTCCAGCCGTGTCAAACTTGATAAGTTCCATGCTAAACGCAGACTTTCTTCTGGCCCCTCGGGGCGCGGCTCCTTAGCACGTGTGGTGGCAGGTGATGGGGGCTTGTTGGTTGGTGCGGGGAATGGATTTCTCCCCACTTCTTCCCCTTGCGCTGCGGCTGCCGGATCCGCCCTGTTGTTTAAATATTAGTCTATGTATCATACAAAAGACATGAATCATACTCATGAGGGGTACTTACGAGGTGCCAATGACAGGGTCTGGGCCGGTAGGAGCTACGGCACTCACAGGGGAGACTCGCAGAACTGGCCCTCCCATGTTCGGGGTGGAATCGGCCTGGACAGTTGTGGTGCCACTTCCTTCTTGGTATTGTGGGTGGTCTTTCCGCAGCTTCTTGGGGGGAGCATTTGCGACTCCGGCATCTTCCCCAATTTTCTTCACTACCCGCCTGGTTGTCTTCCTCTTTCTAGAGGTAAGTGGGGTGGACCCGGAAGCCTGCGTGGTGTCTTCATTGGGGTCATGCTCTTCTTCCTGATTGGTGGTACCCCCCTCTAGCAATGGGTCTTCGCCGTCTTCATTGTGGAAATCCAATGGGGATTTCTCGATCACGGGCTCTCCTTCGTCCGATCTAGGCTCGGTTGTCTCTTCAAGCGGTATCGTACGGTCGGCTAATGCTTCTAGCAAGGGGAGCTCATTCGGCTTCAACGGCCGGAACCCTTCTGCAACCTTCATGGGGTCGCCCTGGCGGATTAGTCCGTGAAGGTTCATTTCTGCAAATAATTTTTTACAAGTATATGGGTTAATAGAGTTATACACATGTGTGACAAATCAAATCTACAAACATATGCATGGGACCTACCCTCTCCCTGTTCTGTTAAGAAGCACGGGTATAAGTCATCCCTCCCAAAGTAACGGCGGCTTATCCCTACTAAGCACAGAAAGTGTTCCGGCAACCCTCTATGAAATTCTGTGCGATGGGTATCTAGTATTTTCAGGTCCTGGCTACTATTATCTTTGGATTTGGGCGGATAGTCTTTTGGGGCTTTGGTTTTAAGTACGAAGGGGGTAGGGAACACCTTCTCATCTACAAAGAAGTAATGGTTGTACCAGTTCTTAAGGGAGACTAGAGGTTTCCTATATGTCATAGGGGCATTCCCGGGTTGTTTCTTGAACGACAACCACCCGTTCACTAACTGAGGAAAGTAGAAGGCCCTAAAAAGGTTCACGGTGGGGGTCACTCCGCAGGTATGGCATGTAATCTCAAACTGGTTGATTTTACACGCCCCTATGCAGTGGAGCTGGGTGATATGAAAGTCATAATACAAAAGAAGGTCTACCAAGAACTTGGATAAAGGGATACGGTAGTTGGCTGAGTCAAACAGGCGTGTATATATGCCTACTTTCCCCGCTGGTGCGTCCGTAATCGCTTCACCATCACCCGGATAGGTGGGGTGTACGCTTTCGGGTACATAATACTTCGACAGAAAGTCGAGGTATTTTTCCGCAGACATCACGTTAAGAACATCCGTGATAAGGGGATTATCCTTTACCATGTTTTATAAAAAGGTTTTTAAAGGCGTGATGATCTAACCTGCGGCGACGAAAATCCGTGGAAAAGAAGGCAAAAAATTTGGGAGATAAGAGCTTGAGATTAAAAATGGCGGAAGAAGGAGTAGGTTGTGTGTGTAACAGACATGCATACCCACTCTTATATAGGGTTGCCTCGGTTTCCGAGGTACCTTGGATCTTCGGCACGTGTCAGTCACCTCGCCTATCCAATGGATAGGTTTTCTGACATTTCTGCAATGTCAGAGGGGGACCCACGGGTCACTTCTTAAACAGTTTTGCGTGGCTCAAGGGTGGGCATTAATGGTGCACTTTTGCAGGCATGCGACTGGGTTGTTGACTCTCATTAATGTTTTTTTATTCTTGTCAGGTTATGCGGCTCTTACGTAAGACCGTATTTAATGTCACATTTAAGTTGTCTCGGCCGTCTCGTGCGGCTGAGGTAGTATTCAATAAATATTCCCACGAAGGGTCGCCACGTGCGTCCTTGATAACAAAGAATTTTCAATGTTTCATTTCCTGTCTTTTCTTGGTATGTCCGGCGAGCACCTTGATAGTTTAGAGGTTACGCCTACGACTGTAACAACTAGACTGGGGGGACATGATGACGTATAGTCCCCAACCGGGTCACGAGCCCGGCCCACGGGTACTACCCGTATCCGGCCCATCACAGATGGGTGGATAAATGTCATTCAGGCTTATGGGCTTGAATGAACAGTAACCGCACATGTGTGCGGCCCACGGCCCGGTGCGGCCGACATAAGATTAGACAGAATCATATTCTGTCTGGGAATATCTTCATCCCAAATGGAGAGGATATTCACTACCAAAATTAGAAGATAACAATCATTCTAAATCTGATAGTTATCCTTTCCTTGGGGCTAAAGTATCAGTGGTAGCCCACTAGGGTTCCACTGCCTATAAAAGGAACCCTCAAGGGTTCCACAAAGGTATTGCGATTCATACTCAAAACTCACATAAACCCTAAATCGATTACTTACTCTCACGCCGGAGTCTAATCGTGGGAAACATTCCCACGGTAAGCCTAACGCGTGCTGTTTAGTGTGCAGGATCCCAACCAAACAATTCACTTGGTGTAGGAGCCGGAGCCCAGCCAACCCGAATTAAGCCTAATTCGGGTCTAGCAAGGATCACCCAACTTTTGCATCAACAATAAACATGGCATTTTTATAAAAGAAAAGACTCAAATGTTTTCTAAAGTTATAAAACTATATATAAGTTTTACGTCTTTTCGGCTAAAACCGAAAGATTAACGTTTTCGCCAAATAAAACTTCAACGGTCGGACCTGTCTAATGTAATATTTTTATAACTCATATAATGATATGTAAGTACATTTGACAAGTAAAAACCTATAAAACCCGAGCTTTATAACTTATGGATCTTAACGGGCCAAAGTTGCCTTATTAGACCATTAGCCCAACTAATTTGGCTAAACATTAATGGACTTACTCATGGGCTTAACCCACATGGGCCAAACATATGAGTATAGGCATGGTATTAAAAGTATAAGTGGGCTAATATAATGTATTGGACTTATAATGGGCTTATTGGACCTTAATATGTAAACAAGTTAAAACTAGTGTAACTAGTCTAAAAATTGACTAACACATAACAACTATAATGTTGTATGAAGAGATAAAATCCCACTTGATCATCATCATACTTATGATATCATCATATATATATATATATACATAACCATTAGTTTTATAAATTCATTGGACAAGAGTCTAAGACTGAGTATTAATTGTCTAGGTTTCCGTGATCGAGGCATGTACCATACGTCCTAATTGCCGATAACCCGCCTTCCCACACCAATGTGAGTTCCTAGCCTCACACTCTTTTAAATGTTTTATGAAATGTTTTACAAACCCACGAGGGAGATAACATGTTAGTTTTAATAAAAATAGGACACCAGTTGTCCCGATTGTATGCTTATTGATATGGACCCGAATGATTATATGACCCGATGAATGAAATGAGATGGATTCTTATTAGTTAGGTTATGTCACTAAAAGTTCCATTAGCATGAATTGTGAACTATCGGGATTTGGTAGACGCTTATGCATATAATAGTACTATTTGGGGAAGATCACCCCAGTTCGTGCCTTGACGGTTGATACCCGTCGTGCCACATTGATTGGTAAGGGAATTTATGTATGAGAAGATTTATATAAGCGTGATTATTGTGACGACAGGCTGTTTTAGATGGGCAAAGGAATTACGGGTTAGCTACCCGTTGTTTGTTATAGTAAGGTAGCAATGTCATGAGGCTTATAATAATCCAATAACGAAAATACTGATATACGCATTGAATTACAATATATTGTCTGACTAGTAATACGGGGTCTTATTACTGATATTATGTTCGTGTTTTGGTTTTACATAACCATTTTCATATAACGGTTTTTATTTAACTCTATACAACGTTATAAAATTTATTGTATGATGTTTTTGCGACAATGGTTCGTATAATGGTTTTGAAGGAAGATGCGTATATTATGATTTACAACAAAGAGTTGTATAAAATGTCTTTGGTCTATTTTTTGGCCTACGACAAAGATTTGTACAAAATGATTTTCGGTAATAATTATATACCGATGATATATTAATGATTTTTATTAAACTCTATGAATTCACTCAGTGTTTCGCTGACTTTTTAACATGTTTTATCTTAGGTACTTAAAGGTAATTCTCGGGAAGACGACAAGAATTTATAGCCCGCATTCAAATAAATTTCCATTCAAATATTTTGTAAAATGTATGATATACTTTGACTTGAGGACCTATGTAATTTGATATTTATGAATGGAAAATGCTTTATTATTAAACGACGCGATTTTTAAGCGTTGTCTATGATTTGAGTAATGTGCTATCCCGTAACACCAACGACTCTTCCGTTGAACTAAAGTATGAATATTTGGGGGTGTTACAACACACACACAAACAAATGCCAAAATGGCCACTATTTTGACGCAGAAGTCAGAGGGCAAGTTTGTTGATTTTTATAACATAAATGAGAGACTAAAGCTAACTAACCATACATACACACTAAATAAACAACAAATAATAAAAACACATCCGTGAACTAAAACTAAGGCTCACATATTAACAAGATTCAACCAACTCTTAAGACCTTAAACCTACATATTAGACTTGAAAGATTCTTACCACACCGTGCAAAACTTAATGTACACACTAAAATAACTAGAAAAACACTTGAACCAAGTTAAATAAACCAAGACCAAAGTGTGAAGGTCTGAATGATGGTCTTGGTTGTCACCCCAGGACCTATACTCAGTCAAACCAACCACCCCTTAACTTCTACAAAATCAAGACTTAACAAATATTTTTCAACAAAACTTCCCCAAATTAGTTCCAAACAATCTCAACTAACAGAAATACTGTATTAACCTTAAACTAACATGAATCCATCATAAAAAAACTTTTTGAACATAAACCATATAACCACTCATTTAGCAGAAAGCTCATACAAGGGGTTCAAGCCCATACCATTAGCTGACACCTTCCTTGGGTTTACTTTTTGGCTTAATGAAGGCTAAAGAAGCTTATGAAACTAAACAAAACTTGTTGACTAATGCAGTATAACAAGACGGTCTACAACAGACCTTTTTATAACTTCTTGAACCCCTGCTAAGAAAAACAAACTTCAAGCTTCACAAGACTGCTCAAAAGCTTTTGTCAAAAGCTTTTGAGTAGCTTTTGAATCAGTGAATGAAACAATAAAACATATAAATGGATAAATTTGGAAAATCACTTGAAGACACCACTTTTGAAACCAAACACTTTTGAAACACTAAAACAAGAATATAAACAGAAGGTATAAGCTTGAAAGGTGGTTTGGTGTCACTCAAACAACACTAAGCCTATAGAATCCAGATCTCAAAACCTTATTTAAGCCAAAAACCTTGTAACAAAAGTAACTTTTTGATAGACTAAATTACTTTGCATAAATTAAAAAGGACTTATACTAAATGGAACTCAACTCAATCTTTTCAATAGATTTTTAAAAAAATACTGTAACTATTAATAAATATAAAAATATTTCCAAGAGAAAAGTTGGAACAAGAGATAAGGGTTCACATGCGACACCCTTATATACTAGTACTAAGAATCATCTAGAATACAAAAAAAATGATAAACCCTAACTGCTATGATTCCCGAATATGCCCTTGTTGATGTTTTCAAAAATTTATGATCAAAAGCCCATGTGAAATACCAGTTGGTTGATAGTTGTTGTAGATGCATCATAATCGTTCAACAAGACTTTGGGAACAAGATAAAGCCTTGGTTCGTTGATTTGCTACCATCTTTTTGTCTTGACGTGAAGGAGGGTGCAGAGGTCATGTGGGGAAGGGTCCACAGTGACTTGGGGTCGAGTTTAGGCGGGGGAAAAGTTTGAAGGGATGTGAAATTAGGTTTATGGATTCGAGTTTTGATTAATTTTGGGTAATAAAGAAAATAGTTATTAGGGTTCTTGTGGATGAAAAGTGCTGAGTTTGATTGTAAAACCCGCATGCTTTTACCATGAATAGTACCATATGATTGTACGTACATGATTAGAACTTTCCTTTTATAGCACGTTTATGTTTCATGAATAGTAATTACAAGTATTACGTACGTGTTATTACACGATAAGTATTTAATACGTATTAAGACACGATAATTATTATCAACAATAATTATAATCACAAACATTAAATCATGAACGTAAATAATCACGAACATATTATTATATATTTACGTATATTTATTACGATTACGTATAAATATATTTTACGACACGAACGATTAATAAATAAATCACGTAAACACGACACGAGATCATGTAAATAATTAGAACACGGGAAAACAACAGGTTCCCCTTGTGGGCCCCACCTAGCCGCGGCATAGACAAAACAAAGGGGCCAAGCCCACTTTTGTTCTTAAATAAATTAGAAAAAGGGAGATCATATTTTTCATTTACAGAGAATTAGAAAAATAACAAAAACCCTAGCTCCTCCTTGTCTCCCTTTGGCCGCCGGTTTTAGACACACCAAAAAGGGTGTTTGTTGATTTTTGGTTGATCCAATTCAAGCAAGATCATTCGTGTTATTATTTTTCTTTTCTTCACGCATCAGTAATTCCTTAAACCTTTTTCTTTTTAATTATTTTATTAGATCTAAGAACACATGAAACATGTTAATGAATTAGCAAGATTTAATAACATGTAGATCTAATCACGGGGGTTAAAAACATGGGGTTTAAGGGGTGTTTTTGGTTCGGCCGACACGTAGAACCGAGAGCCGAAGCTCTCGGTGGTTGTGTGATCACCACCAACCGAGACCTTAAGGTCTCAATGTGGTTTGGAGGTCTCGGCCGCAAGGATCAAGGGACCCCGACGCATGTCGGGGTTGGCCTTGTGGTGATGTTGGGGGTCTCGGCTGAAAAACAACACGCACCACTGGCTTAAGCCGGTGGCGGTTTAACATAAACCGTGGCAACCGGTCAAGCCAGTTCGCCACTGTTAAGGGTGAGTCTGTTCGGTTCGTTTCAAGGGATTTCACGGACCGGCTCACGACATGTTTAGATTTAAAACACGGGTTTGGTTCATAACTTATTTTTACCAGTTAATTATTTTTACAAGTTAAATAATTACAAGATTTAATTAAATTAATTTAACATTATATATAATTAATTTTATTTAGACATGACTTAGGTTAATTATTATTAGTAATAACACATTATTTTAACCTAAGTATTTTATGATTTAATTTTAGACTAAAGTTATTAATTAATTATTAAAACATGGCATTATTAATTAATTTCCATGACTTAGGTTATATTAATAATAATATTAATACATGTTTTAACCTAAGTATTTTATGTACTTTAATTTAATTAAATCATGTTATATTTAATTAAATCTTATAACCTATAGTTTATTTAATCTACATGTATTAATAATAAACTATACTATAAATCACATGACTTAAAATATTAATCAGTAAAACTTAAGCTTATATTTTTAGCTTAATAATCTAGTTTATTTCTAAATATGGAAACTTTCTATTTTTAGAAACTTATCTATTTTAAGCAGTGAATCTAATTATGAAAACTTTATATTTTTAGAAACTTATTTATTTTAGGCAGCTTGTCTATTTTTGGAAACTTTCTATTTTTAGAAACTTTCTATTTTTAAGAAACTTTCTATTTTTGGAAACTTTCTATTTTTAGAAACTTTCTATTTTTGGAAACTTTCTATTTTTGGAAACTTTCTATTTTGGGAAACCTGCTATTTTTAAAAAGTTACTTATTATTACACAACAAGTATAATAGTACAAGAAACACAAGAAGTATAAGTAATACTTAATCAAAATAGACAGAATACATGATAAACACAACATAATGTTAAAATCAGTAAAACATGACATCAACATATAAAACAAGCTAAATCATGATATAAACCAGTTACGTAATCAGTAAGCAGAATACTTATACACGTATATTATTTATGTAGCATTAGTGATATCGAAGTAGGACTCTCTTCCGTTCGTCTTCTTCGTTCACTGGACACAAGGTACGGATTCTCCGTCCTTTCAGTATGGACATTCTTTCCTTATTAGGATTTGCCAACTGTTTTCCCAGTATGTGTTTTATATGTTTTGATTTTCTTATGTTTAATTAAATGCCTTAGCCATATATATGAATGACCAGTTTCACCTAGTTATGGAGGTACCATAACCATAACACTGGAGGCACCAGTGTTATGACTTCACAACGGCAGAGTGATAGCTCGTGGCGTCCCTTCAGCTTTTGGCCATATTATTATTATCATGTGGGGCGTATGGGTGCATCCTAGGTTACATGTTTTTTTACAGATTATTCAGGTGAATGTGGTTTGTGCCTTGCATCCTTCACAAGGAGCTGATCCCAACTACCCAAACTTATAGTAATTAGAGGCAGCCCCTCTAATTGCATAACGAGGTCACCCCTCCAAGTATTCATGCATGTTGATATTTCATGACCTATATTGGCTAATGGTAAACATGTTAAAAAGTTTTTATAAGATAAACATAAGGCTTTTCAAACTATAAAACCAGATTTACTAAGTTGTGTCAGGTTTTCCAGGACTTAGTCTTTTCCGCTGTTATATGTTATATATGCTTATGTTATTCATTCTATGCTTGTATATCCGTGCACTGACCGTTATGCTCAGTCATTTTTCCTTTCATGTTCCTAAAACGGCAGGTACTCAGGGACGCTCGTAGACTTTAAGCGTACGTGCATATGGATTGGAAGCTTCCTAGCCATCATTACTTTATGCATTTCTTCATACTTTTGATACTTATTTTCCCTGGACATTGTTTAGTCCTTTTCATTTATAGTACTTATGTTTGTGTGTGATAAGCTTTACTTTGGGGTACCGATGTTTGTTTTCGGTATTTCCTTTATGGTCATGTAATGTTTAAGACATTTTTCCTTGTATGATTTAATGACACGCCATAATCACGCGTGACATTCCATTTGCTAAAATGGGATGTTAGAATTATGGTATCAGAGCCAAGGTTTCGACATGTAGGCTCTCAAAACACGACCTGTGATTAGTGGGTAGTCACTATAGTCTTCCTAGAACTGACAGTCAGTTTTCATGCATTCATTGTTTTCATGCATACATATATTTGTCATTGTCGCAGGTTTATGACTAAGTAATGGTTGGTACAGGACTGGCCATATTTAGTCGCATGTGTTTTATCGAAACTTTTAACTTTGGGACCGACCCATTGGCGTCCCCTCGCCATGTCTTTTGTTTTCAGTGAACTGACCATAGGCGTTCACTCTCGCTCATATGAAAATTTCATAAAACTGCATCATGCATTCATGTACTAGTTTTCCTACACAAAATTTTTCTCATGATTTATTGCTATAATTTTTTTTCATGTATATATTTTATGTTTTGATTAGTTTAAGCACGTATTTTTATGCTATACTGTCAGACGGTAAACACATACAATATCCGGGAGATGGTTGCAGCTGCCAATGCAGATTTGCACGACATCCTTCACCAAAACGACAACTATCCTCCCCCACCTCATATCTTTCCAACGGAGGGAAGGAATAGGCTCATGAGAGAATACCACGCTATTAGGACGCAAGCTGAGGAAAACAGCAGCGATTTCATGTAGCGTTTCCTTCGGTTCGCTGGTGTCCTAAGAGCAGCAGCGGGCACTGCTGAAGAACAGGCACACCATTTTTGTTTGGCCCTTTCTCCAATGATTGCCAATAACTTGGAGGGAACTTCCTTTAACACGGTGGCACAAGTGGCCAATGCAGCACGTAAGCTGGAGATGCTGCAAGAAAGAGAAGAGTTCGGGAAGCAGAGAGACCCGAGAAGAGGTAAACATTCGTTATTCAGTGGTGACCAAACCGTATTCTTTCAGTATATATCAACATTTACATCTCTTTTAAACTGTATCTTCCAGGTAGAAGAATGGGGACCGGTATCAGCCGGCTACTCAGCAACAGCCTACTCAACCCAAGGGAAACGGTCAGACTCACGACCGTTATGGTACGGATAGGCGTGGCGGTAATGATAATTACCGTAACAACGCTGGAAACTCCAAAAGCAACAGGTCCTTATACTTACTCATTTTCTTATGATTACATGAAATAGTTCATAATTCTGAAACAATAGTGAATCTTCTACCAGGAATCATGGTAACGGGATCGACCAGAACCAAAGAGGTTCACAGCCTAACCGTCCAGCTATCACTGGTATTCCATCTTACGAATTTTCTACATTGTCCCTTGTACCTAATATCATGTCTCATGTATACTGTTCTTATCAGCCTCTCAGCCAGCAAGGACACCTGCTGGAGGATATACTCATCCTCTTTGCACTACCTGCAACCGTAAGCACCCAGGGCTATGTCGCCGCGACAGCGACGCATGATTCAAGTTTGGTCTTCCTGGCCATCGCATGAAGGGCTGCCGCAAGGGCGAGATGGAGGCACACTGGGACATGCTGATACCAAGCTGCCTCCTACTAGTGGACGCGTTTATACGACATCTCGCGATCAGGCCAACAAGTCTACAGGTACCATCACTGGAATCTTGAATATGTATGGTCAAGCTGCATGTGTTCTATTGGACACGGGTGCTACTCATTCAGTCATTTCTACTGCTGATGCTAAGAATGTTAGGATATCTCTTATGCCATTAGAGAATGTACTGAACATTTCCACGCCTTTAAGAAACTCTGTACGCATAACCCATGTGTATAAGATCCTTCCCTTAGAGTTTGACGACAAGATTCGTCCTGTTGACGCACTTCCGCTGGACATGAATGAACTTGACATGATATTGGGCATGGACTGGCTATCCAAACATCATGCCACCATAGACTGCCATACATATCGGGTCATATTCGGTGATGTTAATGCACCAGAGTACATTCAAAACGGGTTCGTACCTGGAAGGTCTGTACAAATCATATCAACCCTGCAAGCACGTGCATTACTTTCACATGGTTGCGAGGGTTATCTATCTACTGTTCATGACATGGATGCTGAATCTCCATCAGTTCAGAATCAGCCGATAGTGTTAGACTTTCCAGATGTATTTCCAGAAGAACTTCCGGGCATACCACCTGCACGAGAAGTAGAGTTTAATATCGAGCTCATCCCAGGAGCTGAGCCGATTTCCAAGGATCCTTATCGCATAGCTCCCAAAGAGCTGAAGGAGTTGAAGGACCAATTACAAGAACTTCTGGAACGAGGCTTTATTCGACCGAGCGCATCTCCATGGGGCACACCGGTCTTATTCGTTAAGAAGAAGGACGGCAGTATGCGTCTTTGCATAGATTATCGCGAGCTCAACAAGATCACCATCAGGAATAGATATCCTCAACCACGCATTAACGATTTTTTTGACCAACTCCAAGGGGCCAAACATTTCTCTAAGATTGATCTGAGGTCGGGCTATCATCAGCTACGGGTTAAAGAGCAGGACATCGCCAAGACTGCTTTCCGTACACGCTATGGGCACTACGAAATCGTAGTCATGCCATTTGGCCTTACCAATGCTCTAGTAATGTTCATGGATTTGATGAACAAAATCTTCCATGATTTTCTGGACAAGTTCGTCATTGTCTTCATTGACGATATCCTGATATTCTCTAAGTCCAAGGAGGAACACGAAGACCATCTTCGTAAAGTGTTACAGATTCTTCGCCAGAAGCAACTGTATGTTAAATTCTCCAAGTGTGAGTTCTGGTTAGACAAGGTGGTATTCTTAGGTCACATTTTGTCAGCAGAAGCAATCACTATGGATCCAGCAAAGGTTGAGGCTATTACCAAGTGGCCAAGACCGACATCAACGACTGAAGTTCGTAGTTTCCTAGGCTTAGCTGGTTACTACCGTAGTTTCATGGAGAACTTTTCCCGTTTAGCACTACCATTGACCAAGCTGATGCGGAAAGGGGAGAAATTCGTCTTGACTAAAGAAAGAGATAAGAGCTTTGAAGACCTAAAGAAAAAGTTAGTATCTGTACCCATTCTTACTCTCCCATCTGGTACAGGTGGATTTCAGATCTACAGTGATGCATCAAGGGACTTAGCTGTGTTCTCATGCAACATGGGAAAGTGATTGCGTACGCTTCACGGCAGCTTAAGCCTTATGAGGAAAATTACCCTACGCGTGACTTAGAACTTGCAGCAGTCGTGTTTGCATTGAAGATATGGAGGCACTACTTGTATGGAGAATCATGTGACATTTTCACGGACCACAAGAGATTGAAGTACATCTTCACTCAACGTGAATTGAACATGAGGCAGAGGAGATGGTTAGAGCTGTTGAAGGATTATGACATTAATCTGTAGTATCATCCCGGCAAGGCGAATGTAGTGGCAGCTGCACTTAGCAGAAAGTCCAGAATGATTAACGGCAATAAAATTGAGGAGGAAATTATAAGAGACTTGGAACGACTAGACATTGAGATCATGGTACGTGGACATCATGGTTACTGGGATAATCTGAGAGTGGAACCCAAGCTACTCTCTAGGATCAAGGAAGCTCAGAAGGAGGATGGTGAAATCTGGTCGATAATTCAGAATTTGGAGAAGCAGACAGAATTTCAAGTAGACGCAGACAGTATCCTATGGCAGGGCACGAGACTTTGTGTTCCTGATGATCAAGAACTCTAGGAGGCATTGTTAGCTAAGGCTCATAGCTCCCCATTCTCTATTCATCTTGTTTCGACCAAGATGTACCATTACATCAAGCAATACTTTTGGTGGAGTGGTATGAAACAGGATGTTGCGACTTACTTCTCCAAATGTCTTACCTGCCAGCAGGTTAAGATCGAGCACCAACGATCTGGCGATCTTCTACAACCGTTAGATATTCCAGAGTGGAAGTGGGAAAAAATCACCATGGATTTTGTTACCGGTCTTCTGCAGACATAGAGGAAGCACGATGCGATTTGGGTTATCGTTGATCGACTTACTAAGTCAGCTCATTTCTTATCGATCCGCAAGGAAGATTCGGTCAGTAAACTCGCCGATACTTATAAGAAGGAGATCATGAGACTTCATGGTGCTCCATCCAGCATCGTCTCAGACAGAGATCCTCGTTTCACTTCACGATTTTGGAGGAGTCTGTAGAAAGCTTGGGGTATAAAACATAAGCTTAGCACGGATTTTCATCCTCAAACAGACGGGCAATCGGAGAGAACGATTCAGATATTAGAAGACATGTTGAGGTCATGTGCGTTAGAATGGACGAGAGATTGGGACGATTACATCTGTCTGGTAGAGTTTGCATACAACAACAGTTAACACGCAAGTATTAAGTGTGATCCATTCGAGATGTTGTATGGCAGAAAGTGTCGCGCCCCAATCTGCTGGGATCAGGTTGGTGAGCGAACACTTGAAGGACCAGAAATGATAAAGTTGACCAACGAGAAGGTCGCAATAGCTAAGCAGAAATTGAAAGAAGCGCGGTCACGTCAGAAGAGTTATGCCGAAAACATCGTAGGGACTTACATTTTAAGGTAGGAGATCACCTCTTCCTTAAGGTATCGCCATCACGTGGTGTTAGACGTTTTGGAATCAAAGGGAAACTCAGTCCTCGATTGATCGGACCGTTTGATGTCATTGAACGAGTCGGTGAAGTATCTTATCATTTAGCGTTACCTCCGCAGCTTTCTCATGTTCATGATGTTTTCCATGTGTCCTTACTCAGAGGGTACAAGTATCATCCCCTTCACATGGTTCAACATCCACTAGAACAAATTCGTGAAGAGCTTACCTTCATAGAAGAACCAGAACGAGTTCTTGACAGACAAGAACGAGTCATGAGGAGGAAGACGATTCCATTCGTCAAAATCCTTTGGAGGGGTCATACCGAGCGGGTAGCCACTTGGGAAACAGAGGAGTCTGTTCGGGCTTCTTACCCTCATTTCAAGTTTTGAATTCGGGTACGTTCCTCTTTTTCCAATTTACGTCATCTATAAAATTCAGGGACGAATTATTCTTTTTAGGGGGGAAGAGTTGTAAAACCCGCATGCTTTTACCATGAATAGTACCCTATGATTGTACGTACATGATTAGAACTTTCCTTTTATAGCACGTTTTTGTTTCACGAATAGTAATTACAAGTATTACGTATGTGTTATTACACGATAAGTATTTAATACGTATTAAGAGACGATAATTACTATCAACAATAATTATAATCACGAACATGAAATAATGAACGTAAATGATCACGAACCTATTATTATGTATTTACGTATATTTATTACGATTACGTATAAATATATTTTACGGCACGAACGATTAATAAATAAATCACGTAAACACGACACGAGATCATGTAAATAATTAGAACAGGAGAAAACAACTGGTTCCCCTTGTGGGCCCCACCTAGCCGCGGAATAGACAAAACGAAGGGAAAAGCCCACTTTTGTTTTTAACTTAATTAGAAAAAGGGAGATCATATTTTTCATTTTCAGAGAATTATAAAAATAACGAAAACCCTAGCTCCTCCTTGTCTCCCTTTGGCCGCCGGTTTTAGACACACCAAAAGGGGTGTTTGTTAATTTTTGGTTGATCCAATTCAAGCAAGATCATTCGTGTTATTATTTTCCTTTTGTTCACGCATCGGTAACTCCTTAAACCTTTTTCTTTTTAATTATTTTATTAGATCTAAGAACACATGAAACATGATAATGAATTAGCAAGATTTAATAACATGTAGATCTAATCACGGGGGTTAAAAACATGGGGTTTAAGGGGTGTTTTTTGGTTCGGCCGACACGTAGAACCGAGAGCCGAAGCTCTCGGTGGTTGTGTGATCACCACCAACCGAGACCTTAAGGTCTCAGTTTGGTTTGGAGGTCTCGGCCGGAAGGATCAAGGGACGCCGACGCATGTCGAGGTTGGCCTTGTGGTGATGTTGGGGGTCTCGGCTGAAAAACAACACGCACCACCGGCTTAAGCTTGTGGCGGTTTAACATAAACCGTGGCAACCGGTCAAGCCGGTTCGCCACTATTAAGGGTGTTTTTGTTCGGTCCGGTTCAAGGGATTTCACGGACCGGTTCACGACATGTTTAGAATTAAAACACGGGTTCGGTTCATGACTTATTTTTACAAGTTAATTATTTTTACAAGTTAAATAATTAAAAGATTTAATTAAATTAATTTAACATGGTATATAATTAATTTAATTTAGACATGACTTAGGTTAATTATTATTAGTAATAATACATGATTTTAAACTAAGTATTTTATGATTTAATTTTAGACTAAAGTAATTAATTATTTATTAAACATGGCATAATTAATTAATTTCTATGACTTAGGTTATATTAATAATAATATTAATACATGTTTTAACCTAAGTATTTTATGTACTCTAATTTAATTAAATCATGTTATATTTAATTAAATCTTATAACCTATAGTTTATATAATCTACATGTATTAATTAATAAACTATACTATAAATCACATGACTTAGAATATTAATCAGTAAAACTTAAGCATATATTATTAGCTTAATAATCCAGCTTATTTCTAAATATGGAAATTTCTATTTTTAGAAACTTATCTGTTTTAAGCAGTGAATCTAATTATGGAAACTTTCTATTTTTAGAAACTTATTTATTTTAACCAGCTATTCTATTTTTGGAAATTTCCTATTTTTGGAAACTTTCTATTTTTGGAAACTTTCTATTTTGGGAAACCTGTTATTTTTAAAAAATCACTTATTATTACACAACAAGTATAATAATACAAGAAATACAAGAAGTACAAGTAATACTTAATCAAAATAGACAGAATACATGATAAACACAGCATAATGTTAAAATCAGTAAAACATGACATGAACATATAAAACAAGCTAAGACATGACATAAACCAGTTACGTAACCAATAATCAGAATACTTATATACGTATATTATTTATGTAGCATTAGTGATATCGAAGTAGTACTCTCTTTTGTTCGTCTTCTTCGTTCACTGGACACAAGGTACGAATTCTCTGTCCTTTCAGTATGGACATTCTTTCCTTATTAGGATTCCCCGTATGCAGCCAACTGTTTTCCCAGTATATGTTTTATATGTTTTGATTTACTTATGTTTAATTAAATGCCTAAGCCATATACATGCATGACCAGTTTCACCTAGTTATGGAGGTACCATAACCATAACACTAGAGGTACCAGTGTTATGACTTCACTAGGCGAAGTGATAGCTCGTGCCGTCCCTACAGCTTTTGGCCATATTATTATTATCATGTGTGGCGTACGGGTGAATCCTAGGTTATATGTTTTTTTACAGATTATTCAGGTGAATGTGGTGTGTGCCTTGCATCCTTCACAAGGAGCTGATCCCTCCTACCCAAACTTATATTAATTAGAGGCAGCCCCTCTAATTGCATGACGAGGTCACCCCTCCAAGTATTCATACACGTTGATATTTCATGACCTATATTGGCTAATTGTAAACATGTTAAACAATTTTTATAAGATAAACATAAGGCTTTTCAAACTATAAAACCAGTTTTACTAAGTTGTGTCAAGTTTTCCAGGACTTAGTCTTTTCCGCTGCTATATGTTATATATGCTTATGTTATTCATTCTATGCTTGTATATCCGTGCACTGAGCGTTATGCTTAGCCGTTTTTCCTTTCATGTTCCCAAAACGGCAGGTACTCGGGGAAGCTCGTAGACTTTAAGCGTACGTTCATATAGATTAGAAGCTTCCTAGCCTTCATTACTTTATGCATTTCTTCATACTTTTGGTACTTAATTTCCCTGGACATTGTTTAGTCCTTTTCATTTACAGTACTTATGTTTGTGTGTGATGAGCTTTACTTTGGCGTACCGATATTTGTTTCAGGTATTTCTTTTATGGTCATGTAATGTTTAAGACATTTATCCTTGTATGCTTTGATGACACGCGTGACATTCCATTTACCAAAATGGGGTGTTACATTGATCCAGGTTTTGGTCAAATTATGGTGTTAAGCGCGTTTAACATAAAATAACATTTTTCAAATGTCGTTTAATACTAAACAGTTGGGTACGGTGGATGGGTCAGGTATTGGGTATTTAGGGTAGTGTTTGTGGGCTATGGTGGGTTGCAATGGGTTTTGATTGGGCTTAAATCGGGTTAAAGTTTGATTTTGGCCAAAAGACCCCCTGAACTCCCATTAATATTGCATATGAAGTTTTCAACAGCTACAAACTCATTTCCCTTGTTACAACTTGGCCTAAATACATTTTTTGTCCCTCCAAGTTTATATGACCATGAACAAGGACAAAATATGCAATTTATTCATTTTCCAAGGACTAAACATGTAAAATCTTGAAACTTAAGGACCCTTATGCATTTTTTGAGATTTACAAGGGCCAAAAGTGACAAGTCTTCAATTCTTGAGGGACCAATCTTGGCAATTCTTCAAACTTCAAGGACTTCTTTGGAAATTCATTGCTCGGGTCCGGTTCTTTGTGCGGATTCATTTCCCATGTTCGTTATTGCTTGATTCTTGTAATCTTTTGGTGAATTCACGATATCCGCACCTAAAATACAGAATGAAGAAACACCAGCATATTTTGGGGTATTTTATGATATTTTTAAGTGTTTTAAGCCCAATTTGGACGATGAGACTATGTATAAATGTAGTCTCATCACTCCTGCATACTAAACCATTGTCGTGCCCTCACGCAATGCTAGAATTATGTATCATAGCACTTCTAAATGTCATTTTTAGGTGACATTTATTGACACGTAAATTTAAATAAACTACTACATGCGTTTTAGACATAATGTATTGTTTTCATCACAAAAATATGGCTTTTAGGGTCAAAGAATAAGAACACGTGAATGCCTCATAGAGATATTCGTCGTCCTCGATTTTCACCCAATTCCATGCTAAGCGTGTAACGAGATCATTTCCATTATAAGTTAGAAATGCTAACACTACTCATATGCGTTAATCACGTACTTAGACTCCCTTATTCCTAACTGGTATCTCTTATATTTTATTTTGTCTTAATGATCACGAGGATACATTTTTTACTTATTTCGACATTTCTTTAAGCCTAAAATAAAGTAGGACGGTTTAATGAATAAGTAGCTAAAGGACACGATCTTTTAAAACGTTTCTTCTAATCATTTAAAGTTCATATCTTGGCATAACTCGTTTCACGATTTGAGACCTTTCTCGTATCGATATTAGGCATGTGTTTTGAACTTCAAATCTTGAGAGATGATCTTGAAATTATGGTCTTTTCTTCGTTTTTGGTATACATCTTCAACTTCATACGAGATGCTTCAACTTTTGACCACGACTTCTTCATTTATCCTCTTCTTTATTTAGGATTTTGATTAACAACGATCAACCTCCTTATAGGACTTTGACTGATTTATCCTCATGCCTTGTTAGGGCCTTTTTGGATAGACTTTTCTGCAACCTTTTTGGGATTATTGATTTTCTTCGTGCGTCTTGATCCTTCATTTAGATTTGGATTAATGATTCTCCACATCATCTTTAGATCTTTAGCAACAAAAGGTAATCATCGTGCCTTGTTAGGGCCTTTTTGGATTCGCCAATCTTCGTGTCCCGTTTCAATAATTTATGCCTTGGATATGTACTTTATTTAACTACAAGTAACTTTTAAACGATCTTGGGCTAGAAGCTAACATATCGTATAAACCGGACTTTATTTATTGCAATTATTTATACAAAAGCGTGGGGAGAATAAGCAAATAATTAAAACACATGAGTTTTTAAAAGAATACGAGTACTCAACATTTAGCATAATAACTTATAATGAACTCTATAATTTCTCGTCCTCATTTAAGAGACTTAGCCTAAAAAGTTAAGGAATCGAAGCTAGTGCTCAACACGCACGGTCGAGTCAAGAATTACTCTTATTCTCACCATCGGAAAACCTACATTTGTGTCTTAAACACCTATGAAAAACGAGAAATAATTTAAAATTAGGTCATTTTTAGCCTTATTTTGCATAAAACGATAACAAAAAGATGAAAATTAGATTGCGTGATGACGTAAGCAAGATAAAGCATCTATTAACCCCGCCATACTAAAACTAAACATTGTCCTCAATGTTTTGAGTCTAAGGGTGAAACACGCCCATACTAGAGACGAAAAGTCGAATGCTTAATCTCGAGCATGGAAAGGGTAAAACGAATAATGTAAAAACCGTTTATGAATTATGCGAATAAGATAAACGTTAGAACGTAAAAGGATATCTTCGAAAATCGGAATATTCAAAGGCAACGATCGAAGCTCGAGTGATACATAAAACGAACACGAGAGGCTTCAATGATGATGATGAACCTAATAAGTCACAATCACAAATAACCACGGAACAATGGTAGAAAGAGCACACGTCTCCTCGTTACATTAATCTAATAAAATAATAATATTTACAAGGATAAGCATGAGATTCTCCCACGAGGCACCTTGTTTTTGATAACCGAGTCAAAAGCTCGACTAGAATCCCCATAAATATGATCATTTAGGGATTATCATGGTTTGGTCATTTTGGTGGGACTTACATGATAAAAAATTCCTAAAAGTAACCGGTATTAAGGACTAAGTCCTTTGATGATGCAAAATACCGAGATCGAAGATGGCGTCCTCATTTTCATGGGATAAACGAACCAACGCCACTTCAACATGTGCTAGAACCTCAAAGAGGTAAAAGAAAAGAGGTGAGAAATACAAGGGTGGGACAATGGGTGGGGTAATAAAATGAGCTACTCGAGGTAGACTGACACCAAGCAAACAAAAATATTTTCCATTTATTGCATCGGTGGAAGACCGAGATTTCCCTTTAAATGTGATATCGGGACGAATATCTCGTCCTCGGTGGAGAAATGTGAGGAAACATAAGGGGCTTCCCCCACACTAATTCCACACTCATACTCGTCAAAAGGAGTAGACGAGGTGGTAGCACTCATAAAACGCGGTGATGACGGAGTTAAACTTGTAGAAAAATCATTTAAATCAATTTTAAAATCTTTTCCTTTTTCATCATTTTCAAACTCTTTATGAAAACCCGATTTTATGATGTCGAAAATATTTGGCGTTTCTAAGATGACGTTAGGCACACTAAAAATTCTCACATTTAAGTCACGAGTGGGGGGGGGGGGTGGTGGATTGTATAAGTTATCGAAAACGTTGATCAACAAAGAACACCGCCCGCTCGGGATCAACATATTCGTTATCTCATGATCGTGAATCTCATCGATTTCTTCATCAAAGATAGGCTCCTCAATCCAAGGTTTGTCGTTCCCCTCATTGAGGATTTTAGAAACTCTCTCGAAAAGATCACGATCAATCACAAAATCATCATTCCTTTGTAGGGATCGTTGATAAGTTAGATCCTCACGAATGTGGTAAACGTCATTCTCATTTGAGGAGTGTTGATTAGGTAACTCCTCGAGAATGGGATTTTTGGTCACGTGAGTTGGTTCGTCATTATGAATGAGACGTTCCAACTCAACAAGTTCGGCCTCGATATTGGAAAAATCAACCTCACTTGTAGGTGGAAGTGGAGGTAAAAGAGCAAGCTCTCGTTCAATAATTTACTCAATCTCGGGCTCGAATTCTGATGACGTATAGTCCCTAGTCGGGCTGGATAGTCCGACTCACAGGTACTACCCGTATCCATCGGGAATAGATTAATTCTTACGTGATGTGCGCGCAGCCCAGGAGGCCTGGTAAGCCGTTGTCGCACATACGGTTAATTACTTAACCAAGGTCCTCGTCGCAGTACGACGGGATCAGACAGAATATAATCAATCATATAGATATATTCGCCTAAGGGAAAGAGATATACACTTACCTTATTTACGCGATACGGATCAAGCTTTTTTAAGTCATTATCTCTTCCTTATGCCGCAAGAACAGGGAGCCCAGCCTGGACTATCTCGGGTATAAAAGGAACCCCTATGGTTCCACAAAGGTACGATACACACAATACCCTAAACACTATTCACTCAAATTGATTACTTACTTTCACGCTGGAGTCTCATGGGTCAAAAACCCACGGTAAGCCTAACAATGTTTGTTTAGTGCGTAGGGTCCTCAAAGAAAGTTTCACTTGGTGCAAGATCCAGAGTCCACAAGACCCCGAATTAAGCCTAATTTGGGTCAAGATCGGTCCATCCAACTTTTGTATCAACAAGTTGGCGCCATCCGTGGGACCCTACACTAAATCTCTTGAGCAATGACGAAAAATGGTATGCATGAAGGCCATCGAAGGTCCTCAACGGTAGATGGTCATATCACATCCGCAAATGTTACTCCTGGATCTGCCAGTGAGGCAAAACCTCGGGATGTAACAAATCCACCTTTCAGAAGAACATATGTACTATTCTCAACCCCCTACCTACGGTAGAGGAGAGGAAAGTAGAGCGGGATTCAACCCAGTCTCCTCCTAATAAACAAAAAAGAAGAATACTCCATGAAGAAAGCGAGGAAGTTGTTGCTACGGACCCACGAGCAATGGAGGAATATGTAGCCAATAATCTACAAGCCCTCGTACCGCTGGTTGCCAAACACAGAAAGAACCAAAAGTGAACGAGGGGAAAAGAGCGCGCAGAGCACGGAGAATCCTCTGAAGGTAGTCCATCAGGATCGAGTGATAACCATCCTGCAAAGCGCGGGCGCGAATATTACTCCTCAGATGACCAAAGCTTCTCACAACCTTAGAGAAGAGCCAGAAAGAACGCTTTCACAAGACGCATACAATATTACGCGAATATAAGAAAGCGCCGCATGCCAGCAAATGTGAAAAAGTATGATGGCACCTCAGAACCAGAAGACCACTTAAAAGTCTTCGAATCTCAAGCAGGAATTGAGCAGTGGCCAGAACCTGTATGGTGCAATATGTTCAACTCTACGCTCGTAGGAAACGCGCGGATCTGGTTCGACAGACTTCCACCGCGAACAATTGATGGGTATGAAGTGTTGCGGAAAGCATTTAAGAGAAACTATGTGCAACTGAAAAGACATGATAGGAGTGTTGTATCACTTGCCAGAATCAAGCAAAACCAGGGCGAGTACCATGAGGATTTCCTAGAACGTTTCAAGGGCGAGTGTCTTCAAATAAAAGAATACCCAGAGATCTTGAAAGTATCTTGCTTCATGGCAGGTATACGCAACATTGATCATATAAAAAGCTGAATGAAAGAATACCAGAAACTTTTTATGGAGTACTACGGCGGGTAAGATCCTTTATACAGGGGGAATCCGCTGTCTCGGAAGTCACGCAAAACGCCCATGGTTATAGATCTCTTGAAGCCCCTAATAAAGGATTTATCAGGCAAAGCAGGCCTAGGGGCCTCGACTACCAAGGAAATAAAAGAGAGGGGCGTTCCAATAATTTTAGGTTTACTTGCCTTAAGTTAACTCCGAGATAAATCCTTATATCAGAAGGTGTGAACTTCTCAATACCGTTTCCTATTAATACCCTGGTAGAAAGGCGCGTTAGCAACAGATATTGTGAATATCATGATGAGAAAGGGAACGCTACAAACGAATGTATTCAGTTGCAGAAACATATTGAGATTATGGTAAAAGAAGGGAAGCTAAAACACCTGGTCAAAGAAACCGTAGAGGGCGAGAAACCAAAAACCGCTAACGCACATTTTACATGGTAGAAGCATGGCAGCGAAGGACAAAGCAAAAGGTGAGCCAAAAATTCTCAAAAGGAAGAGATATCTCTTCCCCCCCCCCCCCCAGCGCGAGGAATGTGGTAGAAGGCCCGTTAGTTATAGAAATAAACATTGGCGAACATAACATACATCGTATGTATGTTGCTGGAGGCTCATCAACAGAAATAATGTATGAGCACTGTTTCCTGAAACTCAGCGCAGAAGTAAAGAGCCAAATGGTGCCTGCAACCTCCTCGCTCATTGGATTCAGTGGGGAAGTAGTGTGGCCTTTAAGCCAACTGAAGCTAGTAGTAAAAGTGGGAAACGATGAACATTCAACAAAAGTTTCCATGAACTTTTTAATCATACGGTCACCGTCGCAGTATAACGTAATTATTGGGTGACCTGCCATACTAGTAATGCGAGCAGTACCTTATACGGCTCATGGCATGATAAAATTCCGAGTAGAGGGAGGAATCGTGACAATATTCAGCACATCGATAGCGCTCCCGGAGTGCAACACGATCACGAAACCCCCTCGGTTTACAATGGAACCCAAGGTAAACTCACCTCTGAATCTAAAAGTAGCAATCCATCCACAATATCCAGATCAAGAGATAACGATCGGGGGAACATTGTCTGACAAAGGAAAGGCAGACATGTGTCGCCTCTTAAAGGATAACCTCGACGTCTTCTCATGGGAACCTAAAGATATGACGGGGGTACCAAGGTCAATAGCTTAAAAAAAGCTTCAAATCCGTGAAGGATACCCCCAGTTAGGCAAAAGAAAAGAGGACAGGCCCCAGAACGCAACAAGGTGATACTCGAAGAAGTCAAGAAATTGGTATACACAGGAATCATGAGAGAATTTTACTACCATGATTGGCTCGCTAACCCAATAATGGTTAAAAAACATGATGGCAGCTGGCGCATGTGTGTTAACTTCACTGACCTTAATAAAGCTTGCCCACAAGATTGCTACCCACTCCTGGAGATAGATTGAAAACTAGAATCGTTGTGTGGATATCCTTTTAAGTGTTTCTTGGACGCATACAAAGGATACCACCAGATACAAGTGGCAAAACAAGATGAAGAAAACACAGAATTTCATACAAGACAGGGCGTGTATTGCTATACAAAAATGCCATTCGGACTTAAGAACGCAGGAGCCACATATCAACGGTTGGTTGATAAATCATTTAAAGGTCAAATAGGGCGATAATCAATGTTGTAAAACAAGGCCTAGGCGGCCGCCTAGGCGGCGCCTAGGCGCTAGGCGGTCATACTCCGCCTAGGCGGCGCCTAGGAGTTAGGCGGTCAAAAAGTCAAGAAAGTCAATAAAAAGTCAATATCTTTTTACAAAAAATTAAATGTTTTCTTTCTAATATATAGTGCCCATATTTAGTTTAACGTAACATCTTAAAATAAGAGATAAACGAATGATTATAAACATAAAGTAATGGGTTTTTTGTATGAAATTGGAACCAATTGAATTATATGTTCACGTTTGAAGTTTTTAAGCACTTAAATTGTTATGTTTTATTTGTCTATTTTGCAAGAACTTCGAATTATTTGAAATTAGAAGTATTTTTTATGTCATACATATTATTTATAATATTTATATGCATAAAATTCCAATCCGCCTAGGCAGCGCCTAGATGAATTCCCCCTCGAAGGTCGTCGACCGCCTCACTAGCGCCTAGCGATTTCTGCAACTTTGGCGATCATTTAGAGGTATATGTTGATGACTTGGTAATAAAAAGTCACACAGAGAGCGAACTTATCCGAGATATTGAGGAAACATTCTCAACACTTAGGAGAATAAACATGAAGTTGAATCCAAAGAAATGCACTTTTGGGGCCACAGAAGGCATGTTCCTAGAATACATGATTTACCCTAATGGCATCAAACCCTGCCCATAAAACACAGACGCGGTCATCTAGCTTCAAAGCCCAAAGACCAAAAAGGAAGTGCAGTCGCTAAATGGGAAGCTCGCAGGGTTGAATAGATTCATGTCCAAATCTGTGGAGAAGTCTCTCCCTTTATTTAAAATACTCAAGAAGTGCATCAAGAAAGGCGACTTCAATTGGACGAAGGAAGCTGAGAAAGCCTTTGAGGAACTGAAAACACATTTATTTTCACTCCCTATGTTAGTCACGCCACGTCCTAAACAAGAACTGATAATGTATTTGTCTGCCACACACGGAGCAATCAGCGCGGTGCTAATGACGGATAGGGAAAATGTACAAACACCAGTATACTTCATAAGAAGAGCATTACAAAGCTTGGAAATAAATTATACCCCAATGGAGAAATTGGTACTCGCACTAGTATTCGCAACAAACAAGTTGCACAGGTACTTCCAAGCACATCCGATAGTGGTGATAACGGATCAACCCATAAAATAGGTAATATCAAAACCGGACGTCGCAGGTAGATTACAAAAGTGGAGTGTTCTATTGGGGGAACACAACATCACATATAGACCGCGCAATGCCATAAAAAGACAAATTCTGGCAGATTTCATCATATAAAAACTAGAAGAGGACATTTAGGAGTTGGGACAGAGAGAAGAAGAACAAGACCCATAGATATTATTCACTGACAGGTCCTCTTGCACTGATGGATCTGGCGCAGGGCTCATACTCACCAACCCTGAAGGAATGGAATTCACGTACGCACTACGCTTTGAGTTCATAGCCACAAATAACGAGGCAGAATACGAGGCCCTAATAGCAAGACTACGAAATGCAGCGCGAATGGGTGTGCGCAATCTCGAGGCAAACGTAGATTCTCTCCTGGTAGCAAACCACATACTTGGCGAATATGATGCGAAAGAAGAAAACATGGTACAATACTTGCAAAAAGCCAAGACTTTGATCGAAGGATTCGATAAGTTTCTAATCCGCAAAGTACCTAGGGGGGAGAACAAGAAAGCAGACGCACTTAGCAAAATAGCGTCCACCAGTTTCGCACACCTATCAAAACAGGTCTTAGTAGAGATCCTAAAAGACAAATCTATAAAGGAACAGGAGGTCACATCGGTGGTAGAGGAAGAGGGTCCTACATGGATGACACCGATTGGTGATTATTTGACGAATGATTTACTCCCACATGACAAAACCGAAGCGCTGCGAATACAGCGTTGCTCGAGGCAATTCGAAGTTAGAGACGGGACCCTTTATAAACGATCATTCCGCCAGCCACGGTTAAGATGCGTAGGGCCGCGGTAGGCGCAGTATGGCATCGCCAAAATACATGAAGGATCCTGTGGCATACACGCAGGACCAAGGTCTGTGGTGGCAACAGCGTTGCGCAGTGGGTGTTACTGGCCAACCATGCACGCGGATGCACGAACGCTCATTAACAAATGCAACGACTGCCAGGTACAAAGACCAATACAACAACAACCCCAAGAAGAACTGACACCCATTACTTCTTCATGGATATTCTTCAAATGGGGAATAGACATCATAGGACCTTTTACCTTAGCTGTGGGAGGAATTAAGTTCCTAATAGTCGCGATGGATTACTTTACGAGGTAGATTGAAGAAAAGGCATTCGCAACAATCACAGGAAACCAAGTAAAAAGGTTCGTGTGGGACAATATAGTATGTCGCTTCAGACTACCTGGGGAGATAGTTTCTAATAATGGAAAACAAGTCGTGGAAAACCCATTCAAAGATTGGTGCGCGAAAAATAACATACACCAAAGGTTCGCATCGGTGGCCCATTCGCAAACAAATGGACTCGTGGAAAGAGCAAATACAAGTCTGGGAGATGGCATAAAGGCGCGATTAGGGGAACACAATAAAAAATGGGTCAATGAGTTATTGCATGTCTTGTAGGCGCATCGCACAATGATAAAGATAGCTACAGGAGACACCCCTTTCGCTCAAACATACGACATAGAGGCAGTTATCCTAGCCGAGATTAGGTTACAAACTCTTCGCACAACAGAAGTGGACATGGTCACAAATGACGGTGAATTGAGATTGAACCTAGATATAATCGACGAGCGAAGAGAGTTGGCAGCTATCCACGAAGCCAAGTCAAAGGAAAAAATGAAGGGTTACTACGATGCTAGGGTACGAAAGACTTCCTTTAGGTAGGTGATTTCGTGTATCGCTCCAACGCGGTCAGCCGTGCTGAGAATACAGGGAAACTTGGACCCATGTGGGAGGGACCTTACATGGTGACAGATGCATTGGGGAACAGCGCATATCGATTGCACGACATGGATGGTCACGACCTACAATGGCCTTGGAACATATGCCACCTAAAGAAGTGCTACCCCTTTAGCGACGAGCTTTTGGAACCAATGTATTCTTTTTTCTTTTATTTTTCATGTATTAAAAATTCTTGCAAGTATTAATAAATCTGTCGTGGTCCCTAGCTAGTTTCGCGGTGCATTATCAAAACATTTCATTTTTGGTTGTACATACATTTTCTTCTATGTTAAATATTGCCCACTGGTGCACGCGTGCACAAGGTTTCTAGGAGAAATAAGAGGAATGAGACTACCCTACTAATTAGACTCATCGGGTAAGAGGGTTGAAACCCCATCGACCATGGATCGTGTATCCTTGTTAGGCCCCTTGCTATTAATGACGTCGTAGCAAGTTATTCAGCCAGTAGACTATGAGACTGTTAAAATACAATCGTGCACACCTAGCAATTGGGCATCCTCACCTGGCCGCCCTTATGGTAGTAGCGATATGTTAGCCTCAAAATGTTGAGTCAAACAAGAATGCTCGGTCATAGTCTATTATTGTAACATTTATTAGAACGTTGTAATAGGTAGTATAATAGTCGTGATATTATGGGCTTGATGGCTAGCTTAAAAGGCCTCTTTCAAGGTACTAAGCATTTATTCAAGCCCGACCCAATCAAACATATAGCCTATTATGACACATGTAGGCAAAGCTATAAATACCTCTCCTTACATGTAAGGAGAGGTGTGTTGGTTGTTCATTTTCTTAATCTACTCTTCCTATAGTTTCACACACTTCTCTCTACTTTCTCTCTCTAGAATTCATCTACTTCATCTATTTTCTTTCTTTCTTCCTTGCTTAATCATCACAAATATGGGACAACAATTGGTATCAATCGCCATGGGGTAGCTTTGTGATTGGTTGTTGTGTTTTTCTTTTGATTCGAATGATTTGATCCTTATTTCATCTCTCGAATTCAAGATTTTTGTGTTTTCCATGCTCTAAATCTTGATATACATCTCCTACATTGTTGTGGTAGGGATTTGGTTGCTTTCGGTTGGTTAAAATCATAGATTTCTTGTAAAAAAATCTCACTTTTTACCAAAAGTTTCGGAACTGCACAAGTATTCCGATAGAATTCCATTGGAAAAAGGTTTTATATTCCGAGAGTTATTCCGACGGAATTCCATCGGAAAAGGGTTTCTTATTCCGACATTGATTCCGATAGTGATTCCGACAGCTCTTATTCCGACAGTGATTCCGACAGTGATTCCGACAGCTCATATTCCGACAGTTATACATTCCGACAGCATTCCAATATTACATTCCGACAGACATTCCGACAGAGTATTCCGAAAGGTATTCCGACTGACATTCCGACAGAGTATTCCGATGAACATTCCGATAGCACATTCCGATGGACATTCTGATGATATGTTTAGCTAAATTTTGTTCGAGTACTTTTTAGACTTAGCCACTATCTAGGCTAGTCCCGGAACATAGTTTACACGAAGATTAAAAAATTCGAGTACTTTTTGGCGGGAAAACCCAAGTAAAATTTATTTTTTCCTAGAACATTTTTAGTCCATTTAAGCTTTGATTTCAAATTTTGGTGATGCGAAAAAATTTTCGACCAAAAATTCAAATTTTCGGCCTTTTTTAGGTTTTATTTTTATCAAAAATTTTATTTTTTAATTTTTTTCCCTACTAGTTATTGGCTATTTCTAACTTGAATTCAAAATTTGGTAATTCAAAAATTTTCGGTTTACGTTTTGTCCGACTGAGGAATTTATTGTCGGACTGGGAAAAAATCAGAATTTTCAGAATTTCAACAACAACACAATCACATCATATCTACTTAAGATCCGAAGTCACTTCATAAACAGACAGACGATTATCATGGAAAAGAGTGAGTGTTCAGTTGTGACAACTCTCGAGATGGAACAATTACAACAACGGACACGCTTCTTGAGAGATAAATGCATGGAAAGTTTGAGAATACTTCAATCATCGTTTGAGAGCCTTTCAAAAGTCTTGATAGACTTAAGTGAATCTACTGGCACGTTCATAAGAGCTTTCACACAAGTCATGGAGAAACTTACGGCACAACTCACCAAAGAAAGACTTGTTGGGAGTGAATGCAAGATCTCATTCACTGAACTCAAGACGACATTTGACAAGACTTTTGATTCAGAATTTCTCATGTCTTCGAGTACACAACGATGCTTCATGAGACATCATGCAACTCCTCAAACGCTCAAAGACCTGATCCCATGTAACATCAAATCTGTTGAAACCTTTGTCCACAGAATAATAATTCACGAACAAGAGATTGATAAAAGGTTCAAGGAAAATTGTGGTACAGTATCGGGTCATGTGAATGAAAGCTGCACATCATGGAACACAAGTATGGTACGCAGGATGATCATACCATACATGGGAATGAAAGCAGCATCACTGGCACACAAGACATTAGTTTTGAGACTGTCATCAGCAATACACCTTCCTATGATCATGGCCCTGTTTACGATTCTGAGCCATTGGAAGAGGTACACAATGATGAATATAATTTGTTTGCCAATGCTAATACACATGCGCATTGTGATCAAACTCAAACCCTTATTGACACATGTATGACGGAAAAGTTTGTTAGGAAAACCATACCTGATTCCTCAGACACATGCAATAATGAGTCTGACAATGATCAACATGCAAATGAGTATGATGATGAGGAACATATTGCGCTTGCTAATTTAATTGATACTTTACAAAAAGATGTCACAAAAACTAAAAAGAGTCAAAAGCAATTAAAGAAGGCAAACGCAACGCTCACTCAAAATTTTGAAGAATGCAAAGCTGCTCTAATTAAATCTAGTGATACCATTGATAGCTATAGAGCTCAGCTTCTTCAAAAAACCAATGAGATTTAGGGGTACAAAGAGTGTTTAATTAACGTCAAAAAGGACGATTATTAACAGAAATATAACGAAACTCTTAAGCTTCTAGAACAAGAGACACGTAATCATAACACCTCTTTGAGTACTGAACGCCACAAAACGTATCTTGCTACCACGAAAGTCAATGAGCTAACTCAAGTAAATGGTTTTCTTCAAGAGGATAAACTAAACTTGTTAATGAAAAGAAAGCAGTGGTTGAAATGTTGGAAAAGGATTTCAAAACTAAACAAGCAAAAGATATCGACAAAATGGTGGAACTTGAAACTCAAATTGATTTTCACAAGAAAATTGTTTACAAAACTTGTCAATCAATTCAAACCATGAGAATGTTGGCACCTCGTTCGTTTTTCAAGGATTGACCTAGTTTTGCAAATCCTAAGTATCTAGAGCAAGCTCAATATGAGAATCAGTACCTATATCTTGATGAGTCCCGATGGATCGATCTTAATTGCCTTGTTGTTAGGCCCGATAGTGAAGAGACAAACGATTTGCAAGAAGAGAGTAGACCAAAAGTTAATAAATAATTTGTTAAACCGTATAATTATGCTTATGAAAACAGTCTTTATGGTCTTTTCAATCCGCGAACACAGAAGTCTCGTGAGAAAATATTTTTCGAATGTGAACTAATAAGAATTAAATGGAGACAAGTTTTTACCACTAAGAAAACTAATGTTTCAAAATTTATTGAGTACTTGCCATATAAAGCTTTTGTAAGCAAGCACTTAGTATTCTCAAGATTAACATTGAAAATTTCAAAAAAGTTATTGATGATGACTGGAAAAAACATGAACTTTCGAAAGGAAACAAAAAAATTCCTCACGATATAACTGTGATTGTGAAAAGTATTTTGATTTCGCTTGCGGAAAGAACGCAAAACATATTTTGGAATTTGAAACATTAATTAAGCAAGAAATGTTTGATGATTTAAAATATGTGGAATCTCTTGAATAAGAAGTGAACGACCATCAACCTGAAAGAGACGAGTTTTCTATAGCATATGATCTACTCTCACATGAATGTCTCTCCAAAGATACTTTTTGTGTTGCTCTTACTTCTTGTGAAGATATAGATTAATATTCTGACGTGGCATGCAAATATCTTGATCAAGTCAAAGAGTGTGAACGTCTTGAAATAGAGCTTTCAAAACACACATATAATGTTGATCAAAAGGTTTTTGTGTTGATTCGACACTGATGTGAATTCCTTCAAAAACACTGTCATACTCTTGAACTTGCTTTGCAAGACAAAGTCGGAAAAGGTCTAATACAAGGCTTTTGACACCCCTTATAAAAAATAAAGTTAAGTTCGTTGTGTTGGTCTAATCGAATTGATCTAGGTTCTCTATGTGACTCAGTTTTATTTTGGTGAAACAAAAGTGTTGTGTCGTTGTAGTATTTAAAATAAAGGTGCAAAACAATTAAAGTAAATGACTTGAAATTAAATCTAAGTCTAATTTAAAGTAAGAGCAAGTATTTAAAAACGTGACTGAAATTAAAGGGCACTTAAAGTAAATAACGCAAACTTAAATCTATCTAAGGCAATCTTAAATCGCAACTAAAACTTAAATTAAGGCAAGACTAAAATAAAGCTAAGACAAAATTAATTTAAAATGCGAGTAAGGAAAAAGGCGGGAAAAAGATAAAGCTTGAAAATAAAAGACAGAAATTTAAAAAGAAAGACTAAAAAGAACCTGAAAGAAACCTTGATTCGGAAGTTCAAAACTTCCGAATGAACTAGTTTGACTCGGAACTTCTTGAGTTCCGAATGAACACAATTGAGTCGGAACTCCTTGATTCGGAAGACTTCCGGATGAAGCCTTCTTGATCCGGAACTTTTAGACTTCCGAATGAAGCCCCCTTGATCCGGAACTTTTTGAGTTCCGAATGAAACTTCTTGACCCGGAACTTTGGTTCGGAAGTATTGATCAGGAACTTTTCCGGATGAAGCTTGACTCGGAAGTTTTGGTGTTGATCGGGAACTATTTCCTTCGGAAGTATTGATCCGGAAGATTTCGTCCGGAAGTTTTCGTCCGGAACTTTGAATGTTCCGGATGAACCTTGCTTCACTCGGAAGATTTGTTCGGAAGTCTTGACTCGGAACTTTTAAAGTTCCGGATGAAAGCCTTTCCTCTCTTCTTGGCTCGGAACTTCCTGGGAACACAGAAACAGAAACAAACACTCCCGAAGAACAAGGGATCACAGTAATAACAAATCTAACACAGATTAATCAAAATCAACACAAAAGATTTAACCAAATTAATAACGAAACAACAAACAATCATAAACAAACAATCTATATCAATTAAACTAACAAATTCAACCACAACAATCAAAAACCCACTTGATCAAAATAAGAACATGAACATGAACACAAACATAAACATAAAAATCAAAGATCAAGAAAGGTAGATAGGAGATTAACAAGATAAAATAAAGATTGACAAGAATTAAATGGAAACTTACTTGAAATTAAAGGAATTTAATGTGCAAGACAAGATATTTAAATTTGACAAGTATTTAAATTGACATGAATTAAAGGTGCAAGGTAAATAAAATGGAAGACTAATTGTCACACTTAGCCAACAAAGAAAATAATTAACTAGTCCTAACTATATATAGGGGAGGATTAGGAAGCTTCCTCCCCTCTTTCCTTTTCTCTTAATTACAAGATTAAGTCCTTCCTTCTTTAATCTTCATTAATTGCACCATTAGTCCTTTGTTCTTCTAATCTTCTTTAAACTTGGACTCTAATGACTTGTGGCTCGGGATTTCTTTGAACTCGTCTTTAAATTCTTCAATAAATTAGACTTGAGTTTTGATACAAATTATTTTCAATGGGTTCAATTAAGTTCACTCGATATCCTCTCGAATTGATCTCGGCTCTAAGTGGAATGATTTGTTCTTGGTTAACAAAAAGGTGGTTGGTTTGTTTATCTATTTTAAACTAGTTAACAATTAATTAAGTGTCGAAGAGTAAAATTAAAGACTTGAAAGTTTAACTAAAAAGGCAAGTTAAAAGTAAATGCTTGAAAACTTAAAGATTAAATTAGAGAAAAATAAGTGAACACTTGATAAAAACTAACACTTGGAAAACTTTGTGAAAAATAAGAACTATTAGAAAAGTGCTAAAAGAAAGTAAGATCGGAATATAGCAAAACACTCAAATCGGAACAAACAAACTAGGGTCAATCGGAAAGTATTCCGATCTATAGATCGGAATATGGGAGATAAACTGATCGGAATATGGGGAATAAACTTGCAATCGGAATGTTCAAAAGAGGTGTAATCAGAATATTTGGAAACTTACCAATCGGAATAATCAAAGAATAAAGACAATCAGAATATGTTGATGGGTCTCAATCGGAATGTGCTCAAAACGAGGAACAATCGGAACAACTAAACCCTTTTCCGATCAGTCGATCGGAAAGAGGGTGGTGTGTACGGTCAGAATACTCGGTCGGAAAAGGGCTTTGCCCTTTCCGAAAATGGTGCAAATTCGAGACTTTAAGCTAGGGAATAAGCTATAAAATAAGCCAACCTCCAACAAGCTCAAATCCAATATAAGCTGATCAAATAAGCACTTAAGAACAACTTATCTAAACTTCAAATAAACAACTTTTAAATCAAATTAATAAAAAGATGAACTTTTCATAAAAACCTTAAAAAGTAAATAAGCTAAATCAACAAATAAGCCAATAAGAACAAGGATCTCAAAGCTTATTCATGTATAAACTTAAGGAAACATAAAAAGAAATCAACTTTTTAAGCACAAATCATTGATGAACAACACGGATCATATGAGATTTGTACCAAAATCAATCAAAATAAAAGAAAGGAAGGATGAGATTAAAGATTAAAAGATAAAAACTTGAACTTGATTAATGAAAGGTAATACAAAGTTTTGAATTTGAAAGAGAAAAAGATGAAATCTAGTGAGAGAAAGTTTAGAACTTTCTCTCTCTAAAACTAAAAACTACCTAAAAGACTAAGTGAAAAACTAAGTGTCAATTTTTGTGAAGTAAGGTCCTATTTATAGGCAAGTCTTGTGGTGGTGGGCTTGTGCTTGGGCTTTGGTTTGGGCTCCTTTTTCTTCTTTCTTCTTTAGTCTTCACGCTTCTTTAAATAAACGTTTCCGACTTGGATTTGAGAAGTGTCGGTGAATAATTCCAACTCGTCTTATAATCTTTTGTTTAATAGACTCGAGTTCTTCGACATATTTGAATCTTCCATCTTTGGCTCTATTCTTCGATAAATCTTCAAATAGGCACAATGACTTCAAATCTTTTGCGTCTCTTGGACAATAGACTTCGTCTTGAGTCTTTTTCCTCGATAAAACCCGTGCATTCCCATGTTTTCTTCATTATTCATCCGGTTGACTTTAAAAACACAATAAACACAAAAACCACGCATAATTCCAAACAAATGATATTAAATACGTGTTTTGGTCTTGTTTTAGCCAGAATTAAGTGGTAAAAGGATGGGTGTTTTCACACCTATCAAATCCCCTACACTTAACCATTGCCATGCCCTCATGCAATGCCTAGTGACAAAGCACATTTACACTTTTCTCATAATCAATCAACCTTGGCCTTATTAAAATTCTACTAAACAAAAATGAAAGTACTAAGAAAGATTAAAACTTTAATGTAAACAAAAGGATGGAAATAACTTGCAAAGAGATCGAGGACTTACATTAGGGCTTTGGTGCTGCGAAGATTTATCACCCTCAAGTTTCACGTTCCCCACACTAAGCTTAAAAACGAGATCATTGTTATTATAAGTTAGCAATTCAAACACTTACACACATGGCTTAATTAAATGCTTAAACTCCCTTATTCCTAGGTGTATCTCTTATATTTTATTTTTGTCTTAGAATGATCATGAAGATGCATTTTTGGACTTATTTCGATAGTTTATTTAGGCTGAAAGCAAAGTAGGACGATTTGATCAATAGTTAGCTAAAGGACAAAATCTCTTAAAACTGCTTCTCGAGATATCAAAAAGTTCATTTCTTGGCATAACTTGGTTCACGATTTGAGACCTTTCTCGAGCCAATATTTGGCATGTACTTCATACTTCATATCTTGAGAGACGTTCTTGAGATAATGGTCTTCTCATCGTAATAGAGTTTCTTCACTTGGAGACTTTTGAGGGTTACTCCAACTTTGTTGACCAAGACTTCATGATTATTTCTTCAATCTCTATTTGGGATTTTGAGATACAACGATCCGCCTCCTTTTCGGACTTGGATCTATTTATCCTCATATCTTGTTAGGGTCTTTTCGGATAGACTTCTCCATCATCTTTATGGGAGTTGATTGCTTTTCGTCGTGAGTCTTGATCCTTCATATTGACTTTGGGAATAATGCTTTTCACATCACCTTGGATCTTTAGCAATAAAATGAATCCTCATGCCTTGTTAGGGCCTTTTCGGACTCGCCAATCTTCGCGCCCCGCTTCATAAGTTATGCCTTGGCTATGAACTCTTATCATTACCGAGCAACTTTTAAACGATCTTGGGCTAGAAGCTAAGTAACCTTTCAAATTGTACGACCTTACTTATTGCAGATAATTTATTAGCAAGTGATGGGAGAATAGGCAAATAATTACACCAAGTGAGCTTGTGCAAGAATACCGACTTATAATTGACTCTATCATTTCTCGTCCTCCACAATTTAAAATCTCAAGTAATGAGACTCGTGGATGCTTAGCCTAATAAACCAATTAAGGTCTACATGGTTAAGGATACTAGCTAGAATAAACTTAGATAAGTCTATTCGGGTTGAGTCAAAATATATGCAACGGGCCTAATATGTCAAAGACTTCTAAACTAGCTACACCACTTTATTAATATTTTTGACTTTATTACGGGATATATACATATGAAAGCAATGATAAAAATTTAAAAATCACGAGTAAATGGCCAAAATTAATAAAAAATTTTGAAAAATGTTAAAAAAATATGATTTTCAGGTTAAATGAAGGCATTTTCATGGAAAAGTCCACTTAAAACTTCGATAGAAGTCCCCCTACACTTAAGATAAACATTGTCCTCAATGTTTAAGCATGTGGGAAAAGTTGCCCCTACACTTATGACATTGTGCACGTTGGTTAACTCAAGTTAAGGAAGAGACGACTAAAGTGATCAATTTCAATATGTGAGTATGAAGAAAATTGAAGCACGATAGTTGAGAGATAGAACCGAATTTCGGATAACACGGGAGCACGGTTCTTCAAAGGTTCCAAGAGTGCATTTATCCCTGTAATCACATCACCACACAAAAACAAACACCTATACAGGTCCCCTACACTTAGGAGGTTAAAACATAAAAGGATAGATACTCGGGTTGCCTCCCGAGGAGCGCTTGTTTTTGATAACCGAGTCACGAGCCTGACTCGACCCAAAATTAGTTCATGGGGAACGTGGTGAGGGATGGAATCATCTCCTGAGAGATGTCCTCACCAAAGTACAACTTCAGACGCTGGCCATTCACCTTGAAATTGGGCCCATTTGGCTGAGAAAGCTCAATGGTCCCATACGGGAAGATTTTGGCGACGGTGAATGGACCAGACCAGCGGCTCTTCAACTTGCCAGAGAAGATCTTCAACCGAGAGTTAAAAAGTAAGACTTGATCACCAACGTGGAACTCTCGGTTCTTGATTTTTGCGTCATGAAGGATCTTCGTCTTCTCTGTGTAGATCAGCGAGTTCTCATAAGCTTCATGCCTCAGTTCGTTGAGCTTGTTGAGTTGAGTCTTGCGATGATCACCGGCTTTGTTGATGTCGAAGTTAGCCCACTTCAAGGCCCAATGCGCCTTATGTTCCAGCTCGATGGGTAGGTGGCACGCTTTCCCGTACACAAGACGATAAGGTGTACAACCGATCGGGGTCTTGTAAGCAGTACGGAAAGCCCACATAGCATCATCTAACTTATCGGCCCACACGGCACGATGCTCTCCCACAGTACGCTCCAAAATTCGCTTCAATCCACGGTTGGATATCTCGGCCTGCCCATTGGTTTGGGGATGATAGGCGGTGGAAAGACGGTGATTGACACCATACTTAGCCATGACTCTTGCAAATTGATCATTGCAAAAATGAGTCCCGCGGTCACTGATAATAGCACGAGGAACGCCGAATCGAGCGAACAGCGATTTCAAAAAGTTACAAACCACCCTTGCATCATTAGTAGGTAAAGCTTTGGCTTCAACCCACTTTGAAACGTAGTCAACGGCTACAAGGATGTATTTGTTTCCTTTAGATGAAGGGAATGGCCCCATAAAGTCGATACCCCAAACATCAAAGATTTCACATTCTTGAATGAAATTCTGAGGCATCTCGTCTTTATGTGTGATCGTGCCTTGTTTTTGGCAAGCATCACATCGTTTAACCATCTCGTGAGCATCACGATAGATGGTGGGCCAATAAAATCCCGAATCAAACACTTTTTTGGCGGTGTAGTTGGGACCAAAGTGACCAGCAGTGGGTCCTTTGTGGCAAGCATCAAGGATTTCTAAAGCTACCGGTCCATCAACACATCAGCGAATAATCAAGTCAGCACATTGTTTGAATAGATACGGGTCATCCCAAAAGTAAGTCTTAATATCGTTAAAGAACTTCTTCTTTTTCTGGGATGTTAACCCGTCAACGAGAATTCCACCCGCCAAGTAGTTTGCAATGTCCGTAAACCACGGGGTTTCATCAGCAGTTGAGTTGATAGACATTAAGGTCTCCAAGGGAAAATAATCATTAATTTCTTTGGTCGGATGATCCCCTTGGTAAGGATCCTCAAGTCTACTGAGATGATCCACGGCTAGGTTTTCAGCTTCTTTTTTATCGCGAATTTCGATTTTAAATTCTTGGAGAAGCAAAACCCAGCGAAGAAGTCTTGGTTTGGAATCTTGCTTTGTTAACAAGTACTTCAACGCGGAATGATCGGTACACAATAGTTGTAGAAAGGACAAGATAGGGGCGGAATTTTTCAAAAGCATAGACAACAGCTAAAAGCTCTTTTTCTGTTGTCGTATAATGCAATTGAGCCCCCGTCATTGTCTTGCTAGCGTAATGGATTGGTTGGAAGTGTTTGTTCACTCTTTGTCCCAGAACCGCACCAATAGCAAAGTCGCTAGCATCGCACATCAACTCGAAAGGCAGCTCCCAATTAGGGGTAACCAAGACAGGTGCCTTAGTTAGCTTATCCTTAAGCGAGTTGAAGGCGTCAAGACACTCTTTGGAAAAGATAAAAGGAGTATCTTTTTCCAAGAGGTGGGTCATCGGGCGAGCGATTTGAGAAAAATCTTTTATGAATCGACGGTAGAAGCCCGCATGACCCAGAAAACTTCTCACACCCTTCACGGTTGAAGGTGGAGGCAACTTAGCGATAACATCGACTTTAGCACGGTCTACTTCAAGAACGGCTTTGGAAATCTTGTGTCCTAGCACGATGCCCTCTTTTACCATGAAATGGCATTTTTCCCAATTAAGAACAAGGCGAGTGTCTTCACACCGCTTAAGCATACGTTCTAAATTGGCAAGGCACGCGGAGAATGAATCGCCATAGACCGAGAAATCATCCATGAATACTTCCATAGTGTCTTCCACCATGTCATGGAAGATAGCCATCATACACCTTTGGAAAGTCCCGGGGGCATTGCATAAGCCAAAAGGCATTCTTTTGTACGCAAATGTGCCATAGGGACAAATGAATGTTGTCTTCTCTTGATCTTGGGGATCGATGGGTATTTGGAAATAACCCGAGAAACCATCAAGAAAGCAGTAATATTCATTACCCGCTAAACGTTCAAGCATTTGGTCCATAAAAGGTAGAGGGAAATGATCCTTTCTCGTGGCATCATTGAGTTTGCGGTAGTCTATACAAACTCTCCACCTATTAACGAGACGAGTGGAAATCAACTCGTTGTGTTCATTGGGAACAACGGTTATTCCGCCCTTCTTGGGCACACAATGGATTGGACTAACCCATGGTGAATCTGAAATAGGGTAAATCATACCCGCATCAAGAAGTTTTATTACCTCTGTTTTGATGACTTCATGTATTTTTGGATTCACCCTTCGTTGGCTTTGAATTGTGGGCTTAAAGTCATCCTCCATGAGAATTTTGTGTGTACATAAGTGAGGATCAATTCCACGAATATCAAAAATTTTCCAAGCAATAGCCTTCTTATGATCTTTCAACATGGTGATAAGTCGGGCTTTTTCTTCTTCCTTTAGGTCCTTAGCAATGATGACTGGCGACTTCTTCTCTTCTTCGAGGAACACATACTCGAGATGTGGCGGCAACTCCTTAAGTTCTAAATCCGGAGGATTTTCGACGGGAGGCCTTTTCAAAGTCGGAGTATCGATAGCAATGACCGTGGGAGATGGAGGAGAAGGATTGTCTTTGTTGAGAAGGTTGTCAAAGAAATTCATGTCTTCATCCCCATCGGTGGCAGAATCATTAGTAGCTAAATTCACATCTCCCATGGTGTCTTCAAGATTTTTCCAAAACAAATCACTTTCTCCAAAGAGAGACAGTGATGAATCAATAGAGGCAACGGTTTCAACATTGGGAAGAGAGGTAGGAATACTTTTGCAAGCATCAATAAAGTGTTCTTCACAAGCCTCATCAAGAACGTCAATACAATTAACACTCTCATATGAATAAGGTTGTTTAGACAACTTTCCCATGTTGAAGACTACTTTATCGTCACCCACTCTCATGATAAGCTCACCGGCTTCAACATCGATGAGAGTGCGACCGGTCCTCAGGAATGGATGACCCACGATCAAGGGAACACGAGGGTACATCTCGTAGTCGACGACGACAAAATCGGCAGGAAAAGTGAATTTGTCGACTCCTACAAAGACGTCTTCGGCTATCCCCACTGGATAAGCAACCGTACGGTTAGCTAATTCCAGAGTCATTTTGGTGGGGACTAGCTCAGGGAGAGATAATTGGTTCCAAACACTTAGAGGCATGAGATTAATACTGGCACCTAGATCGACTAGGGCCATGCATTTCTCTACTCCCGGAAAATTGCAAGGGATTAAGAAACGACCCGGATCACCAAGCTTGGTTGGCAATTTCCTTAAGAGCACTGCAGAGCAGTTCTCATTAAGTTGGGTGTTGGCAATATCGAGGAGCTTTTCCTTGTCACTCAGAAGATCTTTAAACATTTTCGCATATTTAGGCATGTGAGCGAGAGCCTCAGCGAAGGAGATATTGAAATTCAGTTGTTTAAACATTTTAAGAAAGTTTGAAACCTGAATATCGTCCTTGCTTTTGAGCTTCTCTTTCCTCAACCTTGATGGATAAGGTATATTGGAAGAAGAGGAAGGCTTTGGGAGAATAGGATCACTCACATCCTTGGGTGGAGGAAGGGTAGAAGGAAGGGGTGGAGAAATTGGGGAAGGAGAAGGATGAGGAATAGGAGCAGGTGACTCGTTCTCCTTAGTCACAACCACCGGTGGAGGTATAGGAAGCTCGGGTTCCTTGGTACCTTTGCCACTGCGAGTAGTGATTGCTTTCATCTCCCCTCTTGGATTTGCAACGGTGTTACTCGGAAGAGTACCCGAAGAAGAGGGTTGATTACCGTGGAAGAAACTAGCCATCATGTTTCTTAAGTCATTCGTTTGACTATCCATAGTGTTTTTCATATCAGCTCTCAGATCATTCCCTTGTTTCATCAGGTCTGCTTTCAAGTTGCGCACTTCCTGTTGGAGATTATCCACGATCACATTGTTAGTCCTCATGTAGGTTCCAATGTCTTGATGTGATGCGGGGGTTTGGTTGGAAGGAGCAGTGTATGCGGGTGGTTGATAAGCAGGTTGCTGGTAAACTTGGTTGTTTCGTTGAGGTGGTTGTTGCTGTTTGTGCGGTGGTATGTATGGTCCACTAGATTGTTGTTGTTGTTGAGGAGGTCGGTTGAGGTTTTGTAGTTGGTTTTGGTTGTTAGGAGTAAAACCAGGTGGTGAGAGATAGTTGTTGGAGCGGTAGCTAAGCAAGTTACGGTCACCTTGAGTTCGAGCTTGATAAGCGGGTTGAGGATAGGTGCCATATGCCACATTCACATTTTCAGAAGGGTAGTCTTGGGTGGCAGTACAAGTGGTGTAAGAGTGAGGACCACCGCATATCTCACAAGGTTGGCTGACAGCGTTAACTTGAGCGTTTTTAGCGTTGTTGCTGTTGGTGTGGGTAACAAGCGATTCAAGAAGCACAGTGATTTTGTCCAATCGCTTGTCGCTGTCACTAGTGCTAGAACTAGCGACATTGGTCCGAACACTCTTGGTTTGCACACGAGATTTATTCTCAATGATATCCCAAGCAGCATTGGAAGTCTTAGCCAAAAGATTACCCCCCGAGGCACTGTTTAGTGAATCTTGGTCACTCATGCTTAAACCATTGTAAAAAGTGTTAATTTGATGTACTTTGGTAAAACCATGTTTTGGGCATTTTCTTAAAAGATCTTTAAAACGATCCCAAGATTCACTGAACGACTCATCGTACTTTTGTTCAAAATTAATGATTTCATTCCGCAAAGCGGTAGTACGAGAGGGTGGGAAAAAGTAATTGATAAACTTGGTTTCCAAATCCGTCCACGAGAGAATACTCTACGGCGGTTCCTTAGCAAGCCAATGCCGGGCTTGTCCCTCTAAAGAAAAGGGAAAAAGTTGTAACCTGATAACCTCTTGTGGAACACCATTGAACTTGACCGTGTTAGTGAGTTGCAAGAATCTCTTGATATGGTCGTGTGGATCATCAATGGTACGCCCCAAGAATGGTTGAGCAGAGACCATCTGGATAAAGCCTGATTTTAGCTCAAAGTTGTTGGATGCAAACGCTGGTATAACAATTGGATCAGTGTTGCCATCTACATGAGCTTGCAGCAGTTCAATCATCGGGCGATTATCCGGTAGAGGCTCATTGTTGTTGTTATTATTCATGTTGTTGAAGGGTGGGTTGTTGTTGTTATTATTGTTGTTTGGAGGTGGTATGTTGTTGTTGTTTTGTACACCGGCCATGTCTAAGTGATCGAGAGGCTCGGGCTCTTGATAAGACGTGGATCGAGTGCGCATACACCTGCAAAAGAACTAACAAGAGCAAAACAAAGCAAAATATTTTTGGTTTTTTTATGTTTTTTACTTTTTAGGATTTTTGAAAATTTTATATTTTTTTAGTGTTTTTGAAAATTTTTATGAAAAAGTAACGTTCACGGGGAACGGATCCCAAAATCGAAGTTCTCACAAAAAACTTTTGATCTTAACGAGAAGAGCCGGCAGCGGCGCCATTTGATACAATGGATTTTCAATGGGTTCAATTAAGTTCACTCGATATCCTCTCGAATTGATCTCGGCTCTAAGTGGAATAATTTTTTCTTGGTTAACAAAAAGGTGGTTGGTTTGTTTATCTATTTTAAACTAGTTAACAATTAATTAAGTGTCGAAGAGTAAAATTAAAGACTTGAAAGTTTAAACTAAAAAGGCAAGTTAAAAGTAAATGCTTGAAAACTTAAAGATTAAATTAGAGAAAAATAAGTGAACACTTGATAAAAACTAACACTTGGAAAACTTTGTGAAAAATAAGAACTATTAGAAAAGTGCTAAAAGAAAGTAAGATCGGAATATAGCAAAACACTCAAATCGGAACAAACAAACTAGGGTCAATCGGAAAGTATTCCGATCTATAGATCGGAATATGGGAGATAAACTGATCGGAATATGGGGAATAAACTTGCAATCGGAATGTTCAAAAGAGGTGTAATCGGAATATTTGGAAACTTACCAATCGGAATAATCAAAGAATAAAGACAATCGGAATATGCTGATGGGTCTCTATCGGAATGTGCTCAAAACGAGGAACAATCGGAACAACTAAACCCTTTTCCGATCAGTCGATCGGAAAGAGGGTGGTGTGTACGGTCGGAATACTCTGTCGGAAAAGGGCTTTGCCCTTTCCGAAAATGGTGCAAATTCGAGACTTTAAGCTAGGGAATAAGCTATAGAATAAGCCAACCTCCAACAAGCTCGAATCCAATATAAGCTGATCAAATAAGCACTTAAGAACAACTTATCTAAACTTCAAATAAACAACTTTTAAATCAAATTAATAAAAAGATGAACTTTTCATAAAAACCTTAAAAAGTAAATAAGCTAAATCAACAAATAAGCCAATAAGAACAAGGATCTCAAAGCTTATTCATGTATAAACTTAAGGAAACATAAAAAGAAATCTACTTTTTAAGCACAAATCATTGATGAACAACACGGATCATATGAGATTTGTACCAAAATCAATCAAAATAAAAGAAAGGAAGGATGAGATTAAAGATTAAAAGATAAAAACTTGAACTTGATTAATGAAAGGTAATACAAAGTTTTGAATTTGAAAGAGAAAAAGATGAAATCTAGTGAGAGAAAGTTTAGAACTTTCTCTCTCTAAAACTAAAAACTACCTAAAAGACTAAGTGAAAAACTAAGTGTCAATTTTTGTGAAGTAAGGTCCTATTTATAGGCAAGTCTTGTGGTGGTGGGCTTGTGCTTGGGCTTTGGTTTGGGCTCCTTTTTCTTTTTTCTTCTTTAGTCTTCACGCTTCTTTAAATAAACGTTTCCGACTTGGATTTGAGAAGTGTCGGTGAATAATTCCAACTCGTCTTATAATCTTTTGTTTAATAGACTCGAGTTCTTCGACATATTTGAATCTTCCATCTTTGGCTCTATTCTTCGATAAATCTTCAAATAGGCACAATGACTTCAAATCTTTTGCGTCTCTTGGACAATAGACTTCGTCTTGAGTCTTTTTCCTCAATAAAACCCGTGTATTCCCATGTTTTCTTCATTATTCATCCGGTTGACTTTAAAAACACAATAAACACAAAAACCACGCATAATTCCAAACAAATGATATTAAATACGTGTTTTGGTCTTGTTTTAGCCAGAATTAAGTGGTAAAAGGATGGGTGTTTTCACACCTATCAAGTTTCTCGGCTTTTGATAAACTTCCGTCTTTTGACTTTTTCTTCGATAAATCTTCAGAATTGGTCTCGGACTTCCGTTATTTTTGCACTCTTGACTTCTTGACTTCGTCTTTCATCTTTTTCTTCAATAAAAGTCCGTAAATGCCCTGAATTCCCGTGTTTTCTCCACTTTTCACCTTTTCGTCCTAAATCACAACAAAAACACAAACCACGCATAATTCCGACATAAAAGACATAAAATACACGTTTTGGCTCGGTTATTATTGTAATTAAGTGGTAAAAAGGATGGGTGTTTACACACCTATCAAATCCCCTACACTTGACCATTGCAATGTCCTCATGCAATGCATTAGTTACAAAGCACGTTTACATTTTTCATCATAATCAATCCATAATGGCCTTTATTAAAGAGATAGAAAATTCTAAACATTCAAAGTAAAGAAATCAAAAGCATACCTTGGGTTTTGAAGATGTCATGAATGATCATCATCCTCAAGTTTTCACTTTCTCCAAACCAAGCTTAAAATCGAGATCATTGTTATTATAAGTTAGTAAACTATCACGAACTCATGTGGGCCAATTACTCACTTAGACTCCCTTATTCCTAGGTGTATCTCTTATATTTTATTGTTGTCTTGAATGATCACGAGGATACATTGTTTGACTTATTTCGATAGTTATTTAGTCCGAAAATAAAGTGAACGATTTAATCAATAGTTAGCTAAAGGACAAAATCTTTTAAAACTGCTTCTCGGGACCTCATAAAGTTCATATCTTGGCATAACTCGCTTCGCGATTTGAGACCTTTCTCGGACCGATATTTGGCAGCGACTTCATACTTCAAACCTTGAGAGACGTTCATGAAATTATGGTCTTCTCTTCATAATGGAATTTCTTCACTTGAAGTTCTGAGAGATTCATACTTGGACCACGACTTCTTCATTTTTCTCCAATCTTTATTTTGGACTTTGATATACAACGATCCGCCTCCTTTTATGACTTGGATCTATTTATCCTCGTACCTTGTTAGGGTCTTTTCGGATACACTTATCCATGACTTTTGGGGATTATTTGCTTTTCGTCGTGTGTCTCGATCCTTCATATTGATTTTCGATAAATGATTCTTCACATCACTTTGGATCTTTACAACAAAATATAGCCCTCATGCCTTGTTAGGGCCTTTTCGGACTCGCCAATCTTCGCATCCCGCTTCAATAAGTTATGCCTTGGCTATGAACTCTAATCCATACCGAGCAACTTTTAAACGATCTTGGGCTAGAAGCTAAGTAACTTTTTAAATCGTGCAACCTTATTTATTAACAGATAAATTATTAGCAGGAGATGGGAGAATAGGCTCATAATTAACTCACATAAATTCACGAAAGAATACCGGACTTATAATTGGCTCTATCATCTCTCGTTCTCCACAGTTTAAAATCTCAAGTAATGCGACTCGTGGATACTTAGCCTATTAAATCAAAGTTTTGGGTTTTCGAGTCGCCTATAGGATCTTGCAAACTCTTAGACTTTTTCAAGTTTAGAATTCGCATTTTAAAGTTCCCTTGATAAATGACTCTCTAGGATCAATTATAGGAACTTGCGAAAAGTTCTTGTTCTTAACCCGTGAGAGTTAAGACTTTCGCGTTTTATAGCTCCCTATATAAAATCCTAGCAAAACTTGACTTAAACATGTTAAGGATACTAGCTAGAGTAACTTAGATAAGTAACTCGGGTTGAGTCAAAAATTCACAACGTTTGAAAATTAAAACCACTTATATAAACATTTATTCTAATAAGGAAATAAAATAACTAAACAAAAGGAAAAACTAATAGGCCAAAATAGATCAAAAATTTTGAAAAATGTCGAAAAACTGATTTTCCGGTTAAAATGAGGACAAATACAAGGAAAAGACCACTTAACTTCGATAGAAGTCCCATAGAAGTCCCCCCTACACTTAACATAAGCATTGTCCTCAATGTTTAAGCATGTGGGAGTAAACTCCCCTACACTTAGGACATTGTGCACATAGTTTAAATCTCGCTAAGGAAAAGACAACTAAAGAGATTCCTATTTTAATATTGAGAAAATATAAAATAGTGAATCGAAAAGAGTTTAGGATAGAACCGGGAAGAAGTGGACACGGAATCACGGGTCGTCAAGAATCATCAAGAGTGGATCATTGAAGCTCGAATCCCTGATTAAGAAGTGAGGAGAGGAAAGCAAACCAACGGGTCTCCCCCTACACTTATGATAAAGAAAGCTAAAAGATAGATGCATGGGTTGCCTCCCAAGAAGCGCTTGGTTTTTTGTTAACCGAGTCGTGAGCCTGACTCGACCTTGATCATCAACGGAAGAAGCATGAAACATATCCACCAGGATCAAAGACATAGTTTTCGTCCATCAATAAGCACAAGCTTAAGGCAAACAAGGCAAGCCAAAGAAGAAGTGGCAGGGTTCCCTTAAGCAGCGATGGAGCACGGTGGAAGCAAGTATGTTGAGGTGCAAGCATGTCTTCAAAATTTCCAAAGATTTTTCCTTTTATTTCATCAGGTGGATACTGAGATGGCTGCAGAATGTCAATACCGGGGTCGAACACCTTTTCCTTTAGGGGAAAATAGCACTCAGGCTCAGCAGAGTGTGAAGAAGATCCGCGAAGAAGCACAACCTCGTCCTCAGATGATGGACAAAGAGGTTTTAACTCATACGTGATGCGGATATTGGTGTCGACCGGTTTCTTCTCCTTAGAAAGAATGTGCTTCAAATCCAAAGTAGGATCAAGACGATAATCTTCAAAATCGTAAGGAGGAGCATCACTCTCATGAGGGAAGTAAGTGTTGAGAAATTCAGAGAAATCTTCCTCAAATGAGTAATCGTCCAAAGTAGAATCGAGTGATGGCGGAGGATCTTCATCATGTGAAGAATCGCTCGAAAGAGTATCGGCCTCATCAAAATCATCAAAATTGGGCATCTCGGGATACTCAGAAGTACAATCATCAAAATCATCCGAATCTGAGCTAGAATCATCATCATCATAAGCATCAAAGATCGGTGGAGAATCATAAATGGGAGAAGCTACCAAAGTGGAGCGAGAATCATCCATATCATCATGAAAAAGTGGATTATCAATGCAAGAGTCGAATAGAGGATTGTTGTAGACAACAAAATCATCGAGCACATTAATCATATTCACTGATTCTCGTCCATAGTATTTGCCTGTAAGCTTCCCCATTTTGAAAATTTGTGAGTCATCCCCGACTCTTAAGATTAACTCGCCTTCGGCCACATCAACTAAAGCTCGTCCGGTTCTCAAGAATGGCCGACCAAGTATTAAAGGAATACGAGGGTCCATTTCATAATCAACAACGACAAAATCGACCGAGAAAGTAAATGTGCCAACTTTAATAAACACGTCTTCGGCTATACCAACAGGGTAAGCGAGAGTGTGGTTTGCAAGTTCGAGAGTCATCTTCGTTGGAGTGAGGTCAGGCAATGATAGTGTTTTCCAAACACTCAGTGGCATCAAATTAATACTGGCCCCGAGATCAGCAAGGGCAGTAAATTCTTCAGTTTTGTTGAACACGCAATGCAACACAAAACGACCGAGATCTCCAAGCTTTTCCGGAAGTTCTTTAAGAATAACTGCAGAGCAGTTTTCATTTAAGCGTGTGTTGGAGAGTTCAATCAGCTTCTCCTTCTTGTTAAGCAATTCCTTAAATGCTTTAACAAATTTGGGCATGTGGACAAGTGCTTCAAGAAAGCTAATGTTGAAGTTCATCTGAGAGATCATCTTCACATAGCGTGTCACGTCGGAGTCCTCCTTGGTTAGCATTTTGGTCTTGCCTAAACGAGAGGGATAAGGGATATTGGGTTTGGGTGGTGAAGGTGCAGGTGTAGCAGGTAAAGGTTGAGATGTTGAAGGTTCCTTCCTAGGTACATCGTCATGACGAGGCGGAGACGGTAATGATGCACTATTACTAGGTGTAGGAGGAGTAGGGATAAATGGTGGTGGAGGAGGTGTAGATGATGGTGGTGGGATAGGTGGTCCTACGATGGTGACTCCACTACGGGTAGTAATAGCACTCACATTTGCTCGCGGATTGGTGACGGTGTTTGAAGGTAGAGAACTCGAAGTAGAAGGTTGAGCGGCGGGCAAGAAACTAGCAAGCATATTCTTCAAATCATTGGTTTGATTGCTGAAGGAGGATTGGATATTATCTCGAAGCTCGGATCTAATTTCATTTCCTTGCTTTGTGATATCTCCTTTGAGAATGATAATTTGGCCTTGCAGATTCTTGATTTGCTCACCTTGGGTTTTCATGATGGCCTCAACATCCGGAATAATGGGTGGGGTTTGTTGGGCAGTGATGAGACTGCTTTTATACATAGTCTGATCGTCCAATTAGGGCTTAAAATGCATTAAATATCATCAAAATACCCAAATATATGCTTGTGTTTGTTGCTTGTGTATTTTAGGTACGGATATTGAGAAAATGACAAAAGATCACAAGAATCATTCAAAAACGAACACGGGAAACGAAGCCGCACGATGAACCAAGCCCTAATGAAGAATTTTCCAAAGAAAACCCTTGAAGATTTGAAGAATTATGAAGATTGGTCCTCCAAGTTTGAAGAATTGACACTTTATACCCTTGTATCTTCATAATTACAAGTTTGGTCCCTAAAGTTTGTCAAAATTACAAAAAGGACCCTTAACTTTGAAGAATTGGCAAATTTAGTCCCTCAACAAATCTAAATTGTCAATATTGGTCCTCCAAGAAGTCAACAAACAAGTCAAGGCCTTGAAGTATGAAGATATGTGAAAATCAGTCCTTGAAGAATGAAGAAATTACATGTTTAGTCCTTGTTTCAAGCTTATAAAGTTTTTGTGCCAAAATTGCCAAATGATGAAACTTGTTTACAAAGGGAAATGAAGTTTGAGCCATTTATAACAACATGAACAAAGTTTGAAAAGTAAGGGGTCAAACCTGCCAAGACAACCTAAGACAAACCCCCACTCACAGCTTGACACCTCACCTAACTTAAACCCTCCACCAATCATACACCTCCCTTCCTCCACGTCACAAATCCACTCACCCCTTTATTAATTAACTTAATCTTGTTTTGAATTTTGGTGGCAAACATAAATTTTAAATACTTAACCCCCTTTTCAGATTAAACATCACCCTAATCATCCATAAACCCTATTTTTCCCAGTCACAATCAAGAGCAAATCAAAGGGTTTTAAGCTAAGGTTTTCCAGATTGCTAATTTACCATCACATAAACCAAACCCAACCCCCAAATTACCCATCACTCTCACCCATGTGACTCTCCAACCCTCCCCTGCCCCACGTTTTGGCTCCAAGACAAAGATGACAGCCAATCAACGCTTCTTAGCATTTTTCGTATTCCCAAAGGAAAAATGGACGTCCTAGATTGTTTCTACATCACTGGCATCTCAGCTACAAGCCAAGAATCATCACATGATCTCTTGACGAATTCAAAAAAATGGCATCAACATGGCATCTTCAAAATATTCTCCAAGGGCATGTTTGGAAGTTCATGTGTTAGGGTTTTAGCTTCTTATCAGTTCTAGAATCACAAGTGTAAGCTTATATAAAGGCACATAGGACTTAGCATAGTTCTGTTCTTGATTTTTCTCCCTTTTCACAAGCTTTGTAAATCCAGTTTATTAAGGAATGTAAATGGTTTAAGTGTTGTTGATGAGAAATATTGAGTTCCCTTTACATTTCAGTTGATTTAAGTTATAATTATTTTAGTTTGGTTTGATTTTCAGCAAAAAGTTTTTAAGTTTCAAAGTTTCTGTTTCTTTTTCAAAGCTTTCTTATATCTTAAATTTTCATACAAACCTGATACAATGGTGATTAAGTGTATTACTTTGATGGAGTTTGAGTTTGGGTATGTCCAAGACACCATGGCTTGTTCCGGTGTAGTGGGTACCCAAGCTTGAAATAGCCATTTGTTGGTCCTTTTCCTTGCTTATCTTAGTCTCAGCTATAAGCCAAAAGCCCACTTCTAGCTTATTCCATAAGCTAGGGGTCTGCCTTGAGCTTTTTACACAATCCCCTTTGATTTCTTTCTTAGCAGGTTCTAAACAAGGACCATATTTCATCCTATTTTGTTAAGTAAAACTCCATCAACATCTCAACAAAGTTCTGCATAGGCCCCAGCCTATAAGGAGGTGGTTTTTCAACCACTAAGGGTCCTGGATGTAGGACCCTTAAGGTAGTTTATTGTTCCTATTTCATTTTTTTAGTTTTCTGAAATTTACGTGATTTTTGTGATTTTTCTTGAAAGGTGTTGTTTGTTTGTTTAAACTGTTAGTAATTGCTCATGTTAGGTGTTTATGCATGTTAGAAGCATAAATAATCACTTTGGTTGAGTTTTGAAAGATTTTGGTGTGTTTAATTTGATTTCAGAAGTTTAAAGGAGTGTTTGGATTAAGGGATAAGTAGGGCTTATTGACTACAATCTTGTGTTTAAACCTGTCTTATGTTCTTATTAGGGTGTTGTTAGGTAGTAAGTAGTTTGGATATCAGTTTGGTGTTGATTATACCCATTTGCATGCTTAAAAAATGGTCAAGATAGCATAAATCTGTTAAGCTCATTTTCTGCCAGTTTTCATGAGATTTTGTGCCCCATTTTTTTATCATTGCTAGATTCAGGGTTGTAGTAGGGTTTGCTATTGCTTGTTAGTCAATTAGGGAGATTGTATGCAAGTTCTGGAGGTTTAAAATCGTTTTACTTGTCAACCACACCAGCAAAGGTCATCAGACCTTCTTATAGCTATTCAGCAACTTGTCTTGACTTTGTGTGTTTGATTCTTGCTAAGTGATCCTTGATTTTGTGTTTGTTTTGACTCCTTGTACTCAACAGAGTACAAGGGTGCCCCATTGTCCATAAATCATCAACAATATACCAAGATCAAGCCCTCTTGATCATCTTTTCACTTGTGAAGAAACACCATAAGTGTTCATCAGAAAGTTGTGCAAACCTGGGCACGTTTTTGGATGTATAGTGTTTAATCCTTGATATCTTGGATTTGTGTTTGTGTTTTTGTGAGATTTAAGGTCACTGGATTAAGTTTTAAAAGTAAAAAAAAAAAAAGTATGCAAAAAGCTCACCTTGCCTGGGCTCGAACACGCGACCTTGCTTTCCAAGGACTAACGTGTTAACCAGTGATCTAGATGGATTTTTACGTTTACATTTCATTTCATTACTTATTTAAGTAGTGTTTGTTTTATAGCTTATTTGGATAACAGCTTTTAAATAAGCTGTTTCTAGCTTATTTCTTTAAGCATTTTGCTGTTTAAGATTTTTCTTAAGTTTATATTAGGGTTGTTGACTTTTCTGAGCAAAAAGTATATTTTCCCATTAGTAATTAATTTATTAGGATTATTTTAAGTTTTTATTTTAAAAAGTCATTAAAAAATAGTAAAAAGTAATTTAAAAATCTGGAAAAATAGTTTTTAGGTTTTTAATCATATTTTTGAGGTTTACAACTATTTAAGTTTTCAATTTAGCTTATTTTTTATTTTATAAGATTTTAGGGTTTTTAAGCAACTTTAAAATTTAATATAAAATTATTAAATAGGTTTCAGAAAATTTGGATTGCATTTTTGTTTTAGTTACATTATTTAGGATTTTTGGTAATTTTTTAGAATTTATTTATAAACTTTTTATTTTTTTGAATATTTTAATATTATTTTATTATTAAAAATTGAAGTTTTATTTTTTTTTTATTTTTTTCATTTTTCCTAGGTTAAGTACACTTAATTAGGAGTTTTGTCACTTTCCAAATATTTTTTAGACTTTTCAATTAATTTCTAGAATTAATTTAAGATTTAATTGTTTTTAATAGTTTTTAAGTGTTTAAAAATAGTTTAATTTGGTTTTAAAATTTTTAAAAATAGTTTTTAGCTTAATTAGGTCATTTTTGAGGTTTACAAACTATTAGATCTTGTTTAAGGCTTTTTAATATTTAATTGTGATTTTTAGGGCTTTAATTAGCATTAAAAAGTCATTATTGAATTAATTAAAAGGTTTTAGTAAGTTTGGATTTTTTGTAAACTCTTAGAATGTTATTGGGGATTTTTAGTAATTTTTAGGAATTTTTAGGTTAAAATTTTAATTTTGGCATTATTTACGGTTTTACGTGTTCGCCTTTTTCGTCGTAGTTTAATCCGTCTTTGTAACCGTCTTTCTCTTCTAATCCCATTTCTTTCTCAATCATTATAATCACAAACATTAATCAACTATTAACACAACGCACTTGCCTCCTCGAGAACGAACTCACTTAGGGTCATTCACACACGGTTTTCCTAAATCGTCGTGCACACTTGCCCTACTTTGTGCATCCTTTTCCTAAAGGTGTACAAAACTCCAACATCATTTTGGCGCCGCTGCCGGGGAGGCGTGTTGTGTTTTGGTTGAACAATTGTTGTTTTTATATAGCCATAAATAGCTAATTGTATTAGTAGCACTCTACTAATACGTATTATCGTTTTTTGTTTTTTGTGAATACTATTACTATACTGTATACGTAGAACAATAAATTTACAAGTACTCCAAATACGTGAGAAATCACAACCTTGACTTGGGAGGTCATTACCCAATCATTGTATTCGAATCTCAAACCAAAGAAAAAGGCAAAAATAGATAAATACTTTCGTAAAGCTCGATTTTGAGAAATACAAACTATAAGGTGGGTATAAGGCGGTTGTATTTCACGACCTAAAGGAAAAAGGCTCTTAAGTGCTTCGCGCCGCCTCGTTTCCTCCGCTTTCTTGTGCGTATTTTGATTTTGAAAGCTAATTGAGGGTTTTGCCGCCCAAAGTATTATTAAGTATCATATATATTTTCTTCGTTTCTATTGATTAAACCCTCTTGAACGATTTGGTGTTCCACCATCGTTCTAAAGTCATCGAAGGCGTTCACTTCACGTGATCGTTTTCATTCCTTGAGGCTTCTTTAATCGAGAGATTTGATTAAGGAGGAGATTTGTAGATTTGTGTCTACCTAATACATTCCAAAAATCCAAAAAAGGTAAAAACAATCAAAAACCACAAAAAAATTGAAAAAGTAAAAACACCAAAAGGAATCTTCTTTGCTCGCCTTCTCGTTGTACGTGACGTTTATGCAAACTCGCTCTAAAGCAAGACGTGCTCGTAAACGAAGAAACAAATCAATCACTCCTACTAGTGAGGAGTCTCCTATTGACGAACCCATTATAGTGAAAGAAGCACCCATGGCTAATCGAACTATGATGGAGTTGCTTCAAGCACCCACCGAGGGTTATGGAGAAGCGATTGTGATTCCCGCTATCCTTGCGGAGAATTTTGAGGTTAAAACGGGTTTATTGTCCATGATTCAAAACAACAAGTTTCGAGGTGACGAAAAGGACAACCCTCATAACCACATTCGCCAATTTAATCGTCTCACCGCCACTTGCAAGTTTAAGGACGTCTCAAACGACTCGATTAAGATGATGCTTTTTCCGTATTCCTTAGCGGGGCCCGCAAAAATTTGGTTAGAGAAAGAGCCACCTAATTCTATATTGACGTGGAAGGATCTCGTTTCAAAATTCGTGAACCAATTTTTTCCGCCCTCTAAGACTACGCACTTGAAAAACGAGATTGCAAAGTTTTCACAAGAGTATAATGAGAGTTTTTCAACGGCTTGGAATAGGTTTAAGGAAATGTTGCACGAATGTCCTCATCATGGTTTTTCCGACTTGCATCAAATTGACACGTTTTACAATGGCTTGAACGATCATGAGCGTGATTATCTTAATGCCGCCGCGGGTGGTAATTTTTTGTGTAAGACGGTCGAGGAAGCATTGTTAATCATTGAAAATAGGTCTAAGGTGTATAGTCCTCGTAGCACGTCGAGTGTTCGTAAGACTTCGTCTTCGTCTTCGCCTTCATTGTCACACACCGTTGATGCTTGCCAAATCGAGGCTAATTTGGAGAACAAAATTTTTGATAAGTTGAAAGGATTGTTAATTGAGTTTAAAGTTGGTGAACAACCCGCTCCCGCTACGATTAAAGCGGTTGAGGTTTCTTGTATGTATTGTGGTGGAGCTCACGATTATTCCGAGTGCATTACCAACGGTGGTAACACTTCGAGTGCCTTCGCGGCCGCGGGAACTTATAACCAAAACGGTCAAGTTCCTCGCACTAATCAATTGACTCCACCGGGTTTTCCACCAAATCAAAATGCTAACAACTATCGAAACAATCAAGTTGGTTACCAAAGCAATCAAAGGAACAATTTTAAGGGTAATAACAACTATGGGAATCAAGGGACTAGTAGCCAATTGCAAAATCAAAATCAAAACCGTAATTTTCAAAACACAAGTCAAGCTCTTCAAAATGTTTACACAAAAGAACTTCCAATGGACTTTTTGAATTACGCCACGGCAAATGATAAGATTTTGGAAAATATACAAGAGCAATTAGCTAGTCAAGCTAGGGACACGGCTAAAAACACTAAGGAATTGGCTAACTTTGTGAAAGAAAATCTTAACATGAGAAATGAGTTGAAAAATGATTTTGCTAATCAAATTCGAGGTCAAAAAAACAAGATAGAGCAAAGTCATGCTAGGCTTGAACAAAGAATTGACCAAAAAGCCGCTAGTCAAGATTTGAAGTTTAATAGTCAAGATGCTAAGCTTAATGCAATTTTAGAAGCCGTCATAGGGAACAAAGCCTCTACTTCGAGTGGTCTACCTAGTAACACCGTTTCAAACCCTAAGGGAGAGATGAAAGTGATTACCACACGAAGTGGTAAGACACTTAAAGAACCGACTCCTCAACCAATTACTCCAACGGTGGAGGAAATTGAGGAAGAACCCGAGGTGGTGGTCGAAAAGGAGCATATTTCAATCCCACAAAGTACCGCTCATGCCACACCTACGGTCGACCCTTTACCAACATTGGAACCCGAGATTCCAAAGGCTATGCCTATGCCCCAACCCACACCACCCTTGCCTTACCTATCGAGACTTAGGAAGGAGAAACGACAAGAGCGCGACAACTACCAATTTGAGCTTTTTATGAAAATGTTTCGTGAGTTGCACCTTAATGTGAGTTTCGCCGATGCTTTGGTCATGATGCCTCGATTTGCCGCTAACTTTAAGAGTATGTTGAACAACAAGGAGAAATTACACCAAATGTCTAGTTGTTCGTTGGTTTATCTTAATCGCATACCTCAAAAAGTCGTTGATCCCGGTAAATTTTTGATCCCTTGTGCAATTCAAGATATGGAAGAATGCTATGCCTTGGCCGATCTTGGTTCTAGCATTAACTTGATGCCACTTGCAATCTTCAAGGCGCTCAATCTTCCTAATCTTACTCCTTCACGAATGTCTATTGAGTTGGCCGACCATTCCACGATTCTTGCATGTGGTTTGGCGGAAGACGTTTTTGTGAAAGTGGGGAAGTTCTACTATCCCGTAGACATTATCGTTGTTGATATCCCCACGGATCCTCAAGTTCCTCTTATTTTAGGTCGTTCGTTTTTAGATACGTCTATGGCTTTAATTGATGTGCATGCTAGAAAGATCACCTTACGTTTCAACGACGAGGAACTTGTTATAAACGCAACTCAAAATTCTCAAATTTCTCATGTTTATTCCGTTGCTACCATAAACCTCGTTGATATGAGCGACGTGGATTGCGAGGAATTTTCACAAGAAGTTTTAGGGTTTGGTGATGAAAAAACTAGTGGCAATCCCACTATGTTAGATCCAATTCTTGATAATTCGACACCAACCTTCACTCCTTTCGAAGGTGGTGGTTTTACGTTGGAAGAATGCAATGTTCCACGTACTTGTGATGAATACCTCGACAACGATGAGGACTTCTCGATTATCAAGGATTTTCTCAACGATTTCCCATTTCCTTCACCCGAGGAGGTTATGAGTATCGAGCCCAAATCTTCACTTGAGGAACCACCTATCCTCGAGTTGAAAGATTTACCTCCTCACCTCGAATATGTCTATTTGGAGGAGGACGACAAGTTGCCGGTTATTATTGCGAAGGATCTTTCGAATGATGAAAAAACCGCACTTGTCGATATTCTTAAGGACCACAAAGGAGCGATTGCGTGGAAGTTATCCAACATTAAGGGAATCGATCCCAAGTTTTGTACCCACAAAATCTTAATGGAGGAGGATTTCAAGCCCACAATCCAAAGTCAAAGGAGGGTGAACCCCAAAATTCACGATGTCATCAAAAAGGAGGTCCTTAAACTCCTAGACGCGGGAATGATTTACCCTATTTTCGATAGCCCTTGGGTGAGTCCTATTCATTGTGTCCCTAAAAAGGGAGGGATGGCCGTTGTGCCAAACGATGCCAACTAGTTGATTCCCACTAGACTCGTGACCGGATGGAGAGTGTGCATTGACTACACTCGAAAAGACCATTTTCCCTTGCCCTTCATGGAACAAATGTTGGAGCGTCTTGCGGGAAACGATTTCTATTGCTTTTTAGATGGTTTTTCCGGTTACTTCCAAATTCCCATCGATCCTCGTGATCAAGAAAAACTACGTTTACGTGTCCATATGGAACGTTTGCCTATCGTAGAATGCCATTCGGACTTTGCAATGCACCGGGAACTTTTCAACGATGCATGATGGCTATTTTTCATGATATGATCGAGAAGACGATGGAAGTCTTCATGGATGACTTTTCCGTGTTTGGTGATTCTTTCACTTCGTGTTTGTCGAATCTAGAGAGAATGTTAAAACGTTGTGAGGAAACCAACCTTGTGCTCAATTAGGAAAAGTGTCATTTTATGGTTAAGAGTGGAATCGTCTTAGGGCACAAGGTCTCGAAAGCGGGGATTGAGGTAGATCAAGCTAAGGTAGACGTCATCGCCAAATTACCTCATCCCAAAACCGTCAAGGGAGTTAGGAGTTTCCTAGGCCACGCGGGCTTTTATCGTCGATTCATCAAGGATTTTTCAAAGATTTCTCGACCCATTACACATCTTCTTGAAAAAGAGGCACGTTTTGTCTTTGACGAAGATTGTGTACGAGCCTTTGAGATCCTTAAGAGGAAACTAACCGAAGCTCCCATTCTTGTTGCTCCAAATTGGAACCTCCCCTTTGAACTTATGTAACACCCCATTTTGGAAATGGAATCTTACGCATAATCATGGCGTGTCATCAAAGCATACAAGGATAAATGTCTAAGCATTATTTGACCATAAAAGGGAAATACCGGAATCAAACATCGGTAACCCCAAAGTAGAGCTCATCACACACAAACATAAATACTGAAAAAGGAAAGGACTAAACAATGTCCATTGCAAGCTGTATTAAAGTAAAGGAAATGCATAAAGTAAAGAAAGACAGTAAAGCTTCCAGTCCATATGCACGTACGTTTGAGATCTACGAGCGTCCCTGAGTACCTGCCGTTTTGGGGACATGAAAAGGAAAACGGCTGAGCAAGACGCTCAGTGCACGGATGTACAATATAGCATGAAATAGAATAAGCATGTAACATATAACAGCGGAAGACTAAGTTCTGAGTAGACTGGTTAAGTATTGAGAAAACTGGTTTTATACTTTGAAAAGCGTTATGTTTATCTTATGAAAACTGTTTTAACATATATATACCATAGCCCATATAGATCATGAAAAGGTCACGTGCATGAATACTTAGAGGGGTGACCTCGTCATGCTGATTAGAGGGGATGCCTCTAATTAATATATTGGTCTGGGTAGGAGGGATCAACTCCTTGTGAAGGATGCAAGGCACACACCACATTCACCATGAAATACTGAATAAAACGTGTAACTAGGATGCACCCATACGCCCCACATGATATAATAATATGGCCAAAACTGAAAGGGACGCCACGAGCAATCACTCCGCCGTGGGGAAGTCATAATATTGGTGCCTCCAATGTTATGGTTATGGTACCTCCATAACTAGGTGAAACTGGTCATGCTTGTATATGGCTATAGATTATGCTAATTAAACATAAGCAGATCAAAACAATAAAACAAATACTGGGGAAAACAGTTGGCTGCATACGGGGAAATCCTAATAAGGAAAGAATGTCCATACTGAAAGGACGGGAATCCGTACCTCAAGTCCAGTGAATGAACGGAAGAAAGACTCCTACTTCTGGATCACTAACGCTACATGAATACACACGTGTATAAGTATCGAATCGCTGATTACGTACTGGGTTTATGTCTCATCTTAGCTTACTTTGTATGTTTTAGGTCATGGTTTACTGTTTAAAGCCCTATCTGTGTTTACCTTTTACTCTGATTAATCTGATAAAGTATTACTGGTAATTCATGTATTATTATACTTACTGTGTAATAATAAGTAACTTTCCAAAAATAGCAGGTTTTCAAAAATAGAAAGTTTCCAAAAATAGAAAGTTTCTAAAATTAGAAAGTTTCCAAAAATAGAAAGTTACCAAAAATAGAAAGTTTCCAAAAATAGAAAGTTACCAAAAATAGAAAGTTTCCAAAAATAGAAAGTTTCCTAAAATAGAAAGTTTCCAAAAATAGAATTCACTGCTTAAAATAGATCAGTTTCTAAAAATAGAAAGTTTCCAAAAATAGATCAGCTGCCTTAATTAAATAAGTTTCCATATATAGAAGGTTTCCATGATTAGATTAGTTGCCTTATTTACTTAAGTTTCTATAAATAGAAGTTTCCATAATTAGAATTAAGCTGGTTGCATAAGCTAAAATATAAGTCTAAGTGTTTATAAGCTTATTTCTTAAGTCATATGATATAGTGTATAGTTTAATTATTATTTCATGCATTTTAATTAAACTATAGGTTAAGCATTTTAATTAAAGTATAACATGTTTTAATTAAAATGGAATAAATTACTTAGGTTAAAATGTATATTAATATGTATTAATAATATAACCTAAGTCATGTCTAAATTAATTAATTATAAGCATGTTTTAAATAATTAATTAATTATAACTTATAACATAAAAATACTTAGGTTAAATTAATATCATGCTAAATTAATAATTAAGAAATAACCTAAGTCATGGTTTAATTAATATCTCATGTTATTAATTAATTTATATCCTAAGTTCATAATTCATAATATTAACATGTAGCATAAATCATGATTTAACCAACGAACCATGAATCGGGCATGAACTCGACACCGTACCCCGAGCCAACTCGAGGTACTCGTGTCCCCTTGCTGCCGTGGGTCCCACATGCACCAACCAAGACCAAAATGGTCTTGGTGGTGGCGGCTAAAAGCAAACCGAACCCCCCTCGGGTTGGTTATGCTAGGCGGCCAAAAACAAACACCCTCATATAACAACCTTTGATTTTAATTAACCCCAAAACATGTTAGATCTATGTTTAATTATCATGTTTTTATAAGAATAACAATAACATGTTCATGAAAATAATCAAAGATTTAAAAAGAATTAAAAAAAAAGGTTTAGAATGATATACCAATACGTAGCTTGGAAGAGGATGAACAAACACGGTTTATAGCAATGGTTTTCAAGATCAAAATCAACCAATCAACCACCTATGGTGGACTTAGGGTGGCGGCACAAAGAGGACAAAAGGAAGAAGAGAAAACCTTTTTAGGTTAAATGTTTATTTTGCTTGAAATGTAAAATGAAATGAAAAGTTACCATAACCCCCCCTTTTCTTGTAAAAGTCCATGGGCTTAGCCCACCTTGTTATGTGTGTCGTGGGTATGGGGCCCCACATGGGGTACCCGTACCTTTTCTCGTGACCCGATGTTTCGTGTTCGTTCGTGGTTAAACGTGTTCGTGTTTAAAGTGTTTCTGTTTATTTTATCATGTAGTTTATCGTATTATTTACACTCGTAATTAAGTACTTACATAATTATTTTAGTTCGTGTTTTAAAATGGTGATCATGATTTAATTATGTTCACGTGAAATATCTATTAACTGTTTATCATGAGTTTGTACGTAATCGATACTTATCATGTCATACACGTATGCACTTGCTTGATTATTAGCACATGAATGTGATCAATACTAAATAGGGTAAGTTTTAATCTAGGACGTACGATCTTAAGGGCACTATTCATGGTAAAAGTATGCGGGTTTTACAATTCTTCCCCCCTAAAAAGAATAATTCGTCCCCGAATTATAGATAAAGTAAACTGGAAAGAAGTAACATACCCGAACTCAAAATATGAAGTGAGGGTAAGAAGCCCGGATAGACTCCTCCGTTTCCCAAGTGGCTTCCCGCTCGGTATGGTCCCTCCAAAGAATTTTGACGAATGGAATCGTCTTCCTTCTCATGACTCGTTCTTGCCTGTCAAGAACTCGTTCGGGTTCCTCTATAAAAGTGAGATCTTCACGTATCTGTTCTAGTGGATACTGAACCATGTGAAGGGGATGATACTTGTACCCTCTGAGTAAAGACACATGAAACACGTTATGCACGTGCGAAAGCTGAGGAGGTAACGCCAATCGGTAAGATACTTCACCGATTCGTTCAATGATATCAAACGGTCCGATGAAACGAGGACTGAGTTTCCCTTTGATCCCGAAGCGTTTAACACCACGCGCCGGAGAAACCTTGAGGAAGACGTGGTCTCCCACATTAAAATGTATGTCCCTACGATGCTTATCAGCGTAACTCTTCTGACGTGACCGTGCTTCCTGCAGCTTCTGCTTAGCTACTTCGATCTTCTCATTGGTCATTTCTATAATTTCTGGTCCTTCGAGTGTTCGCTCTCCCACTTGATCCCAGCAGATTGGAGCGCGACACTTCCTGCCATACAACATTTCGAAAGGAGCACATTTGATACTTGCGTGCCAGCTGTTGTTGTATGCAAACTCGACCAAACAGATGTAATCGTCCCAATCACCTGTCCATTCCAACGCACACGACCTTAACATATCTTCCAATGTCTGAATTGTTCGCTCTGACTGTCCGTCCGTTTGAGGATGAAAGGCCGTACTCAGCTTAAGTTGTGTACCCCAAGCGTTTTGCAGACCTTTCCAGAATCGCGACGTGAAACGAGGATCTCTGTCTGAGACGATGCTGGAGGGAGCACCGTGGAGTCTCATGATCTCCATTCTGTAAGTATCTGCGAGTTTACTTACCGGATCTTCCTTGCGTATCAGTAAGAAATGAGCTGATTTGGTGAGTCGATCGACGATGACCCAAATGGCATCGTGCTTCTTCTTGGTAGGCGGAAGACCGGTAACAAAATCCATGGTGATTTTGTCCCACTTCCACTCTGGAATATCCAACGGTTGAAGGAGACCGCCCGATCGCTGATGCTCAATCTTAACCTGCTGGCAGGTAAGACATTTGGAGACATAAGTGGCTACATCCTGTTTCATACCACTCCACCAAAAGTACTGTCTGATGTCATGGTACATTTTTGTCGACCCAGGATGTATAGAAAATGGGGAGATGTGAGCTTCAGCTAACAATGCTTCCCGGAGTTCTTGAATGTCAGGAACACAAAGTCTCATGCCCTGCCAAACGATACCGTCTGCGTCCATTCTGAATTCTTTCTGCTTCTCCAAATTCTGAATTATCGCCCATATTTCTCCATCATCCTTCTGAGCTTCCTTGATCCTAGACAGTAACTCGGGTTCTACTCTAAGATTCGCCCAGTATCCGTGCTGCCCACGTACCATGATTTCGATGTTTAGCCGCTCCAAGTCTCTTATGTTTTGTTCCTTGATTTCAATGCCGTTGATCATTCCGGACTTTCTGCTGAGTGCATCTGCTACTACATTAGCCTTTCCGGGATGATATTGTAGGTTAATATCATAATCCTTCAACAGTTCCAACCATCTCCTTTGTCTCATGTTCAATTCACGTTGAGTGAAGATATACTTCAAGCTCTTGTGATCCGTGAAAATGTCGCATGATTCTCCGTATAAGTAGTGCCTCCATATTTTCAATGCGAACACCACTGCAGCAAGTTCCAGGTCATGCGTAGGGTAGTTTTCTTCATAGGGCTTAAGCTTCCGTGAAGCATACGCGATCACTTTCCCATGTTGCATGAGAACACAGCCCAGTCCCTTCCTCGATGCATCGCTGTAGATCTGAAATCCACCTGTACCAGATGGGAGAGTAAGAATAGGTGCAGATACTAACTTCTGCTTTAGGTCTTCGAAGCTCTTCTCACGTTCTTCCGTCCAGACGAATTTCTCTCCTTTTCGCATCAGTTTGGTGAGAGGTAGGGCCAAACGGGAAAAGTTCTCCACGAATCTGCGATAATATCCAGTTAAGCCCAAGAAACTGCGGACTTCTGTCGCTGACGTTGGTCTTGGCCATTTAGTGATAGCCTCAACCTTCGCTGGGTCCATAGTGATCCCTTCTGCTGATACAATGTGACCTAAGAATGCCACTTTGTTTAACCAGAACTCACACTTGGAGAATTTCGCATACAGTTGCTTCTGACGAAGAATCTGTAGTACCGTACGGAGATGGTCTTCGTGTTCCTCCGTGGACTTTAAGAAAATCAGGATGTCATCGATGAATACAATGACAAACTTATCAAGGAATTCATGGAAGATTCTGTTCATCAGATCCATGAATACTGCTGGAGCATTAGTCAGGCCGAATGGCATGACTACAAACTCATAATGGCCATAGCGGGTACGAAAAGCAGTTTTGGCAATATCCTACTCTTTAACCCTTAGCTGATGGTATCCTGACCTTAGATCGATCTTTGAGAAGTGTTTGGCTCCTTGAAGTTGGTCAAACAGATCATCTATACGTGGCAGTGGATATCTATTGCGGATGGTAATCTTATTAAGTTCACGGTAGTCTATGCAAAGTCGCATGCTGCCGTCCTTCTTCTTAACGAACAAGACCGGTGCGCCCCATGGAGATGCGCTTTGTCTAATGAACCCTCGCTCAAGAAGTTCATGCAGTTGGTCCTTCAGTTCTTTTAGCTCTATGGGAGCCATATGATACGGAGCCTTAGAGATTGGTTCAGCTCCTGGAACAAGGTCGATGTTGAACTCCACTTCTCGTGCAGGTGGTATGTCGGGGAGTTCAGCTGGGAAGACGTCTTGAAATTCCGAAACTACTGGTTGATCCTGAATTGATGGGGATTCAGCATCCATGTCGTGAACCGTAGCTAGATAACCCTCACAGCCATGTGACAGTAATGCACGTGCTTGCAAGGTAGATATGACTTGTACAGACCGTCCGGGTATGAACCCGTTATGAATGTACTCTGGTGCATTAATGTCGCCGAAGATCACCCGATATGAGTGGCAGTCTATGGTAGCATGGTGCTTGGATAGCCAGTCCATGCCGAGAATCATATCGAACTCAATCATGTCTAGGGGAAGTGCATCTACTGCACGAACTTTATCGTCAAACTCTAGAGGAAGACTCTTGTATACATGAGTTATTAATACAGAGTCCCTCAAAGGCGTGGAAATGGTAAGCCTATTTTCTAATGGCAAGGGAAGTGTCCTGATGTTCTTAGCATATGTAGTGGAAATAACTGAGTGAGTGGCACCCGTGTCGAAAAGAACACATGCAGCTTGGCCGTACATATACAAAATTCCAGTAATGGTACCTGTAGATTTGTTTGCCTGATCGCGAGATGTCGTGTAGACACGCCCAGTGGTAGGAGGCGGCTTATTATCAGCATGACCCGAGGTACCCTCCATCTCACCCTTACGGCAATCTCTCATACGATGGCCAGGGAGACCGCACTTGAAGCACGCGTCGGAATCACGACGACATGGGCCAGGGTGTCTGCGATGGCAAGTACTGCAAAGAGGATGAGTGAATCCTCCAGCAGGAGTCCTTGCTTGCTGAGGGCCTGCTGATGACAAAATGTGTTAAGATAAAGTATATGCACGAGTATAAGACATATGCATCATAAGATGTTCACCAGTGATAGCTGAACGGTTAGGCTGCGAACCCCTGTGGTTCTGGTCCTTCCCGTTACCGTGGTTCCTGGTAGAGGTTAATATAGTGTCAGCATGAGAGATATACCATGAAATCATAAGAAGATGCGTAAATAGTAGGACCTGCTATTGTTGGAGTGTCCAGCGTTGTTACGGTAATTATCATTACCGCTACGCCTTTCCACAACAGAACGGTCGTTAGTGTGACCGTTTCCTTTGGGCTGATGAGGCTGCTGCTGAGTAGCCGGCTGAGACCGGTCCCCAGTTTTCTGCCTGGAAGATACAGTTTAAGAGATGATTATTGAACATATAATGATAGGATGCGGTTTGGTTACCGTTTGAATACGAAATGTTTACCTCTTGTCGGGTCTTTCAGCTTCCCCGAACTCATCTCGTTCCTGCAGCATCTCTAGTTTCCTTGCTGCGTCGGCCACTTGTGCTACTGTATTAAACGTAGCACACACCAGATTGTTCGCGACCGAGGTGCGAAGTGCCCACCTAAAGTGGTGTGCCTGGTCCTCAGGAGTACCAGCTGCTGCTCCCAGGAAACCAGCTAAGCGAAGAAAGCGCTGCATGAATTCGTTGCTATTCTCGCCCGCTCTCTGTCGTATCCCATGGTACTCTCGCTTGAGCTTGTCCTGCTCTGCCTTGGGAAAGAACTGCTCCATCACTCTCTCCTTGAATTGGGCCCATGTCAAACCAGCGACCCAATCATCACCTCCTTCCAACTGCGTCAAGGCTAGCCACCAACTGAGTACATCGCCTTCAAACCGGTAGCATGCCAATCTCGCCTTGTATGCGGGGTCACAGCCCATAGCATTGAAATCTTCTCGATATGAGTCAACCAGCTTTCAGCATCGCTGGGGCTATCAGTCTTTTCAAAAGCTCTAGGACGGAGCTTGTTGAATCTTTCCAGCCACACTTCTAGTGTCACTGGAGGAGGAGGAGGAGGTGTCTGATTCTGCTGCTGCTGATTGTTGGCAGCTTGGACTTCAGCACGGATGTCATTCCTCAGTTGAGGAAGCAAGGCTTGCATGGCAGCCTGAATTGCAGCATTGAGCTGCTCTTGCTCGCGTGTGAGAACCATCTGACAGTATAACATAAAACATATGATTAACAGTTCAAAACATAAAATATAAATTATATATATACATGAAAAAAAAATTTTATACCAAAAATTTCACGAGAAAAATTTTATGCAAGAAAATATTTGTATGAATGCATGATGCAGTTTTATGAAAACCTTTGATGTTCGAGAGTGAACGCCTCTGGTCAGTTCACTCAAAACAAAAGACATATCGAGGGGACGCCTATGGGTCGGTCCCAAATCTAAAAGTTTCGATAAAACACATGCGACTAAATAGGGCCAGTCCTGTACCAACCATTACTTAGTCAAAAACCCTGTAACAATGACATGTATATGTATGCTTAAAAATGATGAATGCATGAAAACAACTGTCAGTTCTAGGAAGACCGTAGTGACTACCCACTAATCACAGGTCATATTTGAGAGCCTACAGGTCGAAGCCTTGGCTCTGATACCATAATTGTAACACCCCATTTTGGAAATGGAATCTTACGCATAATCATGGCGTGTCATCAAAGCATACAAGGATAAATGTCTAAGCATTATTTGACCATAAAAGGGAAATACCGGAATCAAACATCGATAACCCCAAAGTAGAGCTCATCACACACAAACATAAATACTGAAAAAGGAAAGGACGAAACAATGTCCATTGCAAGCTGTATTAAAGTAAAGGAAATGCATAAAGTAAAGAAAAACAGTAAAGCTTCCAGTCCATATGCACGTACGTTTGAGATCTACGAGCGTCCCTGAGTACCTGCCGTTTTGGGGACATGAAAAGGAAAACGGCTGAGCAAGACGCTCAGTGCACGGATGTACAATATAGCATGAAATAGGATAAGCATGTAACATATAACAGCGGAAGACTAAGTTCTGAGTAGACTGGTTAAGTATTGAGAAAACTGGTTTTATAGTTTGAAAAGCCTTATGTTTATCTTATGAAAACTGTTTTAACATATATATACCATAGCCCATATAGATCATGAAAAGGTCACGTGCATGAATACTTAGAGGGGTGACCTCATCATGCTGATTAGAGGGGATGCCTCTAATTAATATACTGGCCTGGGTAGGAGGGATCAACTCCTTGTGAAGGATGCAAGGCACACACCACATTCACCATGAAATACTAAATAAAACATGTAACTAGGATGCACCCATACGCCCCACATGATATAATAATATGGCCAAAACTGAAAGGGACGCCACGAGCAATCACTCCGCCGTGGGGAAGTCATAACATTGGTGCCTCCAATGTTATGGTTATGGTACCTCCATAACTAGGTGAAACTGGTCATGCTTGTATATGGCTATAGATTATGCTAATTAAACATAAGCAGTTCAAAACAATAAAACAAATACTGGGGAAAACAGTTGGCTGCATACGGGGAAATCCTAATAAGGAAAGAATGTCCATACTGAAAGGACGGGAATCCGTACCTCAAGTCCAGTGAATGAACGGAAGAAAGACTCCTACTTCTGGATCACTAACGCTACATGAATACACACGTGTATAAGTATCAAATCACTGATTACGTACTGGGTTTATGTCTCATCTTAGCTTACTTTGTATGTTTTAGGTCATGGTTTACTGTTTAAAGCCCTACCTGTGTTTACCTTGTACTCTGATTAATCTGATAAAGTATTACTGGTAATTCATGTATTATTATACTTACTGTGTAATAATAAGTAACTTTCCAAAAAAAAGCAGGTTTCCAAAAATAGAAAGTTTCCAAAAATAGAAAGTTTCCAAAAATAGAAAGTTTCCAAAAATAGAAAGTTACCAAAAATAGAAAGTTTCCAAAAATAGAAAGTTACCAAAAATAAAAAGTTTCCAAAAATAGAAAGTTTCCTAAAATAGAAAGTTTCCAAAAATAGAATTCACTGCTTAAAATAGATCAGTTTCTAAAAATAGAAAGTTTCCAAAAATAGATCAGCTGCCTTAATTAAATAAGTTTCCATATATAGAAGGTTTCCATGATTAGATTAGTTGCCTTATTTAATTAAGTTTCTATAAATAGAAGTTTCCATAATTAGAATTAAGCTGGTTGCATAAGCTAAAATATAAGTCTAAGTGTTTATAAGCTTATTTCTTAAGTCATATGATATAGTGTATAGTTTAATCATTATTTCATGCATTTTAATTAAACTATAGGTTAAGCATTTTAATTAAAGTATAACATGTTTTAATTAAAATGGAATAAATTACTTAGGTTAAAATGTATATTAATATGTATTAATAATATAACCTAAGTCATGTCTAAATTAATTAATTATAAGCATGTTTTAAATAATTAATTAATTATAACTTATAACATAAAAATACTTAGGTTAAATTAATATCATGCTAAATTAATAATTAAGAAATAACCTAAGTCATGGTTTAATTAATATCTCATGTTATTAATTAATTTATATCCTAAGTTCATAATTCATAATATTAACATGTAGCATAAATCATGATTTAACCAACGAACCATGAATCGGGCATGAACTCGACACCGTACCCCGAGCCAACTCGGGGTACTCGTGTCCCCTTGCTGCCGTGGGTCCCACATGCACCAACCAAGACCAAAATGGTCTTGGTGGTGGCGGCTAAAAGCAAACTGAACCCCCCTCGGGTTGGTTATGCTAGGCGGCCAAAAACGAACACCCTCATATAACAACCTTTGATTTTAATTAACCCCAAAACATGTTAGATCTATGTTTAATTATCATGTTTTAATAAGAATAACAATAACATGTTCATGAAAATAATCAAAGCTTTAAAAAGAATTAAAAAAAAGGTTTAGAATGATATACCAATACGTAGCTTGGAAGAGGATGAACAAACACGGTTTATAGCAATGGTTTTCAAGATCAAAATCAACCAATCAACCACCTATGGTGGTCTTAGGGTGGCGGCACAAAGAGGAAAAAAGGAAGGAGAGAAAACCTTTTTAGGTTAAATGTTTATTTTGCTTGAAATGTAAAATGAAATGAAAAGTTACCATAACCCCTCCTTTTCTTGTAAAAGTCCATGGGCTTAGCCCACCTTGTTATGTGTGCCGTGGGTATGGGGCCCCACATGGGGTACCCGTACCTTTTCTCGTGACCCGATGTTTCGTGTTCGTTCGTGGTTAAACGTGTTCGTGTTTAAAGTGTTTCTGTTTATTTTATCATGTAGTTTATCGTATTATTTACACTCGTAATTAAGTACTTACGTAATTATTTTAGTTCGTGTTTTAAAATGGTGATCATGATTTAATTATATTCACGTGAAATATCTATTAACTGTTTATCATGAGTTTGTACGTAATCGATACTTATCATGTCATACACGTATGCACTTGCTTGATTATTAGCACATGAATGTTATCAATACTAAATAGGGTAAGTTTTAATCTAGGACGTACGATCTTAAGGGCACTATTCATGGTAAAAGTATGCGGGTTTTACAACTTATGTGTGATGCAAGTGATTACGCTATAGGGGCCGTTTTGGGGCAACGTCATGATAAGCACTTCTTGCCTATTCACTATGCTAGCAAGACAATGACCGAGGCTCAACTTAAATACACTACAACAGAAAAGGACTTCCTTTCCGTGGTGTATGCATTTGAGAAATTCCGACCTTACCTCGTCTTGACGAAATGCATAGTGTATACGGACCACTCGGCTATTAAGTATCTCATGGCAAAGCAAGATGCTAAGCCGAGATTACTTCGTTGGATTCTCCTCCTTCAAGAATTTGATCACAAAATCGTTGACAAAAAAGGAGCCGAGAATCTAGCGGCCGATCATCTCTCTCGTTTGAAAGATCCTCACCAAAGTGTTTACGAGCCCAAGGAAATCACCGAAACATTTCCGCTCGAGACACTTGGTGTAGTGAATTCTAAGCTTGATTCTTCCACCCCATGGTTTGCGGATTTTGCAAATTACCATGCGGGTAACTTCATCATTAAGGGTATGACGACTCAAGAAAAACGAAAATTCTTTCGTGACGTCAAGTTCTACTTTTGGAACGACCCTTACTTGTTTCAAACTTGTGCGGATCAAATCATCCGACGTTGTGTTTTTGGCACTGAAGCTTCTAACATCCTTAGAGCTTGCCATGAGGGACCCACGGGTGGTCACCACGGTGCTAATCTCACGGCTAAGAAGGTGTTTGATGCCGGCTTCTTTTGGCCTACTATTTACCGAGATGCACAAGATCTTGTGAAGTCGTGTGATGTATGCCAACGACAAGGAAAAGCCTCACAAAAAGATGAAATGCCACAAAATATCATCCAAGTGTGTGAGATCTTTGACGTTTGGGGTATAGACTTTATGGGGTCGTTCCCATCATCTCGTGGTAATAAGTACATCCTTGTTGCGGTTGACTACCTTTCTAAGTGGGTGGAGGAAAAGGCCTTGCCCACCAATGATGCTCGTGTGGTAGTCAAGTTTTTGAAGCAATTGTTTTCTCGGTTTGGAACCCCTCGTGCTATCATAAGCGATCGTGGAGCCCATTTTTGTAACGACCAATTTGAAAGGGTTCTAAGGAAATATGGGGTTACACATCGTCTTTCTACGGCTTATCACCCACAAACGAGTGGGCAAGTCGAGGTTTCAAACCGAGCTTTGAAGAGGATCTTGGAGAGATCCGTTGGGGAAAACCGACAATCTTGGTCGGATAAGTTAGACGATGCTTTATGGGCCTTTAGGACCGCTCATAAGACACCCATTGGGTGCACTCCCTATAAGCTTGTGTATGGAAAGAATTGTCATTTGCCTATCGAATTAGAACACAAGGCTTATTGGGCCCTAAAGCATTGTAATGATGATATGGAGACCGCGGGAAAACACCGGAAAATGCAATTAAATGAATTGGATGAATTGAGGGATATTGCTTATGAAAATTCATTGATTTAAATGAATTGGATGAATTGAGGGATATTGCTTATTAAAACCGGGTTTTTAACATTGGGGATCAAGTTTTGCTTTTTAATTCAAGATTGAAAATCTTTTCCGGTAAGTTGATATCCCGTTGGTCCGGTCCATTCACCGTGACTCAAGTATTTCCGTATGGGACCATCGAGCTAGCTCAAGATTATGGTCCTAACTTCAAGGTGAATGGACATAGGTTGAAGCACTACTTTGGCGGGGAAGTTCCATCCTTGAACTACCTCGACCAAGTCACCTTCCCCAATGATAATTAGTATTGAGGGGATCGAGTCGAGCTCATGACTCGGTAATCAAAAACGAGGTGCCTCGTGGGGGAGACCCATGCTTATCCTATGTACATATTATCGCTTTCTAACGTAGCTTACGTGTGGGGATTTGTGCCCTTCCAACCTTTGTTCCGTGATTGTTTGTGATATGTGGTTTTTAGATCATGATCTTCACGATTGGAGCCTCTCGTGTTTGTTTTATGGGAGCACTCGATCGTTTGCTTTGGAGACATTTCTCAATATCCATGATGTATCCTTTTGATGTTCTAACCTTAGGTTTTTAGCACACTTCATAAGCGGCTATTAATTTAATGGTTACACCCTTTCCATGCTAGATTAGGCATTCGACTACGTCTCTAGTATGGGGGTGTTTGCACCCCTAGACTCGAAACATTGAGGACAATGTTTAACTTTAGTATGGGGGGTGAATAGATACTTGCCTTGCCAAACCTTCACGCTTTCCAAAGTTTATCTGTTTGTTTATCGTTTTGTTGCAAAATAAGGCTAAAAATGGCCAAATTTTAAATTTTTCTCATGTTTTATAAGTGTTTGAAGACACGAATGTAGGTTTTCCGATGGCAAGAATAAGAGTAATTTTTGACTCGACCGTGCGTGTTGAGAACTTAGCTTCGATTCCTTAACTACACATTAGGCTAAGTCTCTTAAATGAGGACGAGAAATGATAGAGTTAATTATAAGTTACTATGCTAAACGTAGAGTACTCGTATTCTTTCAAAAACTCATGTGTTCTCGTTGTTTGCTTATTCTCCCTTCGCATGTAAATATTTTGTGCTTAATAAATATTGACTTAGCGGTTTAGTTAGGATTGTTGGGTTTCTAGTCTTTTCTAGTAGCTTCCGTGTAAATAAATTGGGAAGACATTAAGGTATCGCCAGCGTCACGGTTTTGAAGTATTAGCACCCCAATAATCGAAAGCTTCACCCAATAATAAGATTTCAAGTGCTCACCTAAATCTAGCAAACAATTTGAAGCCCCACAAGGCCGAAAAATCTATGCAAAATTGAAAGTGAATCAAGCCTTAATCTTCGAAGATTTAAAGATCCAAAATTCGCTTTAGCGTGAGGATATACGTCTTTGGCTAATAAAACCACCGATGAGGCGGATAATAAAAGGCAAGGCAAGACCGAAGTCATAATAAAAGCTTCATGGCGAAGTTGAATAAAAGATGGAGGTAAACCAAAGATAATAAGGCCCTTCCGTTAGGGGGCGTATAAAAGTCTTGGTTAAGTCTCATGTTCAAAACCGTTATAAAACCGTGTTTATCGATTCTTCTTGTCAACTTAATTTTTTAACATCGTTGTCTATTAGAAGGGGTTATTGATTTGAAGGTCTTAGTTACACCGTTAGGACTCTATTTTTAGACCTAAATCTCTATTATCGCATAAGTCAAACAATGTATCCTCGTGAAACATTTAAGACAAAATAAAATATAAGAGATACAACTTAGGAATAATGGGATGATAAGTACGTGATTAGGGCATACGAGTAGTGTTAGCATTACTAACTTATAATGACAATGATCTCGTTGCACGCTTAGCATGGAATTGGAGTGAAAATCGAGGACGACGAAATTATTTCTAAACGAAGCATTCACGTGTTCTTATTCTATGAACCTAAACGTCCCATTTTGCGATGAAAATCATACATTATGTATAAAACACAAGTAGTAGTAATAGTAGTAGTGTAGCTAGTTTATCATTCCAATAAAGTGAATAATAATGAATTTTGGAGGTGCTATGATTCTAGCATTGCGTGAGGGCACGGCAATGGTTTAGTATGGGGGAGTGATGAGACTGCTTTTATACATAGTCTCATCGTCCAATTAGGGCTTAAAATGCATTAAATATCATCAAAATACCCAAATATATTCTTGTGTTTGTTGCTTGTGTATTTTAGGTACGGATATTGAGAAAATGACAAAAGATCACAAGAATCATTCAAAAACGAACACGGGAAACGAAGCCGCACGATGAACCAAGCCCTAATGAAGAATTTTCCAAAGAAAACCCTTGAAGATTTGAAGAATTATGAAGATTGGTCCTCCAAGTTTGAAGAATTGACACTTTATACCCTTGTATCTTCATAATTACAAGTTTGGTCCCTAAAGTTTGTCAAAATTACAAAAAGGACCCTTAACTTTGAAGAATTGGCAAATTTAGTCCCTCAACAAATCTAAATTGTCAATATTGGTCCTCCAAGAAGTCAACAAACAAGTCAAGGCCTTGAAGTATGAAGATATGTCAAAATCAGTCCTTGAAGAATGAAGAAATTACATGTTTAGTCCTTGTTTCAAGCTTATAAAGTTTTTGTGCCAAAATTGCCAAATGATGAAACTTGTTTACAAAGGGAAATGAAGTTTGAGCCATTTATAACAACATGAACAAAGTTTGAAAAGTAAGGGGTCAAACCTGCCAAGACAACCTAAGACAAACCCCCACTCACAGCTTGACACCTCACCTACCTTAAACCCTCCACCAATCATACACCTCCCTTCCTCCACGTCACAAATCCACTCACCCCTTTATTAATTAACTTAATCCCGTTTTGAATTTTGGTGGCAAACATAAATTTTAAATACTTAACCCCCTTTTCAGATTTAACATCACCCTAATCACCCATAAACCCTATTTTTCCCAGTCACAATCAAGAGCAAATCAAAGGGTTTTAAGCTAAGGTTTTCCAGATTGCTAATTTACCATCACATAAACCAAACCCAACCCCCAAATTACCCATCACTCTCACCCATGTGACTCTCCAACCCTCCCCTTCCCCACGTTTTGGCTCCAAGACAAAGATGACAGCCAATCAACGCTTCTTAGCATTTTTCGTATTCCCAAAGGAAAAATGGACGTCCTAGATTGTTTCTACATCACTGGCATCTCAGCTACAAGCCAAGAATCATCACATGATCTCTTGACGAATTCAAAAAAATGGCATCAACATGGCATCTTCAAAATATTCTCCAAGGGCAAGTTTGGAAGTTCATGTGTTAGGGTTTTAGCTTCTTATCAGTTCTAGAATCACAAGTGTAAGCCTATATAAAGGCACATAGGACTTAGCATAGTTCTGTTCTTGATTTTTCTCCTTTTTCACAAGCTTTGTAAATCCAGTTTATTAAGGAATATAAATGGTTTAAGTGTTGTTGATGAGAAATATTGAGTTCCCTTTACATTTCAGTTGATTTAAGTTATAATTGTTTGAGTTTGGTTTGATTTTCAGCAAAAAGTTTTTAAGTTTCAAAGTTTCTATTTCTTTTTCAAAGCTTTCTTATATCTTAAGTTTTCATACAAACCTAATACAATGGTGATTAAGTGTATTACTTTGATGGAGTTTGAGTTTGGGTATGTCCAAGACACCATGGCTTGTTCTGGTGTAGTAGGTACCCAAGCTTGAAATAGCCATTTGTTGGTCCTTTTCCTTTCTTATCTTAGTTTCATCCATAAGCCAAAAGCCCACTTCTAGCTTATTCCATAAGCTAGGGGTCTGCCTTGAGCTTTTTACACAATCTCCTTTGATTTCTTTCTTAGCAGGTTCTAAACAAGGACCATATTTCATCCTATTTTGTTAAGTAAAACTCCATCAACATCTCAACAAAGTTCTGCATAGGCCCCAGCCTATAAGGAGGTGGTTTTTCAACCACTAAGGGTCCTGGATGTAGGACCCTTAAGGTAGTTTATTGTTCCTATTTCATTTTTTTAGTTTTCTGAAATTTATGTGATTTTTGTGATTTTTCTTGAAAGGTGTTGTTTGTTTGTTTAAACTGTTAGTAATTGCTCATGTTAGGTGTTTATGCATGTTAGCAGCATAAATAATAAATTTGGTTGAGTTTTGAAAGATTTTGGTGTGTTTAATTTGATTTCAGAAGTTTAAAGGAGTGTTTGGATTAAGGGATAAGTAGGGCTTATTGACTGCAATCTTGTGTTTAAACCTGTCTTATGTGCTTATTAGGGTGTTGTTAGGTAGTAAGTAGTTTGGATATCAGTTTGGTGTTGATTATACCCATTTGCATGCTTAAAAAATGGTCAAGATAACATAAATCTGTTAAGTTCATTTTCTGCCAGTTTTCATGAGATTTTGTGCCCCATTTTTTGATCATTGCTAGATTCAGGGTTGTAGTAGGGTTTGCTATTGCTTGTTAGTCAATTAGGGAGATTGTATGCAAGTTCTGGAGGTTTAAAAATCGTTTTACTTGTCAACCACACCAGCAAAGGTCATCAGACCTTCTTATAGCTATTCAGCAACTTGTCTTGACTTTGTGTGTTTGATTCTTGCTAAGTGATCCTTGATTTTGTGTTTGTGTTGACTCCTTGTACTCAACATAGTACAAGGGTGCCCCATTGTCCATATATCATCAACAATATACCAAGATCAAGCCCTCTTGATCATCTTTTCACTTGTGAAGAAACACCATAAGTGTTCATCAGAAAGTTGTGCAAACCTGGGCACGTTTTTGGATTTATAGTGTTTAATCCTTGATATCTTGGATTTGTGTTTGTGTTTTTGTGAGATTTAAGGTCACTGGATTAAGTTTTAAAAGTAAAAAAAAAAAAAAAAAAGTCTGCAAAAAGCTCACCTTGCCTGGGCTCGAACACGCGACCTTGCTTTCCAAGGACTAACGTGTTAACCAGTGATCTAGATGGCTTTTTACGTTTACATTTCATTTCATTACTTATTTAAGTAGTGTTTGTTTTATAGCTTATTTGGATAACAGCTTTTAAATAAGCTTTTTCTAGCTTATTTCTTTAAGCATTTTCCTGTTTAAGATTTTTCTTAAGTTTATATTAGGGTTGTTGACTTTTCTGAGCAAAAATTATATTTTTCCCATTAGTAATTAATTTATTAGGATTATTTTAAGTTTTTATTTTAAAAAGTCATTAAAAATAGTAAAAAGTAATTTAAAAATCTGGAAAAATAGTTTTTAGGTTTTTAATCATATTTTTGAGGTTTACAGCTATTTAAGTTTTCAATTTAGCCTATTTTTGATTCTATAAGATTTTAGGGTTTTTAAGCAACTTTAAAATTTAATATAAAATTATTAAATAGGATTCAAAAAATTTGGATTGCATTTTTGTTTTAGTTACATTATTTAGGGATTGGTAAATTTTTAGAATTTATTTATAAACTTTTTATTTTTTTGAATATTTTAATATTATTTTATTATTAAAAATTGAAGTTTTATTTTTTTAGTTTTTACATTTTTCCTAGGTTAAGTACACTTAATTAGGAGTTTTTTCACTTTCCAAATATTTTTTAGACTTTTCAATTAATTTCTAGAATTAATTTGAGATTTAATTGTTTTTAATAGTTTTTAAGTGTTTAAAAATAGTTTAATTTGGTTTTAAAATTTTTAAAAATAGTTTTTAGCTTAATTAGGTCATTTTTGAGGTTTAGAAACTATTAGATCTTGTTTAAGGCTTTTTAATATTTAATTGTGATTTTTAGGGGTTTAATTAGCATTAAAAAGTCATTATTGAATTAATTAAAAGGTTTTAGCAAGTTTGGATTTTTTGTAAACTCTTAGAATGTTATTGGGGATTTTTAATAATTTTTAGGAATTTTTAGGTTAAAATTTTAACTTTGGCACTATTTACGGTTTTACGTGTTCGCCTTTTTCGTCGTAGTTTAATCCGTCTTTATAACCGCCTTTCTCTTCTAATCCCATTTCTTTCTCAATCATTATAATCACAAACATTAATCAACTCTTAACACAACGCACTTGCCTCCTCGAGAACGAACTCACTTAGGGTCATTCACACACGGTTTTCCTAAATCGTCGTGCACACTTGCCCTACTTTGTGCATCCTTTTCCTAAAGGTGTACAAAACTCCAACATCAGGCGGGTTGGTGATAAGGATTAGAAGCTCTTGGTGGGATTTGGTTGCTTCTATTGTAGTTGTTGGCGGGGTTTTGGTTTTGAGGAGAAAAACCGGGTGAAAGGTAGTTGTTGGACCGGTAACTCAACAGATTTCTATCCCCTTGTTGTCGAGCTTGGTAATTTTCCGGTGAATAATTACCATAAGCTGCATACACATTTTCCGGATTTCCTTGAGTTGAAGGACAATCGGTGTATGAGTGAGGACCGCCGCATGTTTCACAAGGATTAGCAACCGCTTTAACTTGTTGTTGTTGTTGTTGGTTTGAAGAGAGAAGCGTAATACTTTTGCTCATTTCAGTCATCATGCGAGTGAGTTCGGTCATATCAGGGTTTGCTGAGGTGGAAGAAACATTGACTCTCGGGTTGTTCCTTGAAGAAGCGGAGGAATCCCAGTTTTTGTGGTGAGTAATCATGTTCTCAATAAGCTCTCTACACTCCTCGGGTCTCCTTTTCATGAATGTGCCACCGGCGGCTGCATTAATCGTATCACGATCTCGAAAAGTCAAACCGTTGTAGAAAGTATCGATTAAGGTCACAGGGAGCATGTTGTGGTTTGGACATCTATCGATCAAGACATTATATAGCTCCCAAGCATCAAAAAGAGATTCATCAGGGTCTTGCATGAAACAGCTGATTTGATTGCGAAGGCTTGTGACCATGGATGGTGGAAAGTAGCGCGATAAAAAGCGTTGAGTCATGTCATCCCAAGTATGAATTAAATTCTTCGGGAGACGATCAAACCATTTCTCGGCATGATGTAATAAAGTATGTGGAAAGAGTTGTAGGCGAAGTTCATCCATTGTGGCACCAGCCAACTTCATGCTTTGGGTGATTGTAATGAACTTGTCGAGGTGTTTGTTGGCATCATCATCAGGCAATCCACGGAATGGGTTAGTTTGCACTTGCTGAATCATGTGGTGCTTCAATGAAAACTCAGGAGCGTTGATTTGCATCGGCGCAATCGATCCTCCTCGTCCAAACATTGTAGGTTGACAAAGCTCCTCCATGGTCCGAAGATCGGGCTGTGGAAGAACATTGTTGTTATTATTAGGGTGCGGTGGATTATTGTTGTTTACACCTGACATAGCTAAATCTTCTTGAGTCTCGGGCTCTTGGTAATTAGAAGATCTAGTACGCATACACCTGAAAATGCAAAATAAAAAGAAACCAAACACAAAGACAATATATATACACAATAAAGATAAAATCTTTTTGGATTTTTGAAATTTTTAATTTTTATGGATTTTTATCAATTTTAATTTTTTATGGTTTTTGAATTTTTTATGCAAGAAAAATAACGCTCACAAGTGAACGGATCCCAAAAAGCAACGCGTCTTTCACAGAAAACCGTTAATCTTTACGAAAAGAGCCGGCAGCGGCGCCATTTTAATACAAGGCTTTTGACACCGCGTATAAAAATTAAAGTTAAGTTCGTTGTGTTGGTCTAATCGAATTGATCTAGGTTCTCTATGTGACTCAGTTTTATTTTGGTGAAACAAAAGTGTTGTGTCGTTGTAGTATTTAAAATAAAGGTGCAAAACAATTAAAGTAAATGACTTGAAAGTAAATCTAAGTCTAATTTAAAGTAAGAGCAAGTATTTAAAAACGTGACTGAAATTAAAGGGCACTTAAAGTAAATAACGCAAACTTAAATCTATCTAAGGCAATCTTAAATCGCAACTAAAACATAAATTAAGGCAAGACTAAAATAAAGCTAAGACAAAATTAATTTAAAATGCGAGTAAGGAAAAAGGCGGGAAAAAGATAAAGCTTGAAAATAAAAGACAGAAATTTAAAAAGAAAGACTAAAAAGAACCTGAAAGAAACCTTGATTCGGAAGTTCAAAACTTCCGAATGAACTGGTTTGACTCGGAACTTCTTGAGTTCCGAATGAACACAATTGAGTCGGAACTCCTTGATTCGGAAGACTTCCGGATGAAGCCGTCTTGATCCGGAACTTTTAGAATTCCGAATGAAGCCCCCTTGATCCGGAACTTTTTGAGTTCCGAATGAAACTTCTTGACCTGGAACTTTGGTTCGGAAGTATTGATCCGGAACTTTTCCGGATGAAGCTTGACTCGTAAGTTTTGGTGTTGATCCGGAACTTTTTCCTTCGGAAGTATTGATCCGGAAGATTTCGTCCGGAAGTTTTCGTCCGGAACTTTGAATGTTCCGGATGAACCTTGCTTCACTCGGAAGATTTGTTTGGAAGTCTTGACTCGGAACTTTTAAAGTTCCGGATGAAAGCCTTTCCTCTCTTCTTGGCTCGGAACTTCCTGGGAACACAGAAACAGAAACAAACACTCCCGAAGAACAAGGGATCACAGTAATAACAAATCTAACATAGATTAATCAAAATCAAAACAAAAGATTTAACCAAATTAATAACGAAACAACAAACAATCATAAACAAACAATCTATATCAATTAAACTAACAAATTCAACCACAACAATCAAAAACCCACTTGATCAAAATAAGAACATGAACATGAACACAAACATAAACATAAAAATCAAAGATCAAGAAAGGTAGATAGGAGATTAACAAGATAAAATAAAGATTGACAAGAATTAAATGGAAACTTAATTGAAATTAAAGGAATTTAATGTGCAAGACAAGGTATTTAAATTTGACAAGTATTTAAATTGACATGAATTAAAGGTGCAAGGTAAATAAAATGGAAGACTAATTGTCACACTTAGCCAACAAAGAAAATAATTAACTAGTCCTAACTATATATAGGGGAGGATTAGGAAGCTTCCTCTCCTCTTTCCTTTTCTCTTAATTACAAGATTAAGTCCTTCCTTCTTTAATCTTCATTAATTGCACCATTAGTCCTTTGTTCTTCTAATCTTCTTTAAACTTGGACTCTAATGACTTGTGGCTCGGGATTTCTTTGAACTCGTCTTTAAATTATTCAATAAATTATACTTGAGTTTCTCGGCTTTTGATAAACTTCCGTCTTTTGACTTTTTCTTCGATAAATCTTCAGAATTGGTCTCGGACTTCCGTTATTTTTGCACTCTTGACTTCTTGACTTCGTCTTTCATCTTTTTCTTCAATAAAAGTCCGTAAATGCCTGTGAATTCCAGTGTTTTCTCCACTTTTCACCTTTTCGTCCTAAATCACAACAAAAACACAAACCACGCATAATTCCGATATAAAAGACATAAAATACACGTTTTGGCTCGGTTATTATTGTAATTAAGTGGTAAAAAGGATGGGTGTTTACACACCTATCAAGGTCCAAATGATAATAACTTGCAAGTAAAACTTTCCGCTTTGTGTCGAGAAATGAACAAAAAGAGTACGGAAATTAAAGACTTGAAAGTTCAGTTTCAAGAAAAGGACATAGCGATAGAAGAGTTGAAGCAACTCGTTGTCAAAATGGGTGGGAAAACTGTGGAACCAAAAGTTGTGAAACCTGTTGTTCGACAACCCAAAGCCTACAAGGATCCAAAGCCATCTATCTTAGGAAAACCGACTCCTTTATCCATTTCTTCTCATGTAAAATATAGGTTACCCCCTAAGACTGATTTGCAACCAACTGTTCCAAAACCATCCATATCACCCTATGTTCTTCCATTTAGAAAGCACACTGTTGCTAAACCCAACCATGTGAATGCACCTAGCACTTCTAGGACTCCTCTAAAATGTGTGACATTCGCGTCCACAAAGGAATCTGTAGGTTCAAATGACTTTGTTCATACCAAAAACCTAGAGGATGCTAAACAAAAAGGGAAGATTCAGAAAGACAAACCCGTGTATTCAAATCATAGTTCACCAAACCCCTCTAGAGTTCAACACACTCCTAATGGTAGTCAACCAAAACCTAGGATCTCTTACCAGTAATCTAGGAATTGGAAACCATCCATGAATAGTCGTGTCTCGAACACTACGCCTGAACGAATTGGAAAACCAAGGAATACAAGTACTTTCGTGAATCCGAAATTCCCTGTATGTCCCACTTGTAAAAAGGGCATTCACAATGGAAATCATGATCATTGCATTCTGAAATACCTCTATGACGTCAAATCTCGTTCCTTTGAACGGAGATCGAATATAAAATCCCATAAGACACCAAGGAGATACAAACTCGTCGCAAAAAAAAGCAATAACAAATCTGAAACGTGGATTCAAAAAGGACATAGTTTCTCCCCAAAGAAGTCTTCAGCTGTGCAAGAGAAAACTACTCCTAAATCTAGTCTTCAGTGGAAACCAACGGGTCGGATCTTCATGGAAGTTGGTCTTAAGTGGATTCCAATAGAGAAGAGTGATGAAACCTGCGCTAGCACGAATGCAAATGTTTTGGCTGTAGACAAGGAATTTGTTACTCCTAACACTAGTATTTGTACGAACTCTTCTTCTGTTATTGCAGGTACAACAGCGGATTCTGAACCCACTTCTTCTTCCTCAAAGGGTTCCAATTCTGTACATTTGTTATCACCTTCTTCTGCTGTACAAAAGTCTATTGTGGATTATTTTCGAAAAACTGGAGAAAAATACAAAAATAAAATAAAACGTAAATATCCATATAAAAACCAAATAAAAAACTGGAAAAACCTTTCAAAATACCAAAAATATTCTTCTCGACATGTCTTTCAGTATCGATAATATGGACGTACCTAGAAATGTCGCTCAATAACGACACGGGTGTGTACATAAAGCTCGAATGAAAGTTGCAAATTTTTTTCAAAACATGTCATTTCTACTTTTAATAAAGGAAAATGTCTATTTTGGATAATTTTTCAAACAATGGGTAGAGCAATCTATCTTGGGTTGAGCTTGTCACAAAACATTCAACATTTTGAGCTCAACACAATGGCTTGTAATCACTTTCAGATTGCAACCCGGATCTATATTCATGGGGGAGTGTACGCTTTAGTGCTCTTACCCTCAACAAAAGAAGTTAAATCTTCTTACACTTGAGTGGATTTGTCAAGACATTCAAAGTATATGAACTCAAGTTTATGCTTTAGAAACACTTTTCGCCAAAAAGAATAATTTTTCAAAAAGCGTTGAACACAATTTTTTCAAGAATTTTTTCAATGATGTTCAAAATCTTTCAAAAATTGTGTGCTCAATAATTCCTATCCTCAAAAGTTTAATGTGGATCACATCCTCGTAATGAGAATTCTATTAGATCAATTTTTGAGGGGGAGCGTTCCAAATTCATATATTTTCTCCCGAACATTTTTCAAGACTATTTTTCAAAATATATTTTTTAATCAAATTTGGTATCTCTAATATCAAACGATTTTATATATTGGAGATAGGGGAGAAAATATGATTAAAATATGATCTAAAGACTTAAGCACTCATGGTTACGATCAAATACCCACAACATCTTTAATTCATGATGTTATTGGTGTCAAAAGCGTGGTTAGGTTTAAGTCCTATGATCCAACCAAAACTGGAGGGATCTTCCCAGAGACAATCCAATAGATTATTTGAAGTTCTTAGGAAAGATGGAGTAGAATGTGAACGAAGCTGAATGCCGACTAAGTACTGATGCTAGCACTGGAACAATCACAACAAGGTGCTAGTAATGATGTCTTGGTAAGCATTGAAGGGGTTGAAGAATGAGAAATAAATGTAAGGATAAAGGGTGTAAAGAAATTATCCCTCCATACAACTTAGGCAGAAACCGGGTCAACACATCATGAAAAAAACGCATCATGGACCCAGTGATGTAATGCACAACCCCTCCCCAGCTTACTCAGGCTTCTCTCAAAAGAAGTTTGTTTTACTCTCACAGAGATCAACACGACTTCTATTGACTTTCTCACTCCGAGATAATTGATATTGAATAGATGGCATCTGCTCCAGCATCCGACCACTAAAAGTGCACAAATCGAGTCTAGAGCCAAGAGATCAATCAAATCTCGTTAGGACACACTGATGACGATCAAGAGAGTACTAAAATTATATCCTTGCGATATTGCTAGAACACTCAGAGTGATACTACTCAGTATTCACAATGATGAGTGGAAATCCTTCTAGTGTTAACATCTAACAGCACTGCGGTAGGTCATGTGTAAGATTCTTATGAATTGAACATATGTAAAACTGAAAAGCTACAATGGTTTGTTTTTCTATGCAATATCTTTATGATCTTTCCAGAACATTCAGAGTGATATTCATTCATATTCACAGTGACGAATGGAAATCCTTCTAGCGTCAACTTCAAACAGCGATACGGTAGGTGATGAGATGGCATTTATACATGATCTCATCGTTCTTTTCGGGCTTGAAGTGCATAAAATGTCTTCAAAATACCATATATATATATGCTTGTGTTTGTTTACTTGTGTATTTTAGGTATGGATATCGTGAAAAAGACAAAAGATCACAAGAAACAAGGAAAAACGAACACGAGAAACGAAGCCGCACAATGAACCAGACCCTAGTTTGTGATTTATCAAAGAAAAACCCTTGGAGATTTGAAGATGTACAAGAATTATCCCTCATTTATGAAGAAATGACACTTAATACCCTTGTATATTCATAATTACAAGTTTGGTCCCTTAAGTTTGTCAAAATGACAAAAAGGTCCTTCATCTTTGAAGAATTGGCAAGTTTAGTCTCTCAACAATTCTAAATTATCAACAATGGTCCCTCTTGAAGTCAAACTTACAATGAAGACCCTTGAATATCAAGAATATTACACTTCTAGTCCTTTAAAAATGGGTTATATATCAAAAGGACTGATATTGTAATTATTCCAAAGTTATTAAAGCCCTAAATCCTTGTTTGGAAAATATTTATGGTCAAACTATGAAAATAGAAACTTCACTTACAAAGGAAAACGGGTTTGCAAGCTGAATAAACTTTGTATACAACATTTTCCAAAGGCTGAGGACTAAAGTTGTACCACTGAAACATTTAAACAAAAAATGCGCCAAACACATTACCTTCCCCTAATATCGGATCAAACAAGTTACTGTTTACCTTTCTGAACCCATAATTTACTCCCACTTAACAAGGGTAAATTCAAATTACCCATACCCACGCTTGATTGACACACACATAAACTCATCCCACGCTTGATCTCACAATCCCACTCACCCAATGACCCCACCCATACCTGCCCTGCACCAATCATGTGACACCCTCCTCTCCAAGCAAAGCCACGTGGAATGATCAACGTCCCACACTCCTTACTTGGCCCCAAAGCAAAAATGAACGCATAGGATTCATTTGGACAACTCACAAATATCAAACGCGTCTAGAAGATCAAGGGCATATATGAGATTTCATAGCTAAGGTTTTGATGTATTTTCCATTCTAGAAACGTCTAAGGTAGTATATAAAAGGAGCCTCAACCTGTGAGTAGCCCTTTGTTCCAGATTTTAGCTTAAATCTTTGTAATTCCTTTTTATGAAATAAAAGTTGGTATTTTCTGAAAATTGTAATTCCTTTTTATTTTTAGAAAAGTTTGGTGTTTGATAAGCTAAGATCTGAGTTCCATTAATCTGTTTGATGAGTTTTGAGGAAAGGTTTTATGTTTTAAATCCTTGTTTTCAAAAATCAGTCATAATCTTTTATTATTGTTCATCCTTGTGTTTGTTGAATCTTAGCAGGTACAAGGAAGCTGGTGCTTGTTTAGCTAGCACCTAAGCTCACACATCCCAAAGCATGGATGTATGTTTTGGAGGTGCTCATTTCTAAACCCTTTTAAGTTTTGTGAATATTTCATGATTTTTTATGAATCTGAGTATTTGTTTATGAATATGTGATTTTGTGGTTGGATCTTGTTATTTGGTTGTTATTGAGTTGATTTGAGCTTGGTTTAGGGTTTGATTCATATTAATCCTTTGAAAAATTGAGAAATCAGTGATTTAAAGGGTGTTTGGGTTAACTACATAGCCTTGTTTTGTGTTGACTTGAGTAGGAGTTATTGGGTACTTGGTATTTGTTCTTGTTTCATATGCGCTTATAAGTGCTTATCTGCAAGTTTTGAGGTTCTAATCACCATAATCCATCAAAAGGCCATAAAATCTGTTTAAATAGTTGTTTTTTGTTGAAATTTTGGGGATACCTAGATCTAAGGGTATACTAGGGTTAACAAGTGCAAAATCTTAGTTAATACAACCAGGGTAAGGGATTTAAGGTGTTGAAATTGGATTTGTGGTCATTTAGATCAGCAAAAGGGTTTTGGGTATCACTGTAACACCTGGTAATTTTCCCTACTTTGTAAAATGACTATTTTACCCTTTGACTTTTTATTTAGCCAACTATATGATTTAACTGTGTTGGAACCGGGAAGTTATCCCGCGTTTCCTGAAAAACTGTTTGCTGACGAGTAATGGCCTGACTCTGAGCTCAGTCATTATTCTGAACATTTTCTGTGAACCTGACCAAGTGCTGAGACGGTCAATGAATTGACGATAATCCATGAGATTACTCGTTATCTGTGAATTATGTGCTTAACTGTTTAGTTTTTAGCAGCGTGATCATATTTTCTTGAGCAGCGTATTTAAATAATTCTGTATATGTTTATATATGCCTGTATTTTAGAATTTTTGCTATTTATAGTAATAAATCGTATTTACTGTGAATATTTAATTAACGTATCGCGTTTTCGTATTTTACGTCGTTTTTACGTTTACCCGTCGTTAACATGCATAAAATACTTTACCAATCATAAAATGTCAGTTTTCGTCGATTCGTCGTAAATTTAATATATTTCGTCAAATTTTTAAGTTTTACGTAATTTGTAACTTAACTATATACTTTTTGATATTTACCTAAAACTAACTAACCTTTTTACCTTAAACCTTTTAACTAATTACCATAGTAAAAATTTTGAAAAATTTACCCCCATTGGGACCCCCATAACCGGCCAAAAACCCTCACCACATGCAAGATACACCAACACTTCACTCTTTGCCAAATTGAGCTTAACTTACACATCTTACATCTTGTTTAACCTTATACCACAAATAAACTTCATATACTTACACATATTCATTTCACCTCAAACAAAAACACACACAACTCTTCCTCTCTCTCTCTAAACACACGGCACAAACACAAACTCATTTCCACCATTGTTGATTTCTAAAAAGCTTCATTTTACCAAGATTTAACACAAAACAAATACACCCTAGAGCTTGTATAAGCATAAAGAAGAATGGACTTTCTTTGTTTGACGATTTGAGTAGTTTTTGGGTTGAATATTTACGGTAGAATTCTTGTTGATTATTATTGGGTTATATTGTAGATCGGGTCGTTGTGGTTACGTAGGATCGTTACACAAGGTCATTTCTTAAACCTTTTAATCTTTTTATTTTTCCATGCATGATCTTTGTAGATCTATGCATGCATGTTACTCATCAAGTATTTTTATGAAATAAAATGATAAAAACTATTTTTGGTCATGAAATATTTTAAGATTTGTGGAAATTAAGTGTGGATCTATTAGATCCATACATGAAAATGGGTTAATCGAAAGATTTGTGAAAAAATATAAGTATGTATATTTTGTATTTGTAAACTTGAAGAAAAATCTTTGATTTTGTTGATGTATATGAAAAATTAGAAGAAACTAGTAGTGTTACTACTAGTGGTTACGTTTGAAAACGGTCGAAAACGAGTTTTTACGGAAAACGTACAATCTGTCCGACTTTTGTAAGAGGCGTAGAGAGTCGTAAAAATTGTTTTGACACTAGTTTACTACGATGCTATGAAAGTATAAGTTAATACCTTCGTTTCGATATATTATGGGCTAAAAACGGAGCTAAAATGAGTAAGTTGTGGTCGTTTAAATTTCGTTGTCAGAAAACTTAATTTTTGGAGAACAACACTATAAGTGGTTGCTGTCCAGATTTTTAAAGTGGTCAAAACGACATTTTCGAGTTAAACGGAGTTGTTTTAAGTGTCGAAATGGTTACTAAATGGTATGTATGAATGTTGGACTTGTTTTGTAAAAGCGTGTTAGCTCGAAAAGTGAATACTTGTTGTACTATCGAAAGTTTGAACGTTGGAAGTTGAAATGGTTACGATTGTGAAAAATGAATTGTTGAATTGTTGGCGATTGAGAAATTGTTGAAAATGGGGGTTTTAGGACGAGATTTGAGTATTTACTAAAAATGGCAAATTTTTATGTGACGCCGAAAGGCTGCCGAATTTTCGTTAGAATTTACGTAGGAAAATTTGTTAAGATAAATTTTGGTAAATTGAAATTTACGCCGAAAGGCTGTCAAAATTTCGTCGAGTCAAAAATAAATATTTTTGCCTAAGTATATATATATACGATGTAACATTTACAAGTCACGATTTTAACAACAAAATATATACTTGATCGATGAGTAACGTACGTGATGAACTATTATGACTTATTTGCTAGCGCCTAAAATATAGTATTATATTTAGGTTGTTGCTAGAGTTGCTCGCTACTATTTGATCTTACTTGTGCGGTTTGAATCGTTGCTTAAGGTGAGTTTATAGATCCCTATTAAACTGTTTTAATATGTTTAATGTTTTGGGATGTGATAAATGCTTTGATGACTTGCTTCTGGACGCAAGTAAAACTTGATTTCTGTGAACGCTTTGTGAACACTATTTATGAGATAGCTTAAGTTGCTTTAGCCATAGTCCCCACTATCATGAATCGTTAGTTACTCTGCTGGAGTAAGCTCTTATGTTACGGATAGATCTATTGAGGGTTGACAACCTCCACTCGGGCATTCTGACGCCGGACGAGTGTGTACCATTTGTATGAACGGAGTCATCTTGGCTAGGTACTCTATTGGGGCAATTTATGTATGCAATCTATTGTATGCACTGGATCACTAGTTTCGATGTCACGAGCTTAGCTATCATAAATATTGTGAACACCCAATTTATCCTACACTTGGCACTATATCTCCTATAGTTGCATGTGTACATGAAATGAAACCTGAAATTGAATGACTATGAATTTTTACTTGAAACCTATATTCTCACCAACTTTATGTTGACCCAATTTAGCATTTATCTCAGGTAATTGATGATGAGTTGTATTTGCTGTGTGAAGTACTTGGAGTCCGCATGCATTTCTTGGCTATCTTCGGACATTTGTTTACTTATGCTTTTGAACTATTATCTCGTTGATGTTTAAAACTTTTACATTCCGCTGCACTATCCTTTGAAACTGAGACCTTTGTATTGTGATGCCTTTTAATTTAAATTCAACGAGGTATTTTTATAAAACGTCTCATTTAGAGTCGTTCTCTTGTACCTTGAACTATGATACAATGACGTAACAGCCCCCGAGCTTCACCGCTTCCGCATATCACATTTTGGGGTGTTACAGAATTGGTTATCAGAGCCTTGGTTATAGAGAACTAGGTTTGCATCTTAGGCCTAGACTATAACCGATGTGGCTACTTGTTACTCTATATATATATATATATATATATATATATATATATATATATATATATATATATATATATATATATATATATATATATATATATGTGTGTACTACGTAATGTATTACGTAGGATAACACTATAAGTAATATGTAATATATATTATGTAATACGTAATATGTATTATATACATATGAATCTCGTTGATTTGCATACTTTAATTTCTATACATGATTATTTCATGCATACCCTACAACTGCTTAATACGCATTTTGGTTGTTGCAGGTTATGTCGTCATCTACTGTTTCTTACCAGCCCGACTCTGTCGACGAAGAGTGGGAAGACGAGGTTCAGATGGTACCAGATCATGTTGAGCCGGAGAATGACCAAGAGGAGGCTGATCCTGAGGAGGAAGGTGCGGAGTATGACCCTGACGAGGATCCGGAGGAGGATGATGAGGGTGAGCCTGATGTGTTGTCTGATACTTCCGATGTTGTTGATGGGATGCCACCGGTTGTGCATCGTACTTTGATCAAGTGGGTTAGTGGTAGTGAGGACGATGAGGATGATGATGATGACGTGGATGGTATTGAGGTAGATCACGAGGGTGATGAGGATATGGATGGACATGAGGTAGGTCATGAGGATGATATGGATGGTGTTGAGGTAGATCATGAGGGTGATGATGATATGGATGGATATGAGGTAGACCGTGAGGATGATGAGGACATGGATGATGAGATTGAGAGTGATACTGACGTTAGGATAGTTGTGGTTAGTAGTGATAGCGAGGATGTTGAGGCTGATGATGATATTAGGGTTGATGCTTTGACTGTTGTACCTGAGAGAGTTGAGCCTAGTAGGAGGAGTGAGATTAGGAAGACGTCCAACTTGAGGAAGAAGCCTACTGTTCCCTGTCAGCGATTTAGAGAGGAGAGGGAAGCTTTATGGGGTACGCCGCCAGCTAAGGTTTATACTGATTCCGATGATACTGTACCACCTGCTGATGGAGCTGGACCATCCGGTGTTAGATCTCGAGCTTTGTCCGATTCTGATTCACCATGCCAACGGAAGAAGATCCGTATGTCTGATTCACACACTACACCTGAGGCATCGCCTACTCATGAGATTCGAGCTGCTACTGCTGTTTCTACACCACCTACTCATCATGTTGGAGAGCCCTCTAGACCTAGGTCATGTGTTGTTATGATAGGATCTGCTAGGGATTCAGATGCTGTTCGTTTTCGTCTACTTGAGGATGCGGTTTTTAGATTGTTAGAGGATAACGAGGATACCCGTGACTTGTTGGATACCACACTTGAGGAGGTTGCTAGGTTGAGGCGTGAGTTAGATTCAGTTCGTGGAGGAGACCGAGCTGCAGATGGAGACCCGAGGAGTGATTCACCGAGATGTGCTGAGTGTGATCGTCGTCGTCGCACTTAGAGATTCATCGTTATTGTGCATAATTCTAGAGTAGATTGACATCTTTATCTTTTGGGTATTGTATCCACTAAACTAGAGTAGTACTCGGTTAGTTGGAATAGACTAGATGTAATCGTACTCTTTATGTACTTGGTATTTTGATTATGAATGGGAATTTAACTTTATGACCTTGACCAGTGACTATCCTTTTTATGTTTGTTGTACTGTTAAATTCTGCATTCTATTTTAGCATATGAAATATATAACGTGTATATTCATGCTTGAACCTTAATTGCATTGTTGTCTTAACGCAGAGAAACAATGGTGAACACACGTAACGGAATGACTGACGCTCAATTGGAAGCACTGATTACGCAACGAGTGACTGCTGCACTGGCAAACGTTCAAGCTAACAACAACGTGAACGAAGCACCATCGAACAATGTTGACAATCGACCGCCTAAGCCGTGTACTTACAAGGACTTTAGGAGCTGTGACCCTTTGACTTTTAATGGTACTGAAGGAGCTGTCGGATTAGCTAGTTGGGTCGAAAAGATGGAAGCTATGTTCCGTGTTAGTGGATGTGTTGTTGAGAACCAAAGTGACTTATTCTACTTGTACTTTAGCTGCTGGAGCGTTGACATGGTGGAACACCCATGTGCAGACGGCTAGAGCCGAGGAGGCGTATGGAATGAGTTGGGAGGAACTTAAGAAGTTGTTGACAAAGGAGTACTGTCCTCGTAATGAGATTCAGAAAATGGAAGTCGAATTGTGGAACTTGACTGTGAAGAACAATGATATTGGGACGTACACTAGGAGGTTTCAAGAATTGTGTTTGCTATGTCCTGGAATGGTTCCGGATGAAGAGAAGAAGGTTGAACGTTATATTTGGGGTTTACCTGGTAGAGTTCAAGGGAATTTGACATCGTCTGGACCGACAAAAGTTAGTGATGCTATAAGGATGGCTCACAGTCTGATGGACCAAGTTGTTCGAGCAAATGTTGGGTATGTCGCGGACAACAAGAGAAAGTGGGGGAATAACCAAAGGAATAACCATGGGAACTACCCGAATAAGAGGCAAGACACTGTGAAAGCGTACACTGCTGGTACTGGGGAAAAGGGAGTGTACAATGGGACGTTACCTCTGTGCAATCGATGCAAGCGTCACCATAATGGACAATGCAATGTATAGTGTCACAACTTCAAGAAAACTGGACACATTGCTAAGGATTGTAATTCACCACCCAACACGAAAGCCAACGTCACTTGCTTTGAATGTCAGCAGAAGGGACACTACAGCAATGAGTGCCCAAAGAAAAAGAACAAGGACAAGGACCAAGGAAAGAATGCCAAAGCTGGGGAAGCTCGTGGTAGGGTCTATGTGATTGGAGGAGGAGAAGTGCAACAAAACCCCGACGTCGTGACGGGTACGTTTCTTCTCAATGGTCGTTATGCTTCTATTTTATTTGATACTGGAGTCGATAGGAGTTTTGTGTCGACTGTTTTAGTGTTTTACTTGATGTGACCCCTTCGCCCTTAGACACTAAGTACACTATCGAGTTAGCTAATGGGAAGTTGATAGAAGCCGACACTATACTTCGTGGATGCACTTTAAATCTTCTAGGTCATCCTTTCGTAATAGACCTTATGCCTGTTGAGTTAGGGAGTTTTGACGTGATTGTCGGAATGGATTGGTTGTCGAGATATCGTGCTACGATTGTATGCGACGAGAAGATCGTTCGTTTACCATTTGGTGATGAAGTTTTGGAGGTACAAGGGGATACAAGTAACAGAAAAGGGAAGTCACGACTGAACATTATCTCGCGTGTCAAGGCTCAGAAGTTGTTGTCGGAAGGTTGCCACGTATTTTTAGCCTGTGTTACTGAAAAGCAGACGGAAGAAAAATGGTTGGAAGATGTACCTATCGTACGGGATTTTCCGGAAGTCTTTCCTGAAGATTTGCCTGGATTACCGCCGGCTAGACAAGTTGAATTCCAGATCGATTTAATACCGGGAGCTGCACCTGTTGCTCGAGCGCCTTATCGTTTAGCACCATCGGAATTGCAAGAACTAGCAACGCAACTACAAGAATTGACTGATAAAGGATTCATAAGACCGAGTTCTTCACCCTGGGGAGATCCAGACTTATTTGTAAAGAAGAAAGATGGAAGTTTTCGGATGTGTATCGACTATCGTGAGTTGAACAAACTTACCATCAAGAACCGTTACCAGTTACCTAGGATCGATGATCTGTTTGATCAGTTGCAAGGATCGAGTGTTTACTCAAAGATTGACCTTAGGTCTGGTTATCACCAATTAAGAGTCCATGAGGAAGATGTTGCAAAGACTGCTTTTAGGACTAGGTATGGACACTATGAGTTCCAAGTGATGCCGTTCGGTTTAACAAACGCACCTGCTTTGTTTATGGACCTCATGAACCGGGTGTGTAAACCATATCTAGACAAGTTTGTCATTGAGTTCATCAATGACATACTGATTTACTCAAGGAATGAGAAAGAACATGAGGAACATCTTAAGATAATATTGGAATTACTTAAGAAGGAGGAATTGTACGCTAAGTTCTCGAAGTGTGATTTTTGGTTGCCAAGGGTACAATTTCTAGGACACGTTATAGATAGCAAGGGGATTCATGTTGATCCTGCCAAGATTGAATCAATTAGGGAGTGGACTGCTCCTACAACACCGACCGAAATTCGCCAATTCTTAGGACTCGCCGGATAATACCGAAGATTCATCGAGGGATTCTCGAAGATCGCAAAACCACTGACGAAGTTGACTCAAAAGAAGGTGAAATACGAATAGGGTGATAAGGAGGAATTAGCATTCCAAAAGTTGAAACAAATGTTGTGTAGTGCGCCTATTCTATCGTTACCAGAAGGATCGGAAGACTTTGTGGTCTACTGTGATGCATCAGCAAAAGGATTGGGAGCTGTGTTGATGCAGAGGAATAAATTTATCGCCTACGCGTCACGACAACTGAAAACGCATGAGAAAAACTATACTACGCACGACTTGGAGCTAGGAGCGGTAGTATTTTGCCTTGAAATTATGGAGACACTACTTGTATGGAACCAAGTGTGTCGTCTATACCGATCACAAGAGTTTATAACATATTCTTGATCAGAAGGAACTGAACATGAGACAACGTCGATGGATCGAGTTGCTCAGCGATTATGACTGTGAAATCCGTTACCACCCTGGGAAGGCCAATGTAGTGGCGGATGCGCTAAGTAGAAAGGAACAACTGATGACACGTAGAGTTAGATCGTTAGCTATGGTTATCAATCCGAACTTACCTGTGCAAATTCGTGAAGCACAAACCGAAACTCTTAAGCCTGAACATGTTGAAGCTGAGAAATTAGGGGGAATGGTTACAAAGAAATTGGAGACTAGCACTAATGGAACGCTATGTCTGAATGGTAGAAGTTGGTTACCAAGGTTTGGAGGACTAAGGGACGTGATTATGCACGAGTCGCATAAATCTAAGTATTCGATTCACCCAGGATCTGACAAAATGTATCAGGATATGAAGAAGTTGTATTGGTGGCCAAATATGAAAGCTGAAATCGCTACTTACGTAGGGAAGTGTCTGACTTGTGCTAGAGTGAAAACAGAACACCAAAAACCATCTGGATTGTTGGTTCAACCTATAATTCCTATGTGGAAATGGGAAAATATAACCATGGATTTCATAACTAAGTTGCCTAAAACGACAAACGGATACGACACAATTTGGGTAATTGTGGATCGACTTACGAAATCTGCACACTTTTTGGCTATGAAGGAAGATGATTCGATGGATAAGCTTACGAGACTTTATCTGAAGAAAATAGTCACAAAATATGGAATACCGATCTCGATAATTTCTGATAGAGATGGTAGATTTACTTCGGAATTCTGGAAATCACTTCAGAAAGCGTTGGGTACGCAATTGGACATGAGTACTGCTTATCACCCGCAGACTGACGGACAGAGTGAGAGAACTATTCAAACGCTGGAGGACATGTTGCGTGCTTGTGTGCTTGACTTTGGAAAGCAATGGGACAAACATTTGCCTCTAGTGGAATTCTCTTACAATAATAGTTATCATACCAGTATTAAGGCTGCACCGTTTGAAGCGTTGTATGGTCGTAAATGTCGCTTGCCTGTGTGTTGGAGTGAGGTTGGGGATAGTCAACTCACTGGCCCTGAACTCATCCGTGAAACGACTGAGAAGATTGTTCAAATCAAGAGCCGAATTCAAGCAGCCCGTGATCGTCAGAAGAGTTACGCCGACGTTCGACGTAAGCCTCTCGAATTTCAAGTGGGAGACAAAGTGATGCTAAAAGTATCGCCTTGGAAAGGTGTGGTACGTTTTGGCAAGCGAGGAAAGCTGAACCCCCGTTATATTAGACTTTTCAAAATTCTGGCAAAGGTTGGCACTGTAGCCTATCGTCTCGAATTACCGCAAGCGTTGAGCCGCGTGCACAGCACTTTTCATGTGTCGAACTTGAAGAAGTGCCTATCTGATGAGACACTTGTTATACCATTGGAGGAACTCCGAATTGACGACAAGATGCAATTTGTCGAGGAACCTGTTGAAATCATGGACCGTGAGTCAAACGATTGAAACAGAGTCGTATTCCTATCATCAAGGTGAGGTGGAATTCTAAACGTGGACCTGAATTCACTTGGGAGCGTGAGGATCAATTTCGCAAGAAATATCCGCAACTCTTTGACAATTCTAGAAACCGTGACACTCCTAAGCTTTAAGGACAAAGCTTCTCTATCAAGGGGATGATGTAACACCGGCTAATTTTCCCTACTTTGTAAAATGACTATTTTACCCTTTGACTTTTTATTTAGTCAACTATGTGATTTAACTGTGTTGGAACCGGGAAGTTATCCCGCGTTTCCTGAAAAACTGTTTGCTGACGAGTAATGGCCTGACTCTGAGCTCAGTCATTATTCTGAACATTTTCTGTGAACCTGACCAAAGTGCTGAGACGGTCAATGAATTGACGATAATCCATGAGATTACTCGTTATCTGTGAATTATGTGCTTAACTGTTTAGTTTTTAGCAGCGTGATCGTATTTTCTTGAGCAGCGTATTTAAATATTTCTGTATATGTTTATATATGCCTGTATTTTAGTATTTTTGCTATTTATAGTAATAAATCGTATTTACTGTGACTATTTAATTAACGTATCGCGTTTCGTATTTTACGTCGTTTTTACGTTTACCCGTCGTTAACATGCATAAAATACTTTACCAATCATAAAATGTCAGTTTTCGTCGATTCGTCGTAAATTTAATATATTTCGTCAAATTTTTAAGTTTTACGTAATTTTTAACTTAACTATATACTTTTTGATATTTACCTAAAACTAACTAACCTTTTTACCTTAAACCTTTTAACTAATTACCATAGTAAAAATTTTGAAAAATTTACCCCCATTAGGACCCCCATAACCGGCCAAAAACCCTCACCACATGCAAGATACACTAACACTTCATTCTTTGCCAAATTGAGCTTAACTTACACATCTTACATCTTGTTTAACCTTATACCACAAATAAACTTCATATACTTACACTTATTCATTTCACCTCAAACAAAAACACACACAACTCTTCCTCTCTCTCTCTAAACACACGGCGCAAACACAAACTCATTTCCACCATTGTTGATTTCTAAAAAGCTTCATTTTACCAAGATTTAACACAAAACAAATACACCCTAGAGCTTGTATAAGCATAAAGAAGAATGGACTTTCTTGGTTTTTCGATTTGAGTAGTTTTTGGGTTGAAGATTTAGGGTAGAATTCTTGTTGATTATTATTGGGTTATATTGTAGATCGGGTCGTTGTGGTTACGTAGGATCGTTACACAATGTCATTTCTTAAACCTTTTCATCTTTTCATTTTCCATGCATGATCTTTGTAGATCTATGCATGCATGTTAGTCATCAAGTATTTTTATAAAATAAAATGATAAAAACTATTTTTGGTCATGAAATATTTTAAGATTTGTGGAAATTAAGTGTGGATCTATTAGATCCATACATGGAAATGGGTTAATCGAAAGATTTGTGAAAAAATATAAGTATGTATATTTTGGATTTGTAAACTTGAAGAAAAATCTTTGATTTTGTTGATGTATATGAAAAATTAGAAGAAACTAGTAGTGTTACTACTAGTGGTTACGTTTGAAAACGGTCGAAAACGAGTTTTACGGAAAACGTACAATCTGTCCGACTTTTATAAGAGGCGTAGAGAGTCGTAAAAATTGTTTTGACACTAGTTTACTACGATGTTATGAAAGTATAAGTTAATACCTTCGTTTCGATATATTATGGGCTAAAAACGGAGCTAAAATGAGTAAGTTGTGGTCGTTTAAATTTCGTTGTCGGAAAACTTAATTTTTGGAGAACAACACTATAAGTGGTTGCTGTCCAGATTTTTAAAGTGGTCGAAACGACATTTTCGAGTTAAACGGAGTTGTTTTAAGTGTCGAAATGGTTACTAAATGGTATGTTTGAATGTTGGACTTGTTTTGTAAAAGCGTGTTAGCTCGAAAAGTGAATACTTGTTGTACTATCGAAAGTTTGAACGTTGGAAGTTGAAATGGTTACGATTGTGAAAAATGAATTGTTGAATTGTTGTAGATTGAGAAATTGTTGAAAATAGGGGTTTTAGGACGAGATTTGAGTATTTACTAAAATGGGAAATTTTTATGTGACGCCGAAAGGCTGCCGAATTTTCGTTAGAATTTACGTAGGAAAATTTGTTAAGATAAATTTTGGTAAATTAAAATTTACGCCGAAAGGTTGTTGAAATTTCGTCGAGTCAAAAATAAATATTTTTGCCTAAGTATATATATATACTATAATGTTATAACGATGTAACATTTACAAGTCACGATTTTAACAACAAAATATATACTTGATCGATGAGTAACGTACGTGATGAACTATTGTCACTTATTTGCTAGCGCCTAAACTATAGTATTATATTTAGGTTATTGCTAGAGTTGCTCGCTACTATTTGATCTTACTTGTGCGGTTTGAATCGTTGCTTAAGGTGAGTTTATATATCCCTATTAAACTGTTTTAATATGATTAATATTTTGGGATGTGATAAATGCTTTGATGACTTGCTTCTGGACGCAAGTAAAACTTGATTTCTGTGAACGCTTTGTGAACACTATTTATGAGATAGCTTAAGTTGCTTTAGCCATAGTCCCCACTATCGTGAATCGTTAGTTACTCTGCTGGAGTAAGCTCTTATGTTAGAGATAGATCTATTGAGGGTTGACAACCTCCACTCGGGCATTCTGACGCCGGACGAGTGTGTACCATTTGTATGAACGGAGTCATCTTGGCTAGGTACTCCATTGGGGCAATTTATGTATGCAATCTATTGTATGCACTGGATCACTAGTTTTGATGTCACGAGCTTAGCTATCATAAATATTGTGAACACCCAATTTATCCTACACTTGGCACTATATCTCCTATAGTTGCATGTTTACATGAAATGAAACCTGAAATTGAATGACTATGAATTTTTACTTGAAACCTATATTCTCACCAACTTTATGTTGACCTAATTTAGCATTTATCTCAGGTAATTGATGACGAGTTGTATCTGCTGTGTGAAGTACTTGGAGTCCGCATGCATTTCTTGGCTATCTTCGGATATTTGTTTACTTATGCTTTTGAACTATTATCTCGTTGATGTTTAAAACTTTTACATTCCGCTGCACTATCCTTTGAAACTGAGACCTTTGTACTGTGATGCCTTTTAATTTAAATTCAACGAGGTATTTTTATAAAACGTCTCATTTAGAGTCGTTCTCTTGTACCTTGAACTATGATACAATGACGTAACAACCCCCGAGCTTCACTGCTTCCGCATATCACATTTTGGGATGTTACAATCACTTTGTTCATCAGTAATATGTTTAAGCTTTAATCTGTCTCTAATCATTGAATCAGTGTTTAAACAAGTTTATTTGTGCTTATTGGAGTTTATTATAGCTTGTGTATGCATATGGTTCATTTTGGTTGGCTTATTCATGCTTAAACTACTTAATTCTTCATAATTTGCTTTTTTGCATATCTGTGTCATATCTGGTGACTGTTTGCTTAATCTGTATCATTTGGCTAGATCATTTTGTGATTTCTTGCTTGATTGTGACTCCTTACAACACACTGGTTGTAAGGGTGCCCTTGTTATCCATTTAATCCAAGTAAATCTCTCAAAAATCCAAGGTCAAATAGTCAAAGCAGTGGGAACTCCTTTCCCCTGCTTCTAGCTACTGCTAGTGTTAATTTTGGTTTTGCTTATCATTAAGTTGTTCTAGCTTATTTTAACCTGCAACAACTTTAATTTTGTAATAGGTTCTCATCATTTGACCCAATTGTTCATTCTGGAGCATTTGGGTGGTTGACTTTAAGCTTTGACTAGAAAACCAACTCCATTGACTTTTACATAAGTGCTTATCAATTCATTCAGTTTATTTGGCTTTTCTTATTGAACTTTTCTTAATTGATTTGGCTAATTTAAGTCATTTAGAGTCTTTTGCAAGTTGAATCAAGGTCTGAGGTGGTCTAAAACTCTAAGTCAACTATTTTTTCTTTTAGTGGATTTTTACTTTGCTTATTTCTGACTTATTGGTTGTGCTTTTTCAAGATTTCTTTTCACAGATCTCTTAGGCATCTCAAAAGAAGGTTGTGTGTCAAATTAGAGCTTATGGCATTGGCTTATAGCTTAATGGGCCAAAAAGCCCATTAAGAATAAGTTGTTGTACAATTAAGCTGTGATAAGCTCATATTCAGCTTTTGGGCCTTCAGACTTTTGTGTTTATAATTAAATTTTAAGCTAAACTGGTGATTTTCAACTTATTTGGTTAAGGTTGATCTTATTGGGCCAAAAGCCCATTTCATTACACTGTTTTTGTTTTTATCCCATTAGGGGTATTTTGGTAATTTCACTTTCATTTTCTGATTATTTAGGTTAAAATAAACTAGTTTGCAAGTTTATAGAATTTTTTATAATTTTTGGATTTTTAATATTATTTTATTATTAAAATTAGTTTTTAATATTTTTGCAACTTTTACATTTTTATTAGGTCAAATACATTAAGTTAGGATTTGTAAAACTCTTAGATAATTTTCTCATCATTTTATTAATTTTTAGAATTATTTTAATATTTTATTAGTTTTTAATCATTTAAAAATAGTTTTCTTTAGTTTAAAATTTCATAAAAATAGTTTTTAGTCTAATTAAGTCATTTTAGAGTTTTACAAAGTGAAAAATCTTTATTTAGGTTTTTTTAGTAATTATTTGGATTTTTAGGGCTTTAATTAACATTTAAAAATTGATATTTAATTAATTAAAAGGGTTGAAAAAGTTTTGATCATTTGTAAACTCTTAGTTTATTTTTATTGATTTTTGGTAATTTTTTGGGAATTTTTAGAATTAATTTTTTTTTGTCACTTTTTACGGTTTTGTGTTTTGTCGTCGTAGTGTATTTTTAACGTATCCGTCATTCTATTTTCTCATCCCTTCTTTCTCAATATTAATCCAAAATCATTACGAATTATATACACACATATACCTCCTTGGGAAACGAACTTTCACCTTTGGGTCATTAGTGCTTGGTTTTCCTAAATCGACACTTAATACTTACCGCTTTTACCTTGTTTTCCTAAACAAGTGTAATAATACCACAACCATTTTGGTGCCGCTGTCGGGGAGGTGTGTCGTGATTAATTTGTTTATTTTGTTTTTAATATCTAACCATAAATAGTAATTGTATTAGTAGAACTCTACTAATACGTATTATCGGATTTTTTCGTTTTTCTTGTGAAAGAATTATTACTATATTGTATAAGTTTCACAACAAATTCAAAATATCTCCAAAAGTGTGAAAACACAACCTTAATTGATATTTGATCTCCTAATTGTTGTATTCGAATCTCAAACAAAAAGAAAAATGAAAAAATAGATAAATACTTTCGTGAAGCTCGATTTTGAAAAATACAAACTATAAGGTGGGTATAAGGCGGGTGTTATAAAATACACCCTAAAGAAAAAGGCTCTTAAGTGCTTCGCGCCGCCTCGTTTCTCCGCTTGCTTATGAGTATTTGAGATTGAAGGCTAATCGAGGGTTTTGTCGCCCAAAGTATTATTATTACGTACCATATATATTTGCTTGGCTTCTTTGTGATTAAACCCTCTTGAACAATTTGGTTTTCACCAAAGTTCTAAAGTCAATCGAAGGCGTTCACTCCACGTGATCGTTTTCATTCTTTTGAGGCTTCTTTAATCAAGAGTTTGATTCGAGGAGAGATTGGGTAGATTGTTGTCTTCGAATACACACAAAATCCAAAAAAATTAAAAACAATACAAAACACAAAAAAAATTGAAAATTCACAAAACACCCAAAAGAATCTTCTTTGCTCACCTCCACATTCTACGTCACGTTTATGCAAACTCTTAATCAAGCAAAACTAGCTCGAAAACGTCGTCAAAACCAAGGCAATTTGATTGAAGAAGAAACTCCAATTGTCGAAACCTTTGTAAAACCAATAGTCACAATGGCTAATCGTACTATGATGGAGTTACTTCAAGCACCCACCGAGGATTTTGGAGAAGCTATTGTGATTCCCACCATCCTTGCGGAGAATTTCAAGATTAAGATGGGATTAATGTCGATGCAACAAGAAAACAAGTTTCGAGGTCATGAGAAAGACACCCCGCATTATCACATAAGGAATTTCAATCGTCTCACCGCAACAAGCAAGTTTAAGGATGTTCCGCATGACGCCATTAAGATGATGTTGTTTCCATACTCGTTGGATGGACCCGCAAAAATTTGGCTCAAGAAAGAACCGTCAAATTCGATTTTGACATGGGGTGATCTCGTTTCTAAGTTTGTGAACCAATTTTTTCCGCCATCTAAAACAACACATTTGAAAAATGAGATTTCAAGGTTTACACAACGTAACAATGAAAGTTTTTCAATGGCATGGGAACGATTTAAAGAAATGTTACATGAATGTACACACCATGATTTTCCGGAATTGCATCAAATTGATACTTTTTATAATGGGCTTAATGATCATGAACGAGATTATTTGAATGCCGCCGCGGGTGGTAACTTTTTGTGCAAAACGACCGATGAGGCTTTAAAGATTATTGAGAATAGATCTAAGGTTTATAACCCTCGTAACACACCGAGTGTTGCCAATATGGGTTCATCGTCATCGTCATCGTCTCGTAACATGAATGCCTTACATGATGAAGCAAATGAAGAAAATCGGTTTTTCGATAGATTTTCGACGCTTATGAGACACATTGGAAAGCACATGATGCTTTGAATTCCGCATCGGTTAAAGTGGTTGAAAAGAGTTGTTTATCTTATGGTGGATTACCGCCGGTGGTAACACTTCGAGTGCTTACGTAGCAACGGGAACTTACAACCAAAACGGCCAAGGTTCCCGCCCAAATCAAGCTCCACAAAATCAAAATGCTAACAACTATCGAAACAACAATCAAAATGGTGGTTATCAAGGCAATTCACGTCATTACAACAAAGGGAATTACCAAAGTGGGAATGGGCAAGTTCAAAATCAAAACCAAAACCGTGATTTTCAAAACACTACACAAGGTTTTCAAAATGATCACACTAAAAATCTTGATGGAGAATTTTTGGATTATGAAAAATCAAACGATGCTAAGTTTGATAACATGCAACGTGAGATGATTAGCTTAAGATCTGAGTTGAAAAATGAGCTTAAAACAAACTTGCTAATGAATTGAAAACTCATGCTAATAAAATGGAAGGAAACGTTCAATGTCTTCAACAAAATCAACAAAAGATGGAACAAGGAGAACATGAGATTAAGCAAGAGTTGTTAAAAGCGGATTTAAGGCAATCAAAGTTTGAAGATCGAATGGCAAAAATGTTTGAAGAAATCATGTGTAAACCCTCTTCCTCGGGTGGTCTTCCTAGCGATACCATTGCAAACCCGAAGGGAGAAATGAAGGTTATTACTACTCGTAGTGGTAAAACTTTCAAGGAACCAATCTCTCATCAAGTACTTCTACGGAGAAGGAAATCGAGAAAGAGTCCGAGGTGATGGTTGAAAAGGAGCATATCACAAGCCCACAAAGTAGCACTCATACCACACCTACGATTGAACCAATACCAATTATGGAATCCGAGATTCCAAGGCTGTTGCCTATGCCCCAACCCACACCACCCTTACCTTACCCATCGACACGACACAAAGAGAAAATGCAAGAACGTAACAAACAACAAATCGAGATTTTTATAAAAATGTTTCAACAAGTTCATTTTGATGTAAGTTTAGCCGACGCGTTGTTATATATGCCTCATTTCGCTTCCACTTTCAAAGTTATGATGAATGATAAGGAGAAGCTTTCAAAGCTATCTAATTGTTCTTCGGTTTATCTTAATCGAATACCGGAAAAAGTTGGTGAAGTTTCTCATTCCTTGTGATATACAAGATCTGAAAGAATGCCTCGCCTTGGCCGATCTTGGCGCGAGCATTAATTTGATGCCATTTTCCATTTGGAAATCACTTTCGCTTCCGGCTCTTACTCCTTCGAACATGTTTATCGAGATGTAATAAGTGTGAAAACACTTATCCTTTTACCACTTATTTCCAATAATAACATGACCAAAACGTGTATTTTATGTCGTAAAAATCGGAATTATGCGTGGTTTGTGTTTTTATTGTGTTTTAGGACCAAAAGATGAAAAAGGAAGAAAACACGGGCTTTCACGGGCTTTTATCGAAGAAAACGAGAAAAGACGAAGTCAAGAGATCAAGAGTGCTTAAATAACGGATGTCCAAGACCTATTCTGAAGATTTATCGAAGAAAAAGTCTAAAGACAGAAGTTCAATGAAGTCGAAGAACTCAAGTCTAAATTAAAGAAGAAGATTATTAAGACAAAGCTCAAATCCCGGGACGACGTCGAGTAAAGACAAAGAATTAAATCGAGTCGTGAAGAAAAGAAAGAAGGAAGCACACCACACATGCACTTCCCACTTAACCTATAAATACCCTCCTAATCACATTAGGAGGGGAGTTAGCTAGTTTCATTTTTAATTTTTCCTTTCTAGTTTTTAGAGAGAGAAAGTTCCAACTTTCTCTCACTAAGTTTTCATCTTTTCTTTCTTTTAATCTTTCTAGTTTAAGCTTTTTGTATTTAGATTTCATTAATCAAGTTCAAGTTTAAGCTTTTAATCTTTAATCTCTTCTACCTTTCTTTATTTTAGTTAATTTTGATCCGAAATGTTGATGATCCGTGTTTGATCTTGATGTTTTAAGGATTAAAAAGTTCGTATTTTTATCATAGTTAAGCTTTCATATGGTTAAGCTTTAAGATCCTTGTGCTTATTGGCTTATTTGTATTTTTAGCTTATTTACTTTTTAAAAGCTTTCTTAAAAAGTTTCATTTTTTATGGTTTGATTTAAAAGATTGCTTATTTAAAGTTTAAAAAGTTCTTAATTTGTGCTTACTAGTTCGACTTATCATTAATTCGATCAAGTTTTGGTTTGAGCTTATTCATAATAGCTTAAAACTTAGCTTATTTTCGAATTCGTACCATCGGAAAGGGTAAACCCCTTTCCTATTTGACTTTCCGATCAGAGGCCATTATTCCGATAGTTTGGTCGGAAAAGGGTTTTAGACACATTCCGATTGGGACTGTTTCACTAGATTCCGACTGCTTCCTTTTATTGGATTCCGATTGGGGATTCCGATTGCACTATCATTCCGACGAGAGTATTGTTTGGTATTCCGATTAGTGTTGTTTTCCAACATTCCGATTGTAGCATTCATGTCCCATATTCCGATCATACTTTCCGACCAGTATTCCGATCTGATTCAAATCGGGATTATTCCGATGGTTTGAGTTTTGTTTTTACTAAGTTTTTAAGTTTTAGATTCATTAAGTGTTCAAGTGTTTTTCTAATCTTGTTTTTAAGTTTTCAATCATTTATTTTTAACTCGTTATTTTTGTTTAATTTTTAAAGCTTTTTCTTTACTCAACGAAATTTTCATTTATTTGCTTTTAGTTTAAATTAGATAATCAACCAAACCTTTTTCATTCCACCAAGAACAATTGAGTCACACTTTCTACCAATAATCAATTCGAAAAGATCGGACGATAAGATTTTATACTTGGTGTAAAAACCATGTATTAAATGGCGCCGCTGCCAGCTCTTTTCGTTAAGATTAAAGGTTTTAAGTGAGAGACGCGTTGGATTTTGGGATCCGTTCATCTTTGAACGTTATTTTCCTTGCTTTAAAATTTTCAAAAAATCCTTAAAAATATAAATTTTCAAAAAAATACAAAAAAATTAAAAAACATAAAAAACCAAAAATATTTCTGCTTTGCTAGTTCTTTTGCTGGTGTATGCGCACTCGATCAACGTCTTATCCTGAGCCCGAGACTCTTGATAACTTAGACATGGCCGGTGTACACAACAATAATAATAATCCACCTCAAAACAACATGAATAATAACAACAATGAACCTCTACCGGACAATCGTCCTATGATCGAATCGAACTTTTGCAAGCACATGTAGAGGGCAACCACGATGCTATTGTCATACCCGCGATTGGAGCCAACAACTTTGAGCTCAAATCCGGCTTTATTCAAATGGTCTCTGCTCAACCATTCTTGGGGCGTACCATTGATGATCCTCATGACCACATCAAAAGGTTCCTTCAACTCACGAATACGGTCAAATTCAATGAGGTTTCACAAGAGGTAATTCGCTTGCAACTTTTCCCTTTCTCCTTAGAGGGACAAGCCCGGCATTGGCTTGATAAGGAACCGCCACAAAGTATTCTTACGTGGACAGACTTAGAGACCAAATTCATAAACTACTTTTCCCCACCCTCACGTACTACCGCTTTGCGGAATGAAATCATTACTTTTGAACAAAAGTACGATGAGACATTTAGTGAATCTTGGGACCGTTTTAAAGAACTTTTAAGAAAGTGCCCACAACATGGTTTTACCAAAGTGCACCAAATTAATACTTTTTACAATGGTTTAAGCATGAATGACCAAGATTCACTAAATAGTGCCTCGGGGGGTAATCTTTTGGTTAAGTCTTCTAATGTCGCTTGGGATATTATTGAGAACAAGTCTAGAGTTCAAACCAAGAGTGTTCGGACCAATGTGGCTAGTGCTAGCACTAACGAGAGCGACAATAGACTTGATAAGTTTACTTCGCTTGTTGAATCACTTGCTCTCCAAGCCGCCAATAATACCAAAGCTATCACTGCCCAAGCCAATGCTATGACTCAATCTTGTGATATATGAGGGGGATCTCACTCATACACCGATTGTCTTTCGACTCATGACAATCCGGAAATGTGTATGCCGCCAACGGTACCTATTCTACGGGAGGCTATCAAGCACGTCCTCAAGGTGACCGCAACTTGCTCAGCTATCGCTTAAACAACTTTCTTTCACCACCCGGTTTTCCCCCACAAAACCCAAATAACCTCAATCACAACAATCAAAACCAACCACGTGCTCCAACTCCATATCAAAACCAAAGAAACCCATATCCACCTCAAAGAAACAACCAAGTTTACCAACAACCTGCTTATCAACCACCCGCGTACCATGCTGCTCCTCCCAACCAACCCACCGCATTACACCAAGATGTTGAAACCTACATGAGGACTAATGATGCGATAGTGTAAAACCTTCAGCAGGAAATGCTCAACTTGAAAGCAGATATGGTGAAGCAAGGGAATGATCTTCGAGCTGATATGCGAAACACTTTGGCAAGTCAAACGAATGACTTGAGGAACATGATGGCTAGTTTCTTCCCTAGTAATCAAGCCTCTGGATCGGGTTCTCTTCCGAGTAACACCGTTGCTAATCCAAGAGGGGAGATGAAAGCAATCACCACTCGAAGTGGAAAAGGTTTAAACGAACCCGAGCTTCCTACAACTACACCGGTGATTGTGACAAAGGAAAACGAGTCTCCTTCTCCAATTCCTCCATCTTCTATTCCTCCAACTTCTACTTCTCCAATTCCACCACCTTCTATTTATACCCCTCCACCACCCACGGATGTGAGTGCGAATTCTATCCCAAAGCCTTCATCTCAACCCAATATACCTTATCCTTCGAGGTTGAGGAAAGAGAAATTGAAGAACAAGGATGATATTTAGGTTTCAAACTTTCTTAAAATGTTCAAACAACTGAATTTCAATATCTCCTTTGCTGAGGCTCTCGCTCACATGCCCAAATATGCTAAAATATTTAAAGATCTTCTCAGTGATAAGGAGAAACTTCTCGATATTGCTCAGACCCAACTTAATGAGAATTGCTCCGCAGTGCTCTTAAGGAAATTACCAACCAAACTTGGTGATCCGGGTCGTTTCTTGATTCCTTGCAACATCCCGAGAGTAAAGAATTGCATGCCCCTAGCCGATCTAGGTGCTAGTATTAACTTAATGCCATTAAGTGTTTGGAAGCAATTATCTCTCCCCGAGCTAGTCCCCACACGAATGACTTTGGAATTAGCCAACCGTACGGTTGCTTATCCAGTGGGGATAGCCGAAGACGTCTTCGTCGGTGTCGACATATTCACCTTTCCGGTGGATTTTGTTGTCGTTGACTACGAGATGGACCCCCGTGTTCCATTAATCGTTGGACTTACATTCCTGAGGACCGGTCGCACTCTCATTGATGTAGCCGCAGGCGAATTAATCATGAGAGTTGGTGACGATAAAATCGTCTTCAACATGGGTAAACTTTCTAAGCAGCCTTCAGAAAACGAGAGTGTTAATTTTATTGACGTTCTTGATGAGGCTTGTGAAGAACATTTCAAAGATGCTTGTAAAAGTGGTTCTTCTTCTCTACCCATTGTTGAGACCGTTGCCTCTATTGCTACATCACTAACTCCATTTGGAGAAAGTGATTTCCTCTTGAAAGAATTTGAAGCAACTTTGGGAGATGTGGACTTGAAATATGACGATTCTCCCTCCAATTGGGATGAAGACATTCGTACCATTGAGAAACTTCTCAATGAGGACCATATTTCTCCACCATCTCCTAAGGATATCTCCATCAATGAACCGAATTTGACTACGCCTTCCATCGAAAACCCTTCGGATTTAGAGCTTAAGGACCTACCGTCTCATCTCGAGTACGTTTTCCTTGAAGATAACAAGAAGTCATCCGTCATCATCGCTAAGGACTTGAAAGAGGAAGAAAAATCCCGACTTATCGCCATGTTGAAGAATCACAAGAAAGCTATTGCTTGGAAAATCTCCGATATTCGTGGAATTGATCCTCACTTTTGCACACATAAAATTCTCATGGAGGACGACTTTAAACCCACTATTCAAAGCCAACGAAGGGTGAATCCTAAGATCCATGCCATTATCAAAAAAGAGGTTATCAAACTTCTTAATGCGGGCATGATCTATCCTATCTCGGATTAACCGTGGGTTACTCCCGTCCATTGTGTGCCTAAGAAAGGCAGAATCACCGTTGTTCCCAATGAAAACAACGAGTTGATTCCTACTCGTCTCGTTACAGGGTGGAGAGTTTGTATAGACTACCGCAAACTCAATGATGCTATGAGAAAGGATCATTTTCCCCTTCCTTTCATGGACCAAATGCTTGAACGTCTAGCGGGTAATGACTATTACTGCTTTTTAGACGGTTTCTCCGGGTATTTTCAAATTCCCATCGATCCCAAAGACCAAGAGAAAACCACGTTCACTTGTCCTTATGGAACATTTGCCTACAAAAGAATGCCTTTCGGCTTATGCAATGCTCCTGGGACATTTCAAAGGTGTATGATGGCTATCTTCCATGACATGGTTGAAGAAACTATGGAAGTCTTCATGGATGATTTCTCGTTTTATGGTGATTCTTTCTCTTCTTGCCTTGACAATTTAGAACGCATGCTTAAGCGGTGTGAAGACACTCGCCTTGTTCTAAATTGGGAAAAATGCCATTTCATGGTAAAAGAAGGCATCGTGCTAGGACACAAAATCTCTAAAGCCGGTCTTGAAGTGGACTGTGCTAAAGTCGATGTTATTGCTAAATTGCCTCCACCTTCAACCGTGAAGGGTGTGAGAAGTTTCCTCGGTCATGCGGGCTTCTATCGCCGATTCATTCAAGATTTTTCTAAAATCGCTCGCCCGATGACCCACCTCTTGGAAAAAGATACTCCTTTCATCTTTTCCAACGAGTGTCTTGAATCCTTCAATCTTCTTAAGGATAAGCTAACTAAGGCACTGGTCTTGGTTACCCCTAATTGGGAGCTACCTTTTGAGTTGATGTGTGATGCTAGCGACTTTGCTATTGGAGCTGTTTTGGGCCAAAGAGTGAACAAACACTTCCAACCAATCCATTACGCTAGCAAGACAATGACGGGGGCTAAATTGCATTATACCACTACCGAAAAAGAGCTTTTAGCAGTAGTGTATGCTTTTGAAAAATTCCGCCCCTATCTTGTTCTTTCTACCACCATCGTGTATACCGATCATTCCGCGTTGAAGTACTTGATGACTAAGCAAGATTATAAGCCAAGACTTCTTCGTTGGGTTTTGCTACTTCAAGAATTCAACATTGAAATTCGTGACAAAAAGGGAGCAGAAAACCTAGCCGTGGATCATCTAAGTAGACTTGAGGATCCTTATCAGGGGGATCATCCGAATCAAGAGATCAATGACTCTTTTCCCCTTGAGGCCTTAATGTCTATAAATCCAAATCTAGATGACACCCCGTGGTTTGCGGACATTGCAAACTACTTAGCGGGTGAAATTCTCAAGGAAGGGTTAACGTCCCAACAAAAGAAAAAGTTCTTTAAAGATATTGAACATTATTTCTGGGACGACCCTTACCTCTTTAAACAATGTGCGGATCTTGTCATTCGTCGATGTGTTGATAGGCCGGCAGCGGTACAAATCATTGACGCTTGCCATAAAGGACCCACCGGTGGTCACTTTGGTCCCAATTACTGTGACAATCCGTCAATTTATGGTTGATATTCTATTCTCAGATATTATTTCAAAACATTATTTTAATGTTATATTATGAACTCACTTATTTTGGGAAGAAATTTGGATTTACGTCTTGAAGTAGCATCGACTACGTCTAAACCGGAGGATTCTACGTTACGTGCTCACGTTTACATACACCGTCTTTGGTGACGGTCCGACATTTCAGAAAATAAATTTGTCCGTGAATATTATTTTGAGATTTTAAATTTGAGTTGGTTCATAAACTCACAAATTTACGAGAAGAGATTAGGACTTACGATTTTATTTTAACGTCCTTTACGACTAAACCGGAAACCTTAGGATTACGTATTTACGTTTTCGAACTCCGTTTTTGATGAGACAATTTTTATTAGATTCGTTTTGTGCCGTTGATTCATAATTTATAAAAACGTTTTTCGTAAAACGACCCGAGGGCACGCAAATCGAGGAAACTAGAATCGAGGAATACCCGTAAATAAATGGGGATGAGACAAGATAACTCTTGCCCCACCCCCATAACATGTGGTGGCCAAGCTTCCATGACACACCCTTGTGTGTCAAAATTAAGCTAAGTTGTGGACACTTGTCCTCCTAAGTTTACCAAAACCACCCAAGACTTAAAAATACTAACTCAAACAACACACACTCATTTCTTACATGCAAAACCATCTAAAATCTCTCTCTACTCTCCCATGGCCGTTCATATCACCACCACCACCACAATAACCATCAAAAATTTACCATAAACAAAGGCTACAATCTACATATGATGATGTCCTTTTAAAGATATGAAGATTGGAGGTGATCTTAACTTAGGAAAAGGAGTTTTCATTAGGTTAAAGGGCTGATTTCATGGAGGTCTTCATCCATCCAAAGGACTCAAGAAGTTGCCTTGCTAAAGTTGAAGATTTGATAACAAGAACCAAGTCTTGTTCATCAAAAACCTCATCTTTTCATCACTAATGGTGGTATAGAGATTGCTCTTCCTCATCTTCTTGTTATTTTGATTATGTAAACATGTATTTTATTTCCTATTGTATATGTATATGATGATTATATGATGATAAAAATGTTATGTGGGGATTTGGTGTTGATAAACATGATTAAAAAGGTGAAAAACCATAAGAAACAAGGTTAAAATCTTGCTTAAATTACATGGCTGTATAAAACAGTAAAGAAACAGGTCATGGACTGATAAAATGATGAAGTAGAATCCATTTACAGTAAGCTATATGTCTTGTACACATGTGAGAGTTGGCCATGCAATGGAATCAAAGTAATGAGTGAGATATGATCAAAACAAGTTTAAGGTATAAATCTGAGTTCACTATTTTGGACGATTTTTAGAAACTATTTAGAAGATGATTCAACAGTAGCTATAGAAGAGTTAAATGTAGCAAATATTATGTAGTTTATGTGATAAAAATTTGAGCTCCTATCTCCATATAGAACTCAAGATATGGCAGTTTCGGTGAAAGTGAAGATAAAAATCAGATTTTTGAAAAATAAAGTATAATACTATTATATAAGCACTCAAAATTATATTGTATAAAATGTAAAGTTAAAACCCACTAACTCATGAATTTTATTTATATACATATGTTAAAGGTTAAATAAGTGGACATTTTATAAAAATGATAACTTGTTAAGTTTTATAAGTTATAAAACTATAAACATGATTTTTACGACTTTTTCGGCTAATACCGTAAAATTAACGTTTTTGTTAAATAAAACTTAGATGGTTGGACCCGTCTAATGTAAACTTTATAAAACTTATATACTGATATATAGACATGTATAACAAGTAAAAACCGATAAAACCCGAACTATAGGACATACGGACGTTAACGGACTAAATTAACGTTATTGGACGAATAATACAACAAAAATGGACTAAAACACTTATAAACTTATCATTGGACTTAACCCATTTAGGCCCAACTTGTAATGTGTAGACACTGATAATATAAGTATAAAATGGATTAAAACAAGTTAAATAACTTATAATAAGCCTATTGGACTTAAAACGTGTAAATAGGTAAAACTAGTAAACTAGTATAAAAGTTATCGACATATAACACTAAAATGAGTAAACGAGAATATGTAAACCCACTTGATCATCATATATATATAATAATCATATGTATACATAATTGTTATTTTGTAAATTCATTGGACATGAGTCTAAGACCGAGTACTATTTGTCTAGGTTTCCGTGATTGAAGCACGTATCGTACGTCCGAATTGCCGATAACCCGCCTTCCCACATCAACGTGAGTTCATAGCCTCGCACTATTTTAAATGTTTTTATAAATGTTTTATAAACCCGCGAGGGGGATAACATGTTAGTTTTTATAAAATAGGACACCATTTGTCCCGATTGTTTGTTTATTGATTTTGGACCCGAATGATTGAATGACCCGATTGTATGACCCGATAAATGATTAAAGGACCCGATAGATGAAATTAAATGGATTATTAAAGTTAGGTTATGTCACTAAAAGTCCCATTAGCATGAATTGTTAACTACCGGGATTTGGTAGACGCTTATGCATTTAATAGTACTATTTGGGGACGATCACCCCAGTTCGTGCCTTGACGGTTGATCCCCGTCGTGCCACATTGATTGGTAAGCGAATTTATGTATGAGAAGATTTCCATAGCGTGACCTTTGTGACGACACGCTACTTTAGATGGGCAAAAATTGGTATCGGGTTAGCTACCCGTTTTGGTTTTAGTAAGGTAACAATGTCATGCGGCTTATAATAATCCAATCACCGAAATATTACTAGACGCTCCGAATTACGATGTATTGCCTGACTAGCAATACAGGGTCATACTATTGATATTATGTTTGTGTTTTGGTTTTCATAACCATATTCATATAAGGGTTTTTATTTGATTTTATACAACGTCATAAGACGTATTGTATGACATTTTTACGACATTGGCTCGTATAATGATTTTTAAGGCTTTTTATAACCATATTCATATAACGGTTTTATTTAATCTATACAACGTTGCAAAACGTATTGTATGGTGTTTTTAACGACAATGATCCGTATAATGATTTTTATGGCAAATACCTATATTATGATTTTCGATAAGGATTTGTATAAAATGACTTTGGCTATTTTATGGCCTATTAAAATGATTTGTACAAAATGATTTCAGTAATAATTTTATACCGATATTATATTGATGGATTTTATCAAACTCTATGAATTCACTCGGCGTTATCGCTGACCTTTTCTTTTAACATGTTTTATCTCAGGTACTTGAAGGTAATTCTCGGGAAGACGACAAGAATTCATGGCCCGCACTTAAACAATATTTTCCATTCAAACACTTTGTAAAACTTTGTATGAAATGTAATGACTTGGGACCTATGTAACCTTGATATTTATGAATGGAAATGATTTATTATTAAACGACGCGATTTTTATGCGTTGTCTATGATGTGAGTAATGTGCTATCCCGTAACACCAACTAGTCTTCCGCTGTACTAAGTTGTATAAATTTGGGGGTGTTACAGTTTGGTACCAGAGCTCTCGTTATAGAGAACGAAAGATTTTTAAAACTAAGGTTTTGAATAAAACATTTCAAAATCTTTTTAACTATAAACATTTTTCTAAAAATGTCTAAAAATCTTTTGACTATAACGGTGTTGAAGAATTCCCGAGTTACCGACAAGGCCAGACTGAGAAGTGTTATTTTAATACATATATAACTTGGATTATATATATATATATATATATATATATATATATATATATATATATATGATGTAATTTTATTACATGATTGTTTGATAATTATTTTGATATTTATACGAGGTATTTATACGACGTAGATTGTCACAAGGAACCCTAAATCCCCTAGTAAATTAATCGAAGCTATCCTCGTAGGAATTCTAGCTATCCTAGATCTAAACCAAGTTGTGGATATTTATGATCCCAACAAATGGTTGATATTCGTAAGAAATGTAGATATTAGCTGATTGTGATATTGAAGAAGAATTGGCGAGATTAAAACTGATATCGATGTCATGACGATCTTTTCTTATAGAGTGGAGTTTGACAAAACGTTACCACCTAGAAAGATGTCATCTGATTCGTTGTCATCCAATTCTTAAAGTGAAATCGAAAGGGTGAATGTCGCACTTGAGGCTGTACTTGGAACCATTTCCCAAAAGCCTCATGCCACTAGTACCTTTCCGAGAAGTCTAATTGAATGTGTGAGTCGTATCATACTAGTGACTCATTTGATAACTATTGATGAAAAAGCTATAGGATTGAAAATTAAGTGTTGATCATATCGAGCTTTTATTGCCCTTTTAAGTTCTAAGAATGAGATTAAAGTATTGGGAAATGAAGTAGGATATCGAATTGAGTATAAGTTGATTGAAACTTGAATAAAGTAAAATTTAACCCGTATGGAATATGAGATTGTTAAGAGGAAGTCGTTAAGTTCTGTCATTGAATTATAAGGTTTTAATTGATTGTAGGTTTGTGTTAAGGGTTGTTCCTAGGCCATTGTCCAATGACGAGGATGCCCAGTGTCCAACAAATAAATTGAAGAAATCATCTTCTGAATTGGGACCGATGGATCTTCCGGGACAGGTGGAACCCCCATAACTCTTGTAGATTAGTATTCACTGTGGTATCTTTTGAAAATAATCCCTAACTTAACTGAGACATCAGTTGATAGGATGAGTTCATGAAATTGTATGACATAGTGACACATAATGTGTTACGGTACAATTTTGACTTGTTTGTGATGAATGAAAAGACTACCATTGATTGCTAAATTCTACATGTATCCATGTTATCTATCTTTTCTTGCTTCTTCCTAATGCTCGCATTAGTGATGCAACCATCGAACAAGTACTCATCTCGAATTAAGTTACGTTGTGGATTATTCTTTTTGAGTGCCATCGAGGTCATGAACCTCATGATTAATTGGCTAATCTCATTTCCTATCATATCGTAGTAAATTCTTGGTGAACAAGCTTTCATCACTCTTCTGCAGATCACTCATTGTTTTTATAACGTTAAAACAGTATCCCTTGAGAAAAATTGAATTTTCATCACTATAAGGGTTATTCAAAGTGAGATTTATAAGTGATCATTATCGAAATGAAGTTGTTTATAAAACACCTTAGAAAACTTAATTGTTTCATAATAAAGAAAATCTTTGTAAACTTATTTTTGATTCTTATTTAAGAATTAAGCATGAAAATGTTTTTATCATAAACATGATGATAAAATTTTGACGAACTGAGTATTGCATCGTAAATCTTGAAATTGTATATAGTTGCGTGCCTACATACAATTTGGAATGACTATGCAAGACTGATTAGTAGTCACCATAAAACTAATGAATAAACACTACATTTTCTTTGAAGATTGTGAAGGATTAAAATTTATGAGATCTGCAAGAAGTGAAAATAGGGACATAGTGTTAGGGACACCTACATATGTGCCTGTTAGCATCTATTCTTCTGAGCTGAATTTACTCATCTGTGGAAATTGTCTTATTTGACAATTGACAATTCTTTCTTGTCCAATTCTCCCGTAGTGAGATACTTAGGAAAAGTATCTGATTACCGAGTGTTGATACCCGACTGGATGTATCGACGTTCCTATCATTTCTTTTGAGTTGATTTCATTTGAATGACCTGGGTAACGATCCGAGGAGCTTTCGAATGCGTACTCAAATTATGAAAACATGGGATATATTCATATTCATTAAATGTTTTCGTCTGTGTCTGATTTGAAATCCTCTCGCGTAGATTATGCGTTGACCTTACTCTTTTAATAGTAGTTGTGTCTCCTGATATCCTTGAATCTGTGAAGGATTATGAGTTATTGTTAGTCTTTTGAGAAGTTCACATCTTATCGACGGCAATGCAACTGGAAAGTTGATTGTGCCCGTAGAATGGATTGATTGATTATGACATGACGACATTGTCTTAATTGATAGGAACTCGAGTAGAATTCCCCTAAATGATAAGATGTTGATTATCAAAAGTGATTTAAATAATTCTTGATGGATGACCATATCCTGCATTTAGACTTGAGATTATATTGTGATTGGTTGTAAATTAGTCATAGATATTATAATCTAGAAAGAACCTAATATGAATTTATTAAAAGATGTTTCGGTTATCTGAAACTATAGGAAGTATTTGTTGATAAATTACCTAAACTTTCGCCATTAAGGCAAGTTGAAATTGGTATTGATTATATTTCCGGTGCTGCACTTATGGCTTGTGCACTGTACGTCAGCACCATCTAAATTAAAGGAATTACCGTACAACTTAGAGAGTTGTCGGAGAAAGATTTTATTATAACAAGCCTGTCATCCTGAAGAGCTATGGTGTTATCATTCCTTATATTTATAGATTACTGTGACTGAGTAAATTGACAATCAAAAACGATACCCATAACTCGAAATGGAAGATTTGTTCGATCATTTACAAGGTTCTAGCGTATGTTTTAAAGATTTGATCCACGGCATGGCTATTATCAACTTCGCGTCTGCGAAGAAGATTATCTATTCCAATCACTACATCCGGTAATTGTAATGAGCATTATGAGTTTCACGTGATGTCGTTTGGATTGACTAATACGCATGTAGCATCCATAAATTTGGTGAATCTCGTGTGTAGGCTGTAATTTGATGAGTTCATGCTCGTGATCAATAAGGACCATTTGTTTGTTTATAAGAATAAGAATGAGTTAATAATTATTTATAGATTGCCCTGAATTGGCCGAACAATAAAAACATGTACCTTAAATATTTAACATAAGACTTAAAACTTAATCCTTTACATAAAATGACCATTGGATTAATAATGGTAAGATGTATGCATATTGACTCTTCAAAAATTTAGAGCCCTTTTAAGACTTTGGATTTTACCAAAAAGAAATGGAAATATGTTTTGACAAATGTTTTGACAAAGGACTTTAAGGGATTATTCCCTTATACACAAACCATTTAACTAAACTTCTGTTTAGGGGTAAATGTTTGTGTATACCTCAAGATAACCTAAAAGGGATTGAGGAAACCATTTAAACCATAACTTGAAATTTGAAACGATAATTTTTGCTTTTCAAACTAAGAAAATTTTGACCAAAGTATAACCAAAGATTTTTCGAACATTTACGAATCTTATTAATTATTTTCGATAAATCAACAAAAATCGTGTTAATTAAATTCAAATTTATTTTTGAACATTTTATATAATTGGTCGAACTAAGACATTTAAAATTTTTACGTTTACGTTTCATAAAAATTAAATAATTATTGTTAATTTACATGTAATAATTATCGACGCTTTAGACGTCGGATTGAATAAAACAGATAAAGATAATAGTAAAGACGAAACTAAAACATAGAAGATATGAAGAAATAATTTTTGAATAAATACGATTATGATATTTATTTCATCAGGAAAGTGAACGTAATTGCTGACACATAATATAGAATAGATAAAGAACCAATTAGGACATGTTCCTTAATAATGAAGGTGCAAAATAAATTGCCGAACGATATAAAAATAAACGATGTTTGTAAAAAGGATAATATAGATAATCAAAGGGGTTCGCGGCTAATGTGAACCATCAGAATTGAGAAGCCGATAGCGTTAAATATTTTAAAAGACCACTTGTGATTGTCTAAAATTGGAAGATTGTGAGATATAGTTATGTTGGAATTTGTAAGTATAAGTATTCTATTTATGTCATTTCTGACTAAAAGTATCTTTGTCTGAAGAAGTTGTACTAATGGCAAATTATGAAGGCAGACATCGCCTCATACATTAGTAAACGTCTAGCTATTGCAAAGGTCATCATCTGAATTTGATTCGATTTGGGTCACCGTCGACAGACTGACCAAAACTGCTAATATCATTCCCGTTAATGATAAATGCAAAAGAATTATGTAAACATGGTGTGCATGTATCGAACATCTATATAAATATCCTCGCTTCGCATCGAATTTCTAGAGATTTGCTCAGAAATCATTGAGAACGAACCTTGATGAGAGTACTATGTACCACCCCAAATCGAAGGGATGAGGTAAAGTAACGATACAAGGTAATATAAGTGTTGTTTTGTGTTTGAATGATTGACCTTTGGTAATGAACCATATAATCGTTTTCCTTTGGAAAAATTATCATTGATAATCATCGTATTAGGATTGAGATCGACTCTTGTTAGGATCTATATTAGAGCATTTGTAAGCAGGAGTTGGGATGAAGACACCCGACATACACCCATTGTGAGTTGGACATGTCTTTTAGGTTTAAGGTTTCCTATGATGGCGAACCTAACCTTGCAAAATACTCGACCCGCGAGACCTTAAATGATTGTTGAAATTAGGATCTGATTATTGACTGCCGATAGTGGGCAAGAGGTTATGTGAATATGAAATGTAGATCTTGAAGTGCCAGATGGGTAGCGAAGTTATGCCAAAATTTTAACTATGGACAAATGAATTGATGATTTGAAAGATCATGGGATATAAGTCCCCGTTGTATGGGACCATTGAGATGATGTAAAAGATTAGTTTGAAAGGCATATAAGCTGGATCTACCCTAGGACTTCAAGAGCTGCGTGAATTATGATTCGTATATCTAACTTGATAAAATATTTATCAAGTGAAAATCTGAATTCTTCTTGATAAAGTTTAGATCGGCGAAAAGTTGCATTCATCAAAAACCCGTGAACATCATGGATAGAGAAAGTAAGTCAACATTAAGCCTGATCGTATTCTCGTAGTTATGTTTGATGAAACTCGCGTATTGTAATGAATTGCACTGGTGAGAAAAGACCAAATGTGGAGGAAATACCCACATGGCTTTAACTCTATAAGAAGCGAGTAGTAAGGTAAGATGATATTTGAGGACAAAGATCCTGTTTAGGGGTAAATGTTGTGACAATCCGTCAATTTATGGTTGATATTCTATTCTCAGATATTATTTCAAAACATTATTTTAATGTTATATTATGAACTCACTTATTTTGGGAAGAAATTTGGATTTACGTCTTGAAGTAGCATGGACTACGTCTAAACCGGAGGATTCTACGTTACGTGCTCACGTTTACATACACCGTCTTTGGTGACGGTCCGACATTTCAGAAAATAAATTTGTCCGTGAATATTATTTTGAGATTTTAAATTTGAGTTGGTTCATAAACTCACAAATTTACGAGAAGAGATTAGGACTTACGATTTTATTTTAACGTCCTTTACGACTAAACCGGAAACCTTAGGATTACGTATTTACGTTTTCGAACTCCGTTTTTGATGAGACAATTTTTATTAGATTCGTTTTGTGCCGTTGATTCATAATTTATAAAAACGTTTTTCGTAAAACGACCCGAGGGCACGCAAATCGAGGAAACTAGAATCGAGGAATACCCGTAAATAAATGGGGATGAGACAAGATAACTCTTGCCCCACCCCCATAACATGTGGTGGCCAAGCTTCCATGACACACCCTTGTGTGTCAAAATTAAGCTAAGTTGTGGACACTTGTCCTCCTAAGTTTACCAAAACCACCCAAGACTTAAAACTACTAACTCAAACAACACACACTCATTTCTTACATGCAAAACCATCTAAAATCTCTCTCTACTCTCCCATGGCCGTTCATATCACCACCACCACCACAATAACCATCAAAAATTTACCATAAACAAAGGCTACAATCTACATATGATGATGTCCTTTTAAAGATATGAAGATTGGAGGTGATCTTAACTTAGGAAAAGGAGTTTTCATTAGGTTAAAGGGCTGATTTCATGGAGGTCTTCATCCATCCAAAGGACTCAAGAAGTTGCCTTGCTAAAGTTGAAGATTTGATAACAAGAATCAAGTCTTGTTCATCAAAAACCTCATCTTTTCATCACTAATGGTGGTATAGAGATTGTTCTTCCTCATCTTCTTGTTATTTTGATTATGTAAACATGTATTTTATTTCCTATTGTATATGTATATGATGATTATATGATGATAAAAATGTTATGTGGGGATTTGGTATTGATAAACATGATTAAAAAGGTGAAAAACCATAAGAAACAAGGTTAAAATCTTGCTTAAATTACATGGCTGTATAAAACAGTAAAGAAACAGGTCATGGACTGATAAAATGATGAAGTAGAATCCATTTACAGTAAGCTATATGTCTTGTACACATGTGAGAGTTGGCCATGCAATGGAATCAAAGTAATGAGTGAGATATGATCAAAACAAGTTTAAGGTATACATCTGAGTTCACTGTTTTGGACGATTTTTAGAAACTATTTCGAAGATGATTCAACAGTAGCTATACGAGAGTTAAATGTAGCACATATTATGTAGTTTATGTGATAAAAATTTGAGCTCCTATCTCGATATAGAACTCAAGATATGACAGTTTTGGTGAAAGTGAAGATAAAAATCAGATTTTTGAAAAATAAAGTATAATACTATTATATAAGCACTCAAAATTATATTGTATAAAATGTAAAGTTAAAACCCACTAACTCATGAATTTTATTTATATACATATGTTAAAGTTTAATAAGTGGACATTTTATAAAAATGATAACTTGTTAAGTTTTATAAGTTATAAAACTATAAACATGATTTTTACGACTTTTTCGGCTAATACCGTAAAATTAACGTTTTTGTTAAATAAAACTTAGATGGTTGGACCCGTCTAATGTAAACTTTATAAAACTTATATACTGATATATAGACATGTATAACAAGTAAAAACCGATAAAACCCGAACTATAGGACATACGGACGTTAACGGACTAAATTAACGTTATTGGACGAATAATACAACAAAAATGGACTAAAACACTTATAAACTTATCATTGGACTTAACCCATTTAGGCCCAACTTGTAAAGTGTAGACACTGATAATATAAGTATAAAATGGATTAAAACAAGTTAAATAACTTATAATAAGCCTATTGGACTTAAAACGTGTAAATAGGTAAAACTAGTAAACTAGTATAAAAGTTATCGACATATAACACTAAAATGAGTAAACGAGAATATGTAAACCCACTTGATCATCATATATATATAATCATCATATGTATACATAATTGTTATTTTGTAAAGTCATTGGACATGAGTCTAAGACCGAGTACTATTTGTCTAGGTTTCCATGATTGAAGCACGTACCGTACGTCCGAATTGCCGATAACCCGCCTTCCCACATCAACGTGAGTTCATAGCCTCGCACTCTTTTAAATGTTTTTATAAATGTTTTATAAACCCGCGAGGGGGATAACATGTTAGTTTTTATAAAATAGGACACCATTTGTCCCGATTGTTTGTTTATTGATTTTGGACCCGAATGATTGAATGACCCGATTGTATGACCCGATAAATGATTAAAGGACCCGATAGATGAAATTAAATGGATTATTAAAGTTAGGTTATGTCACTAAAAGTCCCATTAGCATGAATTGTGAACTACCGGGATTTGGTAGACGCTTATGCATTTAATAGTACTATTTGGGGACGATCACCCCAGTTCACGCCTTGACGGTTGATCCCCGTCGTGCCACATTGATTGGTAAGCGAATTTATGTATGAGAAGATTTCCATAGCGTGACCTTTGTGACGACACGCTAATTTAGATGGGCAAAAATTGGTATCGGGTTAGCTACCCGTTTTGGTTTTAGTAAGGTAACAATGTCATGCGGCTTATAATAATCCAATCACCGAAATATTACTAGAACGCTCCGAATTACGATGTATTGCCTGACTAGCAATACAGGGTCATACTATTGATATTATGTTTGTGTTTTGGTTTTCATAACCATATTCATATAAGGGTTTTTATTTGATTTTATACAACGTCATAAGACGTATTGTATGACATTTTTACGACATTGGCTCGTATAATGATTTTTAAGGCTTTTTATAACCATATTCATATAACGGTTTTATTTAATCTATACAACGTTGCAAAACGTATTGTATGGTGTTTTTAACGACAATGATCCGTATAATGATTTTTAAGGCAAATGCCTATATTATGATTTTCGATAAGGATTTGTATAAATGACTTTGGCTATTTTATGGCCTATTAAAATGATTTGTACAAAATGATTTCAGTAATAATTTTATACCGATATTATATTGATGGATTTTATCAAACTCTATGAATTCACTCGGCGTTATCGCTGACCTTTTCTTTTAACATGTTTTATCTCAGGTACTTGAAGGTAATTCTCGGGAAGACGACAAGAATTCATGGCCCGCACTTAAACAATATTTTCCATTCAAACACTTTGTAAAACTTTGTATGAAATGTAATGACTTGGGACCTATGTAACCTTGATATTTATGAATGGAAATGATTTATTATTAAACGACGCGATTTTTATGTGTTGTCTATGATGTGAGTAATGTGCTATCCCGTAACACCAACTAGTCTTCCGCTGTACTAAGTTGTATAAATTTGGGGGTGTTACAATTACACCACGAAGAAAGTATTCGACTCTGGATTTTATTGGCCCACCATTTATCGTGACGCTCACGACATGGTTAAACATTGTTATGCTTGCCAAAGACAAGGAAAGATCACACATAAAGATGAGATGCCTCAAAATTTCATACAAGAATGTGAAATCTTTGATGTCTGGGGTATCGTCTTTATGGGGCCATTTCCATGATCTAAAGGGAACAAGTACATCCTCGTAGCCGTTGACTATGTTTCTAAATGGGTTGAAGCCAAGGCTCTCCCTACGAACGATGCGAGGGTGGTTGTGAACTTTTTGAAGCAGCTTTTTGCTCGATTCGGTGTTCCTCGTGCTATTATCAGTGACCACAGGACTCATTTTTGCAATGATCAATTTGCAAGAGTCATGGCTAAGTATGGTGTCAATCACCGTCTTTCCACCGCCTATCATCCCCAAACCAGTGGTCAAGCCGAGATATCCAACCGTGGATTGAAGCGAATTTTGGAGCGTACTGTGGGAGAGTATCGTGCCTCGTGGGCCGATAAGTTAGATGATGCTTTGTGGGCTTTCCGTACTGCTTATAAGACCCCGATTGGTTGTACACCTTATCGTCTTGTGTACGGGAAAGCATGACACCTCCCTATCGAGCTGGAACATAAGGCATACTGGGTCTTGAAGTGGGCTAACTTCGACATCAACAAAGCCGGTGATCTTTGGAAGATTCAACTCAACGAGCTAAATGAACTGAGTAATGAAGCTTACGAGAACTTATTGATCTACAAGGAGAAGACCAAGATCATCCACGATGCAAGGATTAAGAACCGAGAGTTCCACGTTGGTGATCAAGTCTTACTTTTTAACTCTCGGTTGAAGATCTTCTCGGGCAAGTTGAAGAGCCGTTGGTCTGGTCCATTCACCCTCACCAAAGTCTTTCCATATGGCACCATTGAGCTTTCTCAGCCAAATGGGCCTAATTTCAAGGTGAATGGCCAGCGTTTGAAGCTGTACTTTGGTGAGGACATCTCTCATTAGATGATTCCATCCCTCACCACGTTTCCCATGAACTAATTTTGGGTCGAGTCAGGCTCGTGACTCGGTTATAAAAAACAAGCGCTTCTCGGGAGGCAACCCGTGATCTATCCTTTATCGTTTTCATAATAAGTGTTGGGGGGAGCCCCGTATGTGTTGGTTGTCTTGTTTCTTGTGTTGTGCAGGGATTAAAGCTTCAAATATCCACTCTTGATGACATTTACGAACCGTGATCCCGTGTTCCCATCTTCCCGGTTCTATCCTAAACTCTCGTGATTCAATATTAAATATCTTATATGTTCACATTGAAATCACTATAGTTGTCCTTTCCTTAGCAAGATTTTAACAAAGTGCACAATGTCATAAGTGCAGGGGAGTTTACTCCCACATGCTTAAACATTGAGGACAATGTTTATATCAAGTGTAGGGGGGACTTCTATCGAAGTAGAGGGTCTTTTCCATGAATTTGCCCTCATTTTAACCGGAAAATTTGATTTTTCGACATTTTTCAAAATTTTTAATCTATTTGGCCTAGTTGTATAGTTGTATTTTCCTTTGTTATGGTTATTTTCTTTCCATTGCTAGAATAAATTTTCAATAAAGTGGTTTTAAAATTTTTCAAAGTCGTGAATAATTTGATTCAACCCGAGTTTACTTATCTAAGTTTACTCTAGCTAGTATCCTTAACATGTTTAACTCAAGTTTTGCTAGGCTTTTATATTGGGAGCTTTAAAACGCGAAAGTCTTAACTCTCACGGGTTAAGAACAAGAACTTTTCACAAGCTCCTATAAGTGATCCTAGAGAGTTGTTTATCAAGGGAACTTTAAAATGCAATTTCTAAACTTGAAAAAGTCTAAGAATTTGCAAGATCCTATAGATGACTCGAAAACCCAAAACTTTGATTTAATAGGCTAAGCATCCACGAGTCTCATTCCTTGATATTTTAAACTATGGAGGACGAGAGATGATATAGTCAATTATAAGTTTGGTATTCTTTCATGAATTTATGTGAGTTAATTATGAGCCTATTCTCCCATCGCTTGTTAATAAATTTATCTGCAATAAATAAGGTTGTACGATTTGAAAAGTTACTTAGCTTCTAGCCCAAGATCGTTTAAAAGTTGCTCGGTATTAATTAGAGTTCATAGCCAAGGCATAACTTATTGAAGCGGGATGCGAAGATTGGCGAGTCCGAAAAGGCCCTAACAAGGCATGAGGGCTACATTTTGTTGCCAAAGATCCAAAAGTGATGTGAAGAATCATTTGTCGAAAATCAATATGAAGGATCGAGACACACGACGAAAAGAAAATACTCCCCAAAAGATCATGGATAAGTCTATCCAAAAAGGCCCTAACAAGGTATGAGGATAAATAGATCCAAGTCCTAAAAGGAGGCGGATCGTTGTATATCAAAGTCCAAAATAAAGATTAGAGAAAAATGAAGAAGTCTTGGTCCAAATATGAAGAATCTCTCAAAAAGTTCAAGTGAAGAAATTCTTATTATGAAGAGAAGACCATTATTTCATGAACGTCTCTCAAGATTCGAAGTATGAAGTCGCTGCCAAATATCGATCCGAGAAAGGTCTCAAATCGTGAAGCGAGTTATGCCAAGATATGAACTTTATGAGGTCCCGAGAAGCAGTTTTAAAAGATTTTGTCCTTTAGCTAACTATTGATTAAATCGTTCACTTTATTTTCGGCCTAAATAACTATCGAAATAAGTCAAACAATGCATCCTCGTGATCATCCAAGACAAAAATAAAATATAAGAGATACACCTAGGAATAAGGGAGTCTAAGTAAATAATTAGCCCACATGAATTCGTGTTAGTTTGCTAACTTATAATAACAATGATCTCGTTTTTAAGCTTGTTATGGGGAACGTGAAACTTGAGGATGATAAACATTCATGGCAGCCAAAACCCGATGTAAGTCTTTGATTTCTTTACTTGTTTCTATCTTTTTATTTTCCTTAAATGTTTAGTATTTAATAAAGGCCGAGGTGGGTTATTTGTGATGGAAATTGTAAACCGTGCTTTAAAATTAATGCATTGCATGAGGGCATTGCAATGGTCAAGTGTAGGGGATTTAATAAGTGTGAAAACACTTATCCTTTTACCACTTATTTCCAATAATAACATGACGAAAACGTGTATTTTATGTCGTAAAAGTCGGAATTATGCGTGGTTTGTGTTTTTATTATGTTTTAGGACCAAAAGATGAAAAAGGAAGAAAACACGGGCTTTCACGGGCTTTTATCGAAGAAAACGAGAAAAGACGAAGTCAAGAGATCAAGAGTGCTTAAAGAACAGATGTCCAAGACCTATTCTAAAGATTTATCGAAGAAAAAGTCTAAAGACGAAAGTTTAATGAAGTCGAAGAACTCAAGTCTAAATTAAAGAAGAAGATTATTAAGACAAAGCTCAAATCCTGAGACGACGTCGAGTAAAGACAAAGAATTAAATCGATTCGTGAATAAAAGAAAGAAGGAAGCATACCACACATGTGTTGATCCCAAACTTAGATCGATTAGCTTTGTGTATACGAGATTAGATCAAGTATAGCACATAGAGAAACCTTTGTATATGCTTTGTGAATCTAAGTGTTATGCGGAATTTAACACTTAAACAAGAACACACAAGATATAAACAAACTTTCACTTTGATTATCAATGTCGAACTTGCTTACAATGAAAGGTGTTTATAAACGAATACTTATGTAAAACTTGATATTGAACATTAACCTAAAGGCCTTCTTTTATAGACTAAGAAGCCTTGTACAATAAGCAACGTATCAACTATTCTAGGTAAAGATAAACATAGAAAATACATTGTCGTTTCTATCCTTACTAGAAGTATTCTAGAATATAATAAACGTGTAGCTTATATCTTTCATCAGTGCTTGTCTTCAATCTGTCAACGCTTGACTTTAACTTGTCAACGCTTGAGCTGTCAGCGCTTGCTTTGTTCCTGTCAACGCTTGTTTTGTTCTTGTCAGCGCTCAAGTGATCTGGCCTTAATTTATTCCCAACAATCCTCCCCTAAACTTGATATCCACTCTTATGATCAAGTTTCTGAATAAGCATTAAGAACTTGGAGGAGTCTGACAAACCTTCTCATATTGGTAATGAATAAATCTGATCAAATTCTTTGCCACGTCACTTGAATAATCTATCTCCAGCTTAGTGTCCTTCATCTTTTCCAAAACAGCCTTGGATATGAAATACTGAGCATCCACAAGTAGATACTCAGCAAACTTTGTAGAGCTCAAATGATATACACCAGCAGCTGAATATAACCTCCATTGAAGACCACTGAGGTCATCTTCAAGATCCTTCCATATTTCAGGATCTTCTTCATTTGTCCCACACATTCTTTTAAATGTGGTCCAAAGTTTTATTCCATTAGCTGAAGTTGGTGCTTCAGCCTCATACTTGGTCTCTAGTAACCTCCAATGGTCCACCAAGTCTTCTCTATCACAACTTGCAAATAAAGATATGAGAGTGGTAAAAGTGTGTACCTCCTTGCCAAATCTGCCAATCTTCCAAAATCCACATTCATCCTCATCATAACTCACAATTGGATTCCTGGAATCTAATGGTAACACCTGCACCATATCTGAAGCTTCTAATGGGGAGAGCTTGAGGCTCTTTCTTATAACTGCTTCACTTGGATATAGTGGATTCATATCTTTTGGAAACTCAAGTTTAAATCCCTTCTTCACTGGTCTGGGAACTATCATAGCTTTCTTGATTTCCATTTCTTCTGCAAGTTGCTCCTTTCTTTCATCTGAAAGAAGTCTAAGAGTGTTTGCTTCCTGCACTCTCACCCAAATAGGATAAGCCCTATGTTCCAACTCATCAAATGTCAAAGCCTTCAACTTCTGATGTGTCCATCCAACTCCATGACATCTGAGCAACATAAAGTAGAGCTCTCTTCTATCCCTTTTCAATTCTGAGAGAATATTGCTTGCCTTGTGCTTCAAAATCACCTTACAATCCTTCTAAACTCTAAGAAGAAGCTCCAAACCCCATATTTGATCTGAAATGGTCAAGTCTGGATTATCCATGCAGCTTTCTTCCCAAGAATTGTACATTTGAACCACCTCTGGCATGTCAAAGTCAACCTGCAATTTTAAGTCTCTCAACTTTTCCCTAGCAAGCTCATCACCATACTCAAGCCTTTCAGGTTCTATAATCATCACACTTGAGTCTGAGCTAGCTCCTTCACTTTCTTCTTCAGAAGTCACAACAAATGATGACTTTTCCTTTTCACCTTGTTCCATCATTTGTTCAGCCAATCTTCTATCAAATTCAACTTGGGCTGCATCCTTTGGAACAATTTATTCTACCAATTTACCCTTACCCTTATATGATGGTGCAATGGTTGGTAAGGTAGATGGTAATACCTGAGTAGAAACTTCCTTGATGATAGATGATGACTGGAATACATCACCTTCATGTGCAGGTCTGTCAACGCCCAAATTTCCTCTATCAGCGCCCAAAATACTTCTATCAGCGTCCAAATTTGCCTTGTCAACGCTCAAATATTTTCCCTCAGCGCCTTGTGTAACCTCTCTCAACATAGCTGTAAATGATAAATTTAGATTGGTTGGAGAGATTAAGGACGTATCAAAACTTGTTTGTTCCTTCAAAGTTGTAAGGGCTTCAGCAACATCCATTGATTGACCATCTTGGTTGCCCTTATCACTCAGATTTCTTTGATCTTCCTCCCCTTTGGAAGACTCCTCCATACCCCTCCTAGCATGATCACTCTCCAAAACAACAATCCTCTACCTCAATTGCTTGAGTTCAAGGCCTTGAGAACTAATAATTTGTACTAAGTCTGCATTTTGCTTTTGCAAGCTAATGCAGACTGCCGTCAATTCCAAAAGAGTCATTGGTTCCAGTCTGCCCTCTTCTGAAATGGGGATTTGACCTCCCAAGTCAGGTTCATTGGGCAAAGATGAGGACTTAATTATGGTGGGACTGCCTTGGCCAGCATCTAAGCCAGAACCAATAGTCCCAGCCTCATCCAGGTCACCAGCCACACTTGTGGTGGTGGTTCTCTCTGCTTCATGGCTAGGACCACCAGAGGAGAACACTCCAGTAGTCCTTTGGCGTTTTGTCAACCTATATTCAGGTGGTGTGGAAGATGGTGTGGAAGAATGGGTAGATGTGGGTTGGTTAAGGGGTGTTTGGGATTGTGAAGGTTGTGTGTCAGCGTTGGAAATAGGCACATCAACGCCAACATTTGATGTGTCAGCGTCAAAGGGTTCTTGGTCAATTTGCATTTGTTCAGGTGAGGGTAAAGGTTCAGGAATGGGTTCAAGTTGTGGTTGAGGTTCAATTTGAGGTTGGGGGTCTGGTTGGGGTTGTGCTGCTGCAATAACAGCAAGCATGGTTGGGGTTAAAGGTAAGTCTCTATGGGGTGGTGAATTCATCTTCGTAAAAATAGCTTTCTTTTGTTCAGGGATCTTATAAAAATCATTGTGATTCCTTGAACAATAACCTTGATCATCAAAAATCATTTGCAGAAAACGGGGATAAGCGAAAGTCATTTTTGTCCCCTTGTTTTTACACATCCCTTCAAAAATCATTTTAGAATAGTTATATTTTTGCCCTGTTGCAATGCACACAATAGCACTGGCAATGGATCTATTGATCTCATTGTGTGCAGTACATTTGGGACTCAAACATTGAAGGAGGATGTGAATGAGGTACTTCCAGGCTGGGGGAAATTCCTGCTTATGATACTTATTAAGAGTACCTTCATCAGGAAAAGGATATCCCAAAGCCCTAAGCCCTTGTTCTATTTCAGATATGGGAAGGATGGCTACACCATCAGCATCATCAAGATGCAAGGCCTGGCGTACTAAGGCCTCAGTAACCACCCAAGACCTCCCATGAACAATAGAAGTTAATGTGGTCACTCCACTAACTGTTGAGGAACTGACAGTGTTCCAAAACTGCTTAATGTGTGTGACAGGAATAAGTGGTGCATGAGAAAGAGCATACCTTAGAGGGGATGCGTTCAAATACGCCACCATTTGTGTGTATTGAGGAAACAAATCATTATCAACAACAAGATAAGCAATCATGTTGTGTTGAGACTTGAACCCCAATTCCAATTCTGCTGAGTTAAACTTTGGTGCCATTGATGAAAGCTGGTAATTTGAAAGTGTAGAAGATGAAGTTGATAAGAGAAAAGTGTTAGACAAGAATTATAGATACCCTGTTTAAAAATAGGAGCCAAATTTATAGGAGATAAAGAATGCATGTGATTGGCCTAGAAATAGGCAAAGATTTTCAAAAACTAATCATGAAAATATTGAAAAAGTTATAAGTTATCTCATGCATTAAATGAAAGTAACAACTCCTAAAATTACGGCTTGAAAATATGTCAAAAAGTAACAACTGGGTAGGTCCCATTGATTGTCAACGGTCAAAAATAACCTATCAACGCCCAACGGCTATAATCTTGTCAACGTTCGCCTAAAGCCATGTCAGCGTCCAATTTGGTCACAACAACGCTTGGAAAAATCTTGTCAGCGTCCAAAAATAAAATTGTTTTTTTTTTTTTAAAAGTGAAAAATGACCTTAACAAGTAATTTATCCTAGAGAAGATAACCAAAAGCTGATAATTATTATAGGGCGGCAAGCACTGTCCAGTTATGCACACTTGCATAAGCAAGATAGACATAACAGTCCTCTAGTGTCCCTTGCTAACCAAAATTCTTAACAACAAAGTTACCTTATAAAATCCTTGTTACTCCCAGGTAAATCCCATATCAAAATCATTCCCAAGTCTCCCAACAGACCACAACCAATTCTAGGCCAAAAATGTCTTGGCAGCATGCAAAGTTGATATACTATGCATGCTACAGTGCCTCATGGTTTAGTAAAACTAACCCATACTCACCTGTGGACACAATCTAGAATTATGATAAGAGTATCATATGGATACCCAAACATCCTAAAGGTTCCTAAAACCTTCCCTTAAACGATGATACAAAAAGTTTGCTAAAATCATGCATGAACATAAAAAATTTATGTCAAGATAGGAATGAAACATTCCAACCATCATCCATAAATAAAAACTTGTCCAAATGCTTCTCCATTGATCCATAAGCAACTCTGTATCCAATGGTATACTGCTAACACCATCTGCACATTTAGATTGAAAACCACAAAACTAACATTGTTGCTGACAACGCCCCGATAACACACAACAGCGTTGAAGGAACCTTTGTCAGCGTTAGACAATTATATTGCTGACAACGTTGCAAAAAAACACTTATCAGTGTTCAAGCAACCTTTGTCAGTGTTAGAAAAATATAGTGGAAAATCTAAATCATCAATAAGACCAATAATAATAATGCATCATCCTGTACATACTTTTACAAAAAGAAACCAAAACACATATTAAGTGAGATTAACCATTCCAATACTTGTTACCAAGTATTGAAATCTTCCAGTATCAAAAGGTTTAGTTAATAAATCTGACACATTTTCCTCAGTGTCAACCCTATCTGGTTGTATTAAACCTTTCTCAAAGCAATCTCTTATAAAATGGTGTCTAATTTCTATGTGTTTAGTTTTAGAATGATGTACAGGATTCTTAATGATGCATAAAGTACTATTATTGTCAACAAATATCTTAGTATGCATGAAATTATACCCATAATCCAACAGCTGGTTCTGAATCCACAACACTTGACCACAACATGCTGCTGCAGCCACATACTCTGCTTCAGTTGTAGAATTAGCCACCACTGTTTGTTTCTTGCATTGCGAAGATATTAACCTGCTCCCAAGAAACTGACATCCACCAGTTGTGGATTTCCTATCAAACTTATCACCTCCATAATCACTATCTGAATATGCAATCAGCTCCAATGGTGAATCCTTTGGGTACCACAAACCAAGACTGGGAAAGCATCTTAGGTACCTAAAGATCCTCTTCACAGCATAAAGGTGACATTCTTTGGGAGTCACTTGATGGCGTGCACAAGCACACACAACAAACATAATGTCAGGTCTGGAGGCAGTAAGATACATCAAGGATCCAATCATGGATCTATAATGCCTAACATCAACATCTTTCCCATCTCCAATCTTTCCCCAAGGGTGTTCTCTATCCATAGGAGTAGTAGCCCTCTTTTCATGTGGAGAAAAGCCAAACTTCTTCAAGATCTCAGCAACATATTTGTCCTGGGAGATGAAGGTACCATCTTCTTTCTGCTGAACTTGTAAACCAAGAAAGAAGTTCATCTCCCCCATAGCACTCATCTTGAATTTGTCTGTCATGAGCTTGGAGAAATCCTCACTCATCTTTGGATCAGTAGACCCAAAAATGATATCATCAACATAGACCTGCACAAGCAACACATCCTTGCCTTTCTTCTTTGTAAATAGTGTCTGATCTATGGTGCCCCTCTTGAATCCATTGTCCACCAAATAGGTAGACAAAGTACCATACCATGCTCTAGGGGCTTGATGAAGGCCATACATAGCCTTTTTGACTCTATACACTTTATCTGGATGCTCTGGATCCTCAAAACCAGGAGGTTGCATGACATAGACTTCCTCAACAATGGTGCCATACAAGAAAGCACTCTTGACATCCATTTGATAGACTGTGAAGCCCATGCAGGAAGCATAGGCTAGAAAAATCCTAATAGCTTAAATCCTTGCAACTGGTGCAAAGACCTCCTCATAGTCTATCCCTTCCTCTTGTGTATAACCTTGAGCCACTAACCTTGCCTTGTTTCTGACCACAATACCTCTTTCATCTCTTTTGTTCCTGAGAACCCATCTTGTCCCTATAGGTCTGACATATCTAGGACAATCAACAAGCTCCCAAACATCCTGAATTGCAAATTGGTGAAGCTCATCCTGCATTGCTTCCACCCAACTTGGTTCTTTGAGAGCATCAAATATTTTCTTGGGTTCTTCTTGTGATAGAAAACATGCAAACAAACATGCTTGCACAAGAGGGGTATCAACCTTCTTGTGTATATTGGCAATAAATCCACCAAGACCTTGATGGGATCTTCTTGTCTGAACTGAAGTCATGATATCACCAATGATCTGAGATGTAGGGTGATTCTTCATTGTGGAGGTGAGAACCCCTCCTTCAAAAAGTCTGGTGTCCTCAACCTCATGCTCCATGTTGCCAATATCTTCTTCATCAGACTCTCTTTGAGCAACAGGAATCTCTTCATGATCATTGGAAGGTCCACCTTGTTCAAAACTGGAAGAGAAAAGATGCCCATAAGTGTTGTCAACATTTGAATCTTGGTTGTCAGCGTCTGGGCTAACAGCGCTTGAAATGTTGTTGTCAACGTCTGAATTGGTCTTGTCAGCGCTAGATTTGCCTTTGTCAGCGCCTGAAGAATCATGCATGTTTGTATCTGGTGGTATTTGGAAACCACCATTATCTTGTCCAGCAGCAGCAGCAGCAAAAGCATCTATCCAAATGGGAATTGTGACATATTCAAATGTAGGAGATGCCTTTTCTGCTTGTGATCCAACCCTCTCATTAACCTGTATACCTGAAACATCAACAACTTGTTCCTCCACAACATTTGAAGTTACCTTCACAATGTCTGGATTAGTGACAGGCATATAATTTAAAGTTCTAGATAAGGGTTCCAAATCAAACAACCAATTAGGACCACTTTCAGGATCACTAGGTTTATTCTCTAAGAACCTAACATGTACTCTCTCAACTATACGTTTGTCCTCCTTAAGATAAACCCTATAACCCTTGCTCTGGACTGAATACCCCATGAAGTAACCCTCATCACCTTTAGCACTAAATTTCCCTAAGGCATCACTAGTGTCCAAGACTACTACATGACATCCAAAAGGTCTGAGAAAACCAATATTAGGTTTTCTTCCCCAAAGTAACTCATAAGGTGTTTTGTTCTGAATTTTGTTAACCAATGCTCTATTTTGCACATAGCATGCTGTATTAACAGCCTCAGCCCAAAAGGCTATTGGAAAGTGAGCATCAGCCAACATTGTTCTGGCTGCTTCAATTAGGGTTCTATTTTTCCTTTCAGCAACCCCATTTTGTTGTGGGGTTCTAGCAATACTGAATTGCCTAGTAATTCCTTTCCTGGCACAAAAATCATCTAGCTTCTTGTTCCTAAATTCTCCACCATTATCACTCCTAAGCATTTTAACCTCATTTCCAGACCTTTTCTCAATCTGAGTGATAAAATCAATAAGAACATCAGCTGTGTCACTCTTCATAGCTAGAAAGAATGTCCAAGTAAACCTAGAAAAGTCATCTGTGAAAACAAAACAATATGACTTGCCATTCAAACTCTCTATATTTGTTGGACCAAAGAGGTCCATGTGAAGCATATGAAGAGGTCTGGAACTAGTATGCACCTGCTTGGACTTGAATGAGACCTTGTGCTGCTTGCCTTTAAGACATGCAACACAAGAGTGGTCATTGTGGAAGGCCTTCTCAGGCAAACCATCAACTAAACCAAGCCTCACAAGTCTATTTATATTTTTAAAATTTATGTGCCCTAGTCTCCTGTGCCACAAATTACTTTCATCTACTGAGGCCTTAGCATAAAAACAAGACATATTTGTAGTCACCTTAATTCCATTTAAATTCACATTATATATTTCCTTATGCCTAGGTGTTCTATACTCAATATATTTCTCATCAGGGATCTTAAAATCCTTGCTTAACACCAAACACTCAGTATTAGTGAAAAGAACCTTATTTTTGTTATCACAAACTTGTGATACACTAAACAGATTATAATCCAGTTCTTTTACCAGGAAGACATTCTCAAAACGCAGATTATTGGTGAGAAGGGTTCCTTTGCCTGTAATGGTGCCATAGCCCCCTCCAAAGTATACCTTATCACCATCTTTAATAGGAGTGAAGTTTTTCAGATAGTCTTCCTTTCCTGTCATGTGCCTTGAGCATCCACTATCCCAATATCCATAATCATTGATCTGCCTTTGAATGCCCTGCACATAAAGAAAACAAATTAGTTTTCTTTGGGAACCCAAGTCTCAGAAGACTTGGATTCATCTGGTTGTTCAATAAGAACAGACTTAGTTCTCACAACAACCCCATTCTCATCCTTTTTAGGATGAAATACCCAGTTAACCCCAATAGGTTTTGTAATGACCTTTGAAATGTAATTAAATCTATTGCAAGTCATTGAAATTCCATTATCATTAGGGTTTTGATCTTTCTTGGGTCTCCATGTTAAGCTTGAAGAAGCTTTAGACCTCTTTCCTTGTGGCTGCAAATATTTAGGTCTGGTCACGTTTCTATCAGCGTTGGATTTTGTCCTGTCAACGCTGAAATTACCCTTGCCAGCGTTGAACCTAGGGTTTGCTACAGGAACCCATTGCCTATTTGACCAGGTGTTTGTCTTTTGAAAAGGTCTTTGTCCATGAGTGTTAGACCTTCTAGAAAAGAATGGGGCAGGTCTAATCACTTGTGGACTTTGCTGCACACAAGGTTTGGGTCTGACAACGTTTGACTTCCTAACAACGTTGACTTTCTTCCTATCAGCGCTGAAATTGTTCCTATCAGCGCTGGCTTTGGGAGCGTTGACACACTTGTATGCCAAATGTGAAAAGCTGCCACAAGTATAACAGGCTTTCTTAGACACAACTTTATGTCTAGTAGAGAAGAAACCTGTTCCATGATTGCTAACTTGGCTCTTGGATGACCTATTATTCCTATACATCTCTGCATATTTAATGGTAGGTCGTCTAACAGTGTTGGAGCCTAGGTCAACAGCTTTACCAGTGATTGGGTGAGTAACCTTAATGGGTGGTGATTCATTGGGACTTTCACATAGCAAACCTCCCTTAACAAATAAAGTAGGGTTAGCTTTCTTCAACTCATTTAGGTCAGTCAGTTTTTGTTGATACTCTTCCACTGGAGTGACAACTCTTGGTGGAGGAATGAACTCCTCTTCTTGGCATTCTGGTATACCAGTCCAAGATAAATCCTTTCTAAGGACACCATATAAGTCACCAGCTGGTGGTGGAACCAGAGAGTAATCATTCATCCCAATCCCAGTCATGTCCTTAGGATCCCTTTGTTTAGCTACACAGTCTCCTAGGGTTTGGGTGGCTCTATCAAATCTTTGAATCTTGAGGTCAACATTATTTTTATTCTTAATGGCCTCATCTAACTTAGCCTGTAGGTCTCTATTAACCTTTGTCATGATATTTCTAATATCCATACTACCCTCTAGCTCATGTTTTAAGATATTTATCTTATCTTTTAAGTCAAATTCCATTTTCTTGTATTCAGAAATGGTTTTCTCAGTTTCAGTAAGAGCTAGTTGGTAATTGGACAATTTACACCTTTCAGTGCTCATATCATCTTTTAGTTTTAACACCTCTTTATTAAGTCTATCAGTGTTTAACCTACAACCTTTGCTACAAAAAGCATCATTATATACCTCATTATCAGATGAAGAGCAGGAGTGTGCCATGAGAGCATATTCAACATGCTCTTCTTCTTCAATATCAGCAACCAAAGCTTTATCCTCTTCAGCATTCTTAGCCAGATAGCTCCAATGCTATCCTGTGCCATCAATTCCTTGAACTGCAACCATAGCTTTGGAATCCTGAGCTTTAACAATCTGACTTGAGGGTTTACAAGCATCAGATCTTCTAGGAGATCTGCCTTCCCTCATGAAGTGCCCCATACAATGACAGTTGTAGCATTCAACTTTGGATTTATCAAATCCAGCTGTGTCTTTAGCATTGAAGGTCATCTTCTTCTTGAACCTTCTATTCCACCTATTTGCTCTTATACTAGCAAGAGCCATGTTCCATTTGATGTCCATCTCTTCCAAGTGTTCATCACTTATCTACTCAAGGTCCTCATATGTAATCACTGAACCATTGGGCAAAGAAGCAATGTAAGCACACACAGTATCCAAATCCAAACCAGCAGGTTTAACTCTTGGGGAGTCATTCATGAATGTGTCAGCGTCTGAAAATGAGACGTTGACAGGACTTGTTCCAGCGCTGACATATGATGATCCAGTAACTGGATGCATATAAGAGTCCTTCTGATTGAATTGACCTTCACTATGAGAGAAGAAGGCCATGTTGCTGGTGGAAGATTTGCTTCAATGATCTGAAAGAGTTTCATCTTCCAACAGTCTTAGTTTGTTGTAGATGTCATCAAACGAGGAGCTCTTGTAAGTATTATTGGCAAGAATAGATCTTGCCTCAATCTTCCATGCCTCACCAATACTTTTAAGAAAGGTAGCATTGGTGTCAACATCACCAACTTGTGTCCCCATGAAGGACAACTTGCTTGTGATGTCAAGCAATCTGCTTCTCACACTACTCAGTTTCTCATTGGGTTGAGCTTTAAAGACAGCATAATCATGCAGAAGTTGCTTTTTCTTTTCTTCCTTAGTGTCTGCATTGCCACCATATGCAACTTCTAGTGCTTCCCAAAGATCCTTAGCAGATTCATAGCCTCTATATTTATGCTAGTTTTCTTGTCCCAAAGAGACTTTTAGAATATTTAGGGCTTTTATGTCAACCCTTTTCTTTGCAATATCTTCAGCACCTACAGCTCTACCATCTCCAGGTTTTTCTTTCTTATCCTCTTCAGGGCATCCTTCAACAGCTGTTCTTTGACTAATGGCATCAAGAATCTTTTGAGTCTTATTGAATGAGTTTCCATATTCAATAATCTCCCAGAGTGTGTAGTCATAGATCCCTAGATATTGTTCAAAGTTGAACTTCCATAAGTCAAAGTGGGTTGCATCAAGCATGGGAATCTTGATGTTTGGTAAGGCTGAGGAGGAGGAGGTTATTGCTTCAGACATGATGTTGTTAGGGTTTTTGTGTTTTTAGGGTTTCTGAGAAAATTAGGGTTTTGGTGTTCGTGTATGGTTCTGGTGTTCTTCAAAGATCAAAATTTCCTCAACAAGCTCTGATACCACTTGTTGATCCCAAACTTAGATCGATTAGCTTTGTATATACGAGATTAGATCAAGTATAGCACATAGAGAAACCTTTGTATATGCTTTGTGAATCTAAGTGTTATGCGGAATTTAACACTTAAACAAGAACACACAAGATATAAACAAACTTTCACTTTGATTATCAATGTCGAACTTGCTTACAATGAAAGATGTTTATAAACGAATACTTATGTAAAACTTGATATTGAACATTAACCTAAAGGCCTTCTTTTATAGACTAAGAAGCCTTGTACAATAAGCAATGTATCAACTATTCTAGGTAAAGATAAACATAGAAAATACATTGTCGTTTCTATCCTTACTAGAAGTATTCTAGAATATAATAAACGTGTAGCTTATATCTTTCATCAGTGCTTGTCTTCAATCTGTCAACGCTTGACTTTAACTTGTCAACGCTTGAGCTGTCAGCGCTTGCTTTGTTCCTGTCAACGCTTGTTTTGTTCTTGTCAGCGCTCAAGTGATCTGGCCTTAATTTATTCCCAACAACATGCACTTCCCACTTAGCCTATAAATACCCTCCTAATCACATTAGGAGGGGAGTTAGCTAGTTTCATTTTTAATTTTTCCTTTCTAGTTTTTAGAGAGAGAAAGTTCCAACTTTCTCTCACTAAGTTTTCATCTTTTCTTTCTTTTAATCTTTCAAGTTTAAGCTTTTTGTATTTAGATTTCATTAATCAAGTTCAAGTTTAAGCTTTTAATCTTTAATCTCTTTCTACCTTTCTTTATTTTAGTTAATTTTGATCCGAAATGTTGATGATCCGTGTTTGATCTTGATGTTTTAAGGATTAAAAAGATCGTATTTTTATCATACTTAAGCTTTCATACGGTTAAGCTTTAAGATCCTTGTGTTTATTGGCTTATTTGTATTTTTAGCTTATTTACTTTTTAAAAGCTTTCTTAAAAAGTTTCATTTTTTATGGTTTGATTTAAAAGATTGCTTATTTAAAGTTTAAAAAGTTCTTAATTTGTGCTTACTAGTTCGGCTTATCATTAATTCGATCAAGTTTTAGTTTGAGCTTATTCATAATAGCTTAAACCTTAGCTTATTTTCGAATTCGTACCATCGGAAAGGGTAAACCCCTTTCCGATTTGACTTTCCGATCAGAGGCCATTATTCTGATAGTTTGGTCGGAAAAGGGCTTTAGACACATTCCAATTGGGACTGTTTCACTAGATTTCGACTGCTTCCTTTTACTGGATTCCGATTGGGGATTCCGATTGCACTATCATTCCGACGAGAGTATTGTTTGGTATTCCGATTAGTGCTGTTTTCTAACATTCCGATTGTAGCATTCATGTCCCATATTCCGATCATACTTTCCGACCAGTATTCCGATCTGATTCAAATTGGGATTATTTCGATGGTTTGAGTTTTGTTTTTACTAAGGTTTTAAGTTTTAGATTCATTAAGTGTTCAAGTGTTTTTCTAATCTTGTTTTTAAGTTTTCAATCATTTATTTTTAACTCGTTATTTTTGTTTAATTTTTAAAGCTTTTTCTTTACTCAACGACATTTTCATTTATTTGCTTTTAGTTTAAATTAGATAATCAACCAAACCTTTTTCATTCCACCAAGAACAATTGAGTCGCACTTTTTACCAATAATCAATTCGAAAAGATCGGACGATAAGATTTTATACTTGGTGTAAAAGTTGTGTATCAAGATGGCCGATCATTCTACGATTTTAGCATGTGGGGTAGCCGAGGATGTTGTCGTGAAAGTGGGGAAGTTCTACTATCCCGTTGATTTTATAGTAGTTGACATCTCCGCGGATCCTCAAGTTCCTCTAATTTTAGGTCGTGCATTTTTAGACACCTCAAGATCGCTTATCGACGTTCATACAAGAACTATTACGTTGAGATTCAACGAAGAGGAACTCGTTATAAACGTTACTCAAAACTCGACACCTTCTCATCTTTATGCAATCGCTACCATCAATCACATTGACTTATTCGATGTGGTTTGCGATGAGTTTTCACAAGAAGTGTTAGGTTTTTCCGATAGCTCGTCAAGTGGCAATCCCACTATTTTGGATCCGATTCTTGCTAATTCAACACCAAATCTCACTCCATTCCAAGGAGGCGATTTTAATTCAAATAAAATCGACAATGAAGATGAGGTGATTATTGGTAATGATACTCTTATTCCACCATTTCTTCCGCCGATGGAATTTATGAGTGTTAAACAAAAATCTTCAATCGAGGAACCACCAATCCTTGAATTGAAAGATCTTCCATCTCACCTTTAATACGCATTCTTGGAAGGTGATGAAAAGTTGCCGGTTATTATTGCAAAAGATATTGCTAATGATGAAAAAACCGCACTTTTGAAAGTTCTTAAAGCTCATAAAGGGGTAATTGCGTGGAAAATTTCTGACATTAAGGGTATTGACCCAAAATTTTATACTTACAAGACTTTAATGGAGGAGGACCACAAACCCGCAATTCAAAGTCAAAGAAGGGTAAACCCCAAAATTCAAGATGTCATAAAAAAGGAAGTCTTAAAACATCTAGACGCGGGAATGATTTATCCTATCTCCAATATCCCATGGGTGAGCCCAATCCATTGTGTCCCTAAGAAGGGAGGAATGACCGTTGTGCCCAATTCCCAATGTAAACAACGAGTTAATTTCCACTTGTGTTGTGACCGGTTGGAGGGTATGTATTGACTACCAAAAGTTAAATGACGCCACTCGTAAAGACCACTTTACCTTGGCCTTCATGGATCAAATGTTGGAGCGTCTTACGGGAAATGAATTCTATTGCTTTTTAGATGGTTTTTCCGGTTAATTTCAAATCCCTATCGACCCTCGTGATCAAGAGAAAACTACGTTTACGTGTCCTTATGGAACGTTTGCTTATCGTAGAATGCCTTTCAGACTTTGCAGTGCACCGGGTACGTTTCAACGTTGTATGATGGCTATTTTTCATGATATGATCGAGAAGTCGATGGAAGTATTCATGGATGACTTTTTGGTGTTTGGTGATTCGTTCACGTCGTGTTTATCTAATCTCGAGCAAATGTTAAAACGTTGTGAAGAAACCAACCTTGTGCTTAATTGGGAAAAATGTCATTTTATGTGTAAACAAGGAATCGTCTTAGGGCACAAGGTCTCGAAAGAGGGGATTGAGGTCGATAAAGCTAAGATAGACGTCATCGCCATGTTACCTCATCCCAAAACCGTCAAGGGAGTTAGGAGTTTCCTAGGCCACGCGGGCTTTTATCGTCGTTTCATCAAAGACTTTTAGAAAATCTCTCGACCTATGACACACCTTCTCGAGAAGGATGCTCCTTTTAACTTCAATGAGGATTGTGTTAGAGCTTTCGAAACTCTTAAAAGGAAACTTACCAAAGCTCCCATTCTTGTTGCTCCTAATTGGGATCTACCCTTTGCGATCATGTGCGATGCAAGTGATTATGCAATAGGGGCCGTCTTAGGGCAACGTTATGAAAAGAAATTCCGTCCTATCCATTATGCTAGCAAGACAATGACCGAGGCTCAACTTAAGTACACCACAACGGAAAAGTAATTCCTTGCCGTGGTTTATGCTTTTTAGAAATTCCGACCTTATCGCGTCTTGACTAAAAGCATCATGTATACGGACCATTCGGCGATCAAGTATCTCTTAGATAAGCAAGATGCTAAGCCGAGATTGCTTCGTTGGATGATCCTCCTCCAATAATTTGATGTCATTGTGCTTGATAAAAAAGGAGCTGAGAATCTAGCGGCCGATCATCTCTCTCGTCTAGAAGATCCTCACAAAGATGTTTTCGAGAACAAGGAAATTACCGAAACATTTCCTCTCGAGACTCTCGGTGTAGTGAATTCTAAAGACACCACCCCAGGTTTACCGACATTGCAAATTACCATGCGGGGAACTTCATAATCAAGGGTATGACACACAACAAAATAGAAAATTCTTTCGTGACGTAAAGTTCTATTTTTGGGACGACCCTTATCTCTTTCGGGTTTGTGCGGATCAACTCGTTCGACGTTGTATCTTTGGTACCGAAGCTTCTAACATCCTTATAGTTTGTCACAAGGGACCCACGGGTGGTCACCACGGTGCTAATCTCACGGCTAAGAAAGTGTTCGATGCCAGCTTCTTTTGGCCTACGATCTATCGTGATGCACACGCACTTGTGAAGTCGTGTAATTCTTGCCAACGCCAAGGAAAATCGTCGCAAAAGGATGAAATGCCTCAAAATATAATTCAAGTGTGTGAGATTTTCGACATTTGGGGCATTGACTTATGTTGTTGTTCCCAGAGTCTCATGGAAACAATTATATCCTCGTCGTCGTCGACTACCTTTCAAGGTGGGTGGATAGCTTTACCTACTAATGATGCTCGTGTGGTAGTGAAGTTTTTGAAGCAACTATTCTCTCGGTTTGGAACCCCTCGTGCTATTATAAGCGATCGTGGAACCCATTTTTGTAATGACCAATTTGAAAAGGTATTAAAGAAATATGGAGTTACTCATCATCTTTCTATGGCTTATCACCCGCAAACGAGTGGAAAGTCGAGGTTTCAAACCGAGCATTGATATGTCGTAGAAATACGTGTTTAGGAAAACCGACGAATCGAATAAATGCGGGTTCGTTCTCGAAGGAGGTGTGTGTATTAGATGCCAATTATATAAAATCAAGAGTTTGGTTTAGTGACATTTTTGGTTTAAGAGAAAAAAATTAAAGACGAGCTACGACTACGATTAAACTACGACGAGTGACATAAAACGCGAACGTAGGTACGTAAAACGTGAAAAAATAAAAAAAATAAACCTAAAAATTAATTAAAACTTAAAACTAAGTCTAAAATAATATAAATAAGGATAAAAATCCAATAAATAAATTTTCAAACCTTTTATTAATTAAATATTCAATTTTAAATGCTAATTAAAGCCCTAAAATTAAATATAATTAAGAAAAATCCCAAAATATTATTTTATGGAACAAATAACTCACTTATATTATTTAAAGACTAAAAAGTTTTTTTCCTAAATTTTTAAAACTATTTTTCTATTTCTAAAACACTAAAAACTATTTTTAAACTAAAATAATGATTAAAAATATTAAAATAATGCTAAAAATGATTTGACAATTTTAAAAATCCTAAATTATACTAATGAACATTATAAAAATGAAAAATTTTGAAAAAGTAAATATTTGTCACTAAAAGACAAAACAGATTATAATTAAACCTATTTAAAGTTAAATTAAATCTAAAAATTAATAAAAAAATTAACAGTAAAATATTTTTTAACTAAAAATCTTAAAATCTTTTTCTAAATCTAAGAAAATTTTCAAAACTGAAAAATATACACTTTTGGCACTAAAAGACAAAAACAGTCAATTAAAAATTAATTTAAAATGCAATTAAATCTAAAAAATAAAGAATGAACAGTAACTGAAAAATAAACTTACTAGAAAAATCAGAAATTAAATAAGAAAATTAATGAAGTTAGAATCAGCTAAAAATTCCAAAATAAGTTCACAAAAGACAAAAAATATAGAAATTGAAAGTGACATGTGGACTGATTTTGTCTTTATGCTCAGCAGGGGGAACTTTTACACTAGCAGGGGGAAGTTGGTTCCTACTTCTTCAATAAAAATCGTATCTGGGCACTTTATGACTTGTAGATTGCTTATTTGATGATATTATTGGGAATCAAGGGCACCCCCACAACCAGTTGGGTTGTGGGGAGTCAAGAAAATTTTAACAACACAAGGTCACTTCTCAAAATCAAGCACACACAACCCTATGACAGTCACTGATTATGACATAGGGGTCTGTTGGGGTTTTGCTGATGTGTTGTGCAATTGGGTGAGTTTTGGTTGGCCAAAACTCACTTAATCCACTCACAAACTTCCCCAAACCAGCTTACAAATCAAACCTACAACTATGTCTAGCAGATTGCACAATTTGATAGGCAAAAGTTATCAAAAACGGCTGATTATCTAAGCCTATGGGTTTATACTAGTTTTGCCAAAAGTGAGCATGCAATTTTTCACAAAACATGTCCAAAATGAATCAATCTTACTGATATACTTTAAAAATGTAAAAATAAATATGTCTAAACTGATTTTAAACCAAAATCTTCTCACAAGCTGATTTAAAACCAAGATCCAAACACCCCTTTGAAAACAGAAAGATGAAAATTAACAAAGAAATTATAACCTAGCTTGCACCAAATCCATTCAACCCTATTCTAACATGTTTTAATCGAACAAGTATACAATATCATGCATTAGTCTAACATCCTAACAACCTAATTCTCTAAATCATCATAACTCAAAAAAGGAAATTTCCAAAGCAAGTATAGAGAGTAAAAGTCTTTCTTACCTAGTGAGCTTACATCCAAGCTTCACAAAGGCTAGCTTAAGCCTTCTCCGTTAAGCTCGGGCTTGAGCTTATGAAATTTAGAAAACAGCTTGTTGGTATGTAGAGATAATGATGATGATGAAACAAGAAAAGACCACCACCATCCAATATACTTGATTTGTAAACCTGCTAAGATAAAACAAAGACAAGAAAGAGTGACCTGGAAAATCAGCCAACAAGAGTATAAGCCTAGCTTATTGATTAAGCCAGCTTATCTCTTTTCGCTTATTAAAAATAATGACCTTTTGAAACTGAATTTTTTTTCAAACCAATGAAACCAAACAGAACTTGGAAGCACTTCTTGACAAATGATTATGAAAACAAGCAACCAATTTTTAATATCCACTTTCACTTCAATTTTTAAAACTGATTTCAGAATTTTTCAAACCTTTTACCAAAAAACTTCAAAAACGGATTCTTATGAAAACTTTTGCTAAAAGTGAAAACTTTTAACTCTTAAACTGATTTTCAAACACTGAATATGATGAAACTAACTAACAATAACTTGGAACTCAGATGTGCAAAATATTAATTTTCATTACTAAATATTAAAGTTTTACAAAATCTAAAACAAGGGCTATACACAACATTGTATGCTCCTTATATACTACTACTGAAGATTATAGAATAAAGAAAACCCTAATAATTCTTTTCCAATCTTGCCCTTGGATTTTTGAAATTGAGAAAAATGGTCAAATGTTCTCATGTGATGCCTGCCAAGTTCTTGTGATGTCCAGCTGTTAGAAAGTGATCTCAAACGTCCAATATGGTGTGGGGGTTAAGGAATGAACAAGGACTGTTGATCTTGTCGACTTAAGAAAATGGGGAAGAAAGTGACGGGGCAGGGGAAGTCATGGGCACCAATTAGGGATCTGGAAATGATTAGGGTAAACCCCCTTGGTTTGGGGTAATTAGAGGATTAGGGTTTAGGTTAGGATGAAGGTGCTACAGTGAGTGTTTAATCCGGTTGGGGTTTTAAAATTTTGTTTCCCACACTTAATCTTTTAATTAAACTGATTTTAAAAAATCAGTTAACACTTAGCTAAGTGGGAAAGTGACGTGGAGTGGTGGGAGTTTCTGATTGGTGGAGGTTTAAGTGGAGGGTGAGGTGGCGTGTTTTAAGTGGAAGGTGGGTGTTTGGTTGTCTGGCAAAAGCAGTCCCTCATCTCTCTTCATTTTGTCTTTTAACTTTCAAATGCCCCATATCCAATTTCCTTAATAAATAAACTTTTCATTTTTGCAAATTGACCACAAAAAGTTTATAAATCTTTGTTCCAAGGATATTTCTTGTAATTTTACCATTCTTCAAGGACCATTAATGTATAATCTCATCATTTTAGGGACCTAATGTGTAATTTAGAGTTTTACAACGGTTTAAAATGACAAGTCTTTAAAAGTAGAGGGATCAATCTTGCCAATTCTTCAAACTTCAAGGACTATTAAGGAAAATCATGATTTGGGTCCGGTTCTTTGTGCTGCTTCGTTTCCCGTGTTCGTTTTTGCTTCATTCTTGTGATATTTTGTTGATTTCACGATATCCGTACCTAAAATACACAAGACACAATTACAAGCATATATAGGGGTATTTTGATGACATTTTAAGCGTTTTAAGCCCGATTTGGACGATGAGACTATGTATAATTGTAGTTTCATCAAGCATTGAAGAGGATTTTGGAAAGGTCGATTGGAGAAAGCCGTGCTTCATGGTCCGACAAACTCGATGACACTTTATGGGCCTTTTGGACCGCTTATAAGACAACTATCAGTTGTACTCCATATAAGTTGGTTTATGGAAAGAATTGTCATTTGCCCATTGAATTGGAGCAGAAGGCATATTGGGCCCTAAATCATGCCAACTATGACTTGAAGACCACGGGAGATCACCGGAAAATACAATTGAATGAATTGGATGAATTAAGAGACAATGCTTATGAAAATTCATTGATTTTTAAGGAAAATACTAAAAAGTTTCATGATTTAAAGATTAAAAACCGGGTTTTTAACGTTGGTGATCAAGTGTTACTTTTTAACTCTCGTTTAAAGATATTTTCCGGGAAATTGAAATCTCGTTGGTTGGGTTCATTCACCATAACACAAGTGCTTCCTTATGGGACCATCGAGCTAGCTCAAAATGATGGTCCTAACTTCAAGGTGAATGGACATAGGCTTAAGCACTACTTCGGTGGGGAAGTCCCTTCGTTGGACGACCTCGACCAAGTCACCTTCCACAATGATAATTAGCATTGAGGGGATCGATTTGAGCTCATGACTCGGTAATAAAAAACGAGGTGCCTCGTGGGGGAGATCCCATGCTTATCCATTATACGTATTATCGCTTTCTAATATAGTTAAAGAGAGGGGATTTGTGCCCTTCCAACTCGTTGTCTGGTGGTTGTTTTTGAATGTGTTATCTTGATCATCATCATCGCCACGATTGAAGACTCTCGTGTTAGTTTACATGAGCCTCGATCATTTGCTTGAAGAGTTTTTCACGAATCCATGACATATCCTTTATTGTTCTAACAATTATCTTTTAGCATAATTCATAAACGGCTTTAGATGTATTGTTGATCACCCTTTCCATGCTAGATCCTAAGCATTCGATTCTTCGTCTCTCGTACAGGGGTGCTCAACCTTTAGACTCGAAACATTGAGGACAATGTTTAATTTTAGTATGGGGGTGAATAGATACTTGCTTTGCTATGCCCTCACGTTTTCCAACTTTCAACGTTTTGTTTTGTATTGTTGTTAATGAGGATAAAAATGGCCCAATTTTAAAAAAATTCTTCGTTTTCAAAAGTGTTTTAAAGACACGAATGTACATTTTCCGATGGGTAGAATGAGAGTTAATTTTTGACTTGATGGGAATTTGGATCCCTTTACATTCCTTACCCCGCTCGAATCAAGTTTTGCTAGACTTTTATATAGGGAACTATAAAACGCGAAAGTCTTAGCTCACTCGGGTTAAGAACAAGAACTTTTTATAATTGATCCTAGAAAGTCACTTATCAAGGGAACTTTAAAATGCATTCTCTAAACTTGAAAAAGTCTAAGAAAATGCAAGATCCTATAAGTGGCTTGAAAACCCAAAACTTCGATTTGATATAGTCTTAATGAAAGCTAATCCAAATTTGGCTTAATTTTGAATTGCATGGCTAAGTATTCACGAGTCTTTTAATTAGAGGTCTTTAAATAGTGAAGAACGAGAAGTGATAGAGTTAGACAAGTGATCATGCTAAACGTAGAACATGAAAATATCTTTCAAAAACTCATATGTTTTTAATTGTGGCTTTTTTCTCCCATAATATCAATGCATTAGGAATAAAATAATTGCAATAAGTAAGGTCGTACGATTTGAAAGGTTACTTAGCTTCTAGCCCAAGATCGTTTAAAAGATGATCGGGGCTGAATAGAGTTCATAGCCAAGGCATAACTTATTGAAGCGGGATGCAAAGATTGGTGAAGATCCAAAAAGGCCCTAACAAGGCATGAGGAGCTCTATTTTGTTGCTAAAGATCCAAGATGATGTGGAGTATCATTATTCTTAAATCAATATGAAGGATCGAGACACACGACGAAAAGCAATTACTCCCCTAAAGATCATGGAGAAAGTCTATCCAAAAATACCCTTACAACGTATGAGGATAAATATATCCATGTCCTAAAAGGAGACGGATCGTTGTATATCAAAATCAAAAATAAAGATAGAATAAAAAATGATGAAGTCGTGGTCCAAGTATGAAGAATCTCTCAAAAATGTCAAGTGAAGAAATTCCAAAATATTAAGAGAAGACCATAATTTCAAGAACGTCTTCCGAAGATTCGAAGTATGAAGTACATGCATAATATCGGTCCGAGAAAGGTATCAAATCGTGAAACGATGATAGGTGTGTAAACACCCATCTTTTCTACCACTTAATTACAATAATAACCGGACCAAAACGTGTATTTTATGTCTTTTATGTCGGAATTATGCGTGGTTTGTGTTTTTGTTGTGATTTAGGATGAAAAGGTGAAAAGTGGAGAAAACACGGACATTCACGGGCATTTACGGACTTTTATTGAAGAAAAGGATGAAAGACGAAGTCAAGAAGTCAAAAGTGTAAAAAGAACGGAAGTCCACGACCAATTCTGAAGATTTATCGAAGAAAAAGTCAAAAGACGGAAGTTTATCAAAAGCCGAAGAATTCAAGTCTATTTTATTGAAGAATTTAAAGACGAGTTCAAAAGAAATCCCAAGCCACAAGTCATTATAGTCCAAGTTTAAAGAAGATTAGAAGGAAAAAGGACTAATGGTGCAATTAATGAAGACTATATGCTTAAGGGCTTAATCTTGCAATTAACAAGAAATGAAGGAGGGGAGGAAGCTTCCTAATCCTCCCCTATATATAGATTAGGATGTTTACATTTTATTGTGGTTGGCTAAGTGTGACAATTAGCTCTTCCACCATTTAAATACCTTGTCATTTACTTTCTTGTCAAATTTAAATACCTTGTCTTGCACCTTAAATTCATTTAAATTCAAGTAAGTTTTCATTTAATTATTGTCAATCTTTACTTTATCTTGTCAATCTCTTATCTACATTTCTTAATCTTTGATTTATGTGTTTATGTTTATGTTCATGTTCGTGCTTTTATTTTGATCCAAATGGTTTTTGATTATTGTGGTTAAAGTTGTTTGATTTCTTGTTTTAAATTGTTCGTTTATGTTTACTGTTGATTCGTGGATAGTTTTATTAAATCGTTTGTGTTTATTTGATTAAATTTGTTATTATTCTGCTGTTACTGTATCCCTTGTTCTTCGGGGGAGTTTGTTGTGTAACTGATCTTTCAAGGTGAAAACTTCCTAACCAAGAAGGAGGGAAAGTGTTCATTCGGAACTTCTAAAGTTCCGAATCAAGGTTTCATCCGGAAGATTTTGAACTCAAGAAAACTTCCGAGCCAAACTTGTTCATCCGGAACATTCAAAGTTCCGGACGAAGTGAAAATTTCCGAGTCAAGAGTATACGTTCGGAACTCCAAAGTTCCGGACCAAGGGTTTCATCCGGAACTTCTCTAAAGTTCCGAATCAACTCTAAGTTCCGAATCAAGGGGCAAGTTCCGAATCAAGGCTTTTCATTCGGAAGTCTTAAACTTCCGGATCAAGCTTCATTCAGAACTTCTTAAAAGTTCCGAATCAAGGGGTAAGTTCCGGACGAATTCTGAAACTTCCGAATCAAGGAGCTTCATTCGGAATCTTCCGAATCAAGGGTGACCAAAGAGTTCCGAATCAGTAAAGTTCCGAACGAAGGATTGTTTTGGATAAGTGACATATTCAGATCAATTTGTTCCGGATCAAGGATTTTGGTAATATTCCAAGCGAAGAAGAATCATTTCAACCAAAGGTGACATTCCGGACGAGTGATTGTTCCAAACGAAGGTTTATTCCGAATGAGCTGTATTCAGGTTCTTATTAGCTTTTGTCTTTGATTTTTACTTTCAAGCTTTATTTTTCTTGCCTTTAATTTAATTGCAATTTAAGATTATTTACCTTAGCTTTATTTTAGTTTTTGCCTTAGTTTAAGTTTTAGTTGCGTTTTAAGTTTACCTTAGATAGATTTAAGTTTACGTCATTTACTTTAGTGCTCTTTAATTTCAGTCACACTTTTAAATACCTGCTCCTTTACTTTAATTAGACTTAGATTACTTTAAGAGCACCTTTACATTAATTGTTTTGCACATTTAATTTTAAAACTCTACAAAAAATATTCTTTTTCACCAAAGATCAACTGAGTCACACATAGGGACCTAGATCAATTCGTTAAGATACCGAGAACACGAACTTAATCTTTAATTCAAATTTTAACTAGGTAAAATCTAGTTATCAAATGGCGCCGCTGCCGGCTCTTTTCGTTAAGATTGACGGTTTTCTGTGAGAGACACGTTGCTTTTTGGGATCCGTTCACTTGTGAGCGTTACTTTTCTTGCATAAAAAAATTCCAAAAACTCATAAAAATTAAAAATTCAAAAAACCATAAAAATTAAAAATTTCAAAAATCCAAAAAGATTTTATCTTTATTGTGTATATATATTGTTTTTGTGTTTGGTTTTGTTTTCTTTTGCATTTTCAGGTGTATGCGTACTAGATCTTCTAATTACCAAGAGCCCGAGCCTCAAGAAGATTTAGATATGGCAGGTGTTAACAACAACCACATTCCACCGAACCTCAATAATAATAATAACAACAATGCTCTTCCACAACCCGATCTTCGGACCATGGAGGAACTTTGTCAACCAACAATGTTTGGACGAGGAGGACCGATTGCGCTGATGCAAATCAACGCTCCTGAGTTTTCGTTGAAGCACCACATGATTCAGCAAGTACAAACAAACCCATTTAGAGGAATGCCTGATGATGATGCCAACAAACACCTCGACAAGTTCATTACAATCACCCAAAGCATGAAGTTGCCTGGGGCCATAATGGATGTTCTTCGCCTACAACTCTTTCCACATACTCTATCGCATCATGCCGAGAAATGGTTTGATCGTCTCCCGAAGAATTCTATTCACACTTGGGATGACATGACTCAACGCTTTCTATCGCGCTACTTTCCACCATCCATGGTCACAAGCCTTCGCAATCAGATTAGCGGTTTCATGCAAGACCCTGATGAATCTCTTTTTGAAGCTTGGGAGAGATATAATGTCTTGATCGACCGTTGTCCAAACCACAACATGCTTCCCGTCACATTGTTTGATACTTTCTACAACGGATTGACTTTTCGAGATCGTGATACGATTAATGCAGCCGCCGGTGGCACATTCATGAAAAGGAGACCCGAGGAGTGTAGAGAGTTAATAGAGAACATGACTACTCATCACAAGAACTGGGATTCCTCTGCTTCTTCAAGGAACAACCCGAGAGTCAATGTTTCTTCTACCTCAGCAAACCCTGAGATGACCGAACTCACCCGCATGATGGCCGAAATGAGCAAAAGTATTACGCTTCTCGCTTCAAACCAACAACAACAACAAGTTAAAGCGGTTGCTAATCCTTGTGAAACATGTGGCAGTCCTCACTCATACACCGATTGTCCTTCGACACAAGGAAATCCGGAAAATGTGTATGCTGCTTACGGTAATTATTCACCGGAAAATTACCAAGCTAGACAACAAGAGGATAGAAATCTGCTGAGCTACCGTTCCAACAACTACCTTTCACCCGGTTTTTCTCCTCAAAACAAAAACCCCGCCAACAACTACAATAGAAGCAACCAAATCCCACCAAGAGCTTCTAACCCTTATCAACCACCCACCCAAAAACACCCACCCATTAATCCCGATGTTGACACCATCATGAGAACTCAAGGTGAGCAAATCAAGAATCTACAGAGCCAAATAATCAATTTGAAAGGAGATATCTTGAAGCAAGGTAATGACATCAGAACCGAGGTTCGTGATAATCTTCAATCCTCCTTCATCACTCAAACAACTGAATTAAAGAATCTGTTGGCTAGTTTCTTACCCGAAGCTCAACCTTCTTCTTCTTCGGGTTCTCTACCTTCAAACACCGTCACTAACCCGCGAGCTAATGTGAGTGCTATAACTACGCGTAGTGGAATTACCATTGTCAATCCACCTAGCCCACCACCATCATCTACACCTCCTCCACCACCATGTATCCCTACTCCACCTACACCTAGTATTAGTACACCATTACCGTCTCCGCCTCGTCATGACGATGTATCTCGGAAGGACCCTTCAACATCACAACCTTTACCAACCACACCTTCACCGTCTCCCTATCAACCCAGAATCCCATACCCTTCTCGCATAGGCAAGACCAACAAGCTAACCAAGAATGACTGTCAAGTATCGAAATATGTGGATATGCTATCTAAAATGACCATCAACATTAGCCTTGTTGAAGCACTTTGCCACATGCCGAAATTTGTCAAAGCATTCAAGGAATTGCTTAGCAAGAAGGAGAAGCTGATTGAACTCGCCAACACACGCTTAAATGAAAACTGCTCTGCAGTTCTTCTTAGAGAACTTCCGGAAAAGCTTGGAGATCCCGGTCGTTTTGTGTTGCCTTGCGTGTTCAACAAAACTGAAGAATTTACTGCCCTTGCTGATCTCGGGGCTAGTATTAATTTGATGCCACTGAGTGTTTGGAAAACACTATCATTGCCCGATCTCATTCCAACAAAGATGACTCTCGAACTTGCAAACCGCACTCTCGCTTACCCCGTTGGTATAGCCGAAGACGTGTTTATCAAAGTTGGCACATTTACTTTCCCGGTCGATTTTGTCGTAGTTGATTATGAATGGACCCTCGTATTCCTTTAATACTTGGTCGGCCATTTTTGAGAACCGGACGAGCTTTAGTGGATGTGGCCGAAGGTGAGTTAATCTTACGAGTCGGGGATGATTCCAAAGTTTTTAAAATGGGGAAGCTTACAGGCAAATCCTTTGGAGGCCGAGAATCAGTGAATATGATAAATGTGCTCGATGACTTTACCGTCTATGACAATCCTCTATTCGAGTCTTCCACTGATAATCCACTCTTTGAAGATAATGTGGATGATTCTCACTCTACTTTGGACGCTTCTCCCATTTATGATTCACCACCGGTCTTTGATGCTTATGATGATGATTCTAGCTCAGATTCGGATGATTTTGATTGTACTTCTGAGTATCCCGAGCTGCCCACTTTCGATGATTTCGATGAGGCTGATACTCTTTCGAGCGATTCTTCACATGATGAAGATCCTCCGCCATCACTCGATCCTACTTTGGACGATTATTCATTTGAGGAAGATTTCTCTGAATTTCTCAACACATACTTCCCTCATGAGAGTGATGCTCCTCCTTTGGACTTTGAAGATTATCGTCTTGATCCTACTTTGGGTTTGAAGCATATTCTGTCAAAGGAGAAGAAACCGGTTGACATCGAAATCCGTTGCACTTATGATTTTACACCTCTTTGTCCCCCTTCTGAGGACGAGGTTGTGCTTCTTTGCGGATCTTCTTCACACTCGGCTGAGCCTGAGTGCTATTTTCCCCTAAAGGAAAAGGTGTTCGACCCCGGTATTGACATCTTTAAGCCATCTCAGTATCCACCTGATGAAATAAAAGGAAAAATCTTTGGACCCATTGAAGACATGCTTGCACCACTTCACCCTTGCTCCCATCGTGCTCCATCACTGCTTAAGGGAACCTTGCCTACTCTTCTTTGGCTTGCCTTGTTCGCCTTAAGCATGTGCTATTTGATGGACGAAAACTATGTCTTTGATCCTGGTGGATATGTTTCATGCTACTTCCGTTGATGATCAAGGTCGAGTCAGGCTCACGACTCGGTTAACAAAAACCAAGCGCTTCTTGGGAGGCAACCCATGCATCTATCTTTTCGCTTTCTTTACCATAAGTGTAGGGGGGACCCTTTGGTTTGCTATTTCCTCTCCTCACTTATTAATCAGGGATTCGAGCTTCAATGATCCACTCTTGATGATTCTTGACGACCCGTGATTCCGTGTTCTACTTCTTCCCGGTTCTATCCTAAACTCTTTTCGATTCACTATTTTATATTTTCTCTATATTAAAATAGGAATCTCTTTAGTTGTCTATTCCTTCGCGAGATTTAAACAACATGCACAATGTCCTAAGTGTAGGGGAGTTTACTCCCACATGCTTAAACATTATGGACAATGTTTATCTTAAGTGTAGGGGGACTTCTATCGAAGTGAAGTGGTCTTTTCCTTGTATTTGTCCTCATTTTAACCGGAAAATCAATTTTTCGACATTTTTCAAAATTTTTGATCTATTTTGGCCTATTAGTTTTTCCCTTTTGTATAGTTATTTTCTTTCTTTGCTAGAATAAATGTTTCATAAGTGGTTTTAGTTTTCAAACGTTGTGAATCTTTTGACTCAACCCGAGTTTACTCTAGCTAGTATCCTTAACATGTTTGAGTCAAGTTTTGCTAGGCTTTTATATAGGGAGCTATAAAACGCGAAAGTCTTAACTCTCACGGGTTAAGAACAAGAACTTTTCGCAAGTTCCTATAATTGATCCTAGAGAGTCGTTTATCAAGGGAACTTTAAAATACGATTTCTAAACTTGAAAAAGTCCAAGAATTTGCAAGATCCTATAGGCGACTCGAAAACCCAAAACTTTGATTTAATAGGCTAAGTATCCACGAATCTCATTACTTGAGATTTTAAACTGTGGAGAACGAGAGATGATAGAGCCAATTATAAGTTCGGTATTCTTTCGTGAATTTATGTGAGTTAATTATAAGCCTATTCTCCCATCGCTTGCTAATAAATTTATCTGCTAATAAATAAGGTTGTACGATTTGAAAAGTTACTTAGCTTCTAGCCCCAGATTGTTTAAAAGTTGCTCGGTATGGATTAGAGTTCATAGCCAAGGCATAACTTATTGAAGCGGGACGCGAAGATTGGTGAGTCCGAAAAGGCCCTAACAAGGCATGAGGGCTATATTTTGTTGCTAAAGATCCAAAGTGATGTGAAGAATCATTTATCGAAAATCAATATGAAGGATCGAGACACACGACGTAAAGCAAAACTCCCCAAAAGTCATGGAGAAGTGTATCCGAAAAGACCCTAACAAGGTATGAGGATAAATAGATCCAAGTCATAAAAGGAGGCGGATCGTTGTATATCAAAGTCCAAAATAAAGATTGGAGAAAAATGAAGAAGTCGTGGTCCAAGTATGAATCTCTCAAAACTTCAAAGTGAAGAATTCCTATTATGAATAGAAGACCATTGTTTCATGAACGTCTCTCAAGATTTGAAGTATGAAGTCGCTGCCAAATATCGGTCCGAGAAAGGTCTCAAATCGCGAAGCGAGTTATGCCAAGATATGAACTTTATGAGGTCCCGAGAAGCAGTTTTAAAAGATTTGGTCCTTTAGCTAACTATTGATTAAATCGTTCACTTTATTTTCAGACTAAATAACTATTGAAATAAGTCAAACAATGCATCCTCGTGATCATTCAAGACAATAATAAAATATAAGAGATACCCCTAGGAATAAGGGAGTCTAAGTGAATAATTAGCCCACATGAGTTCGTTTTAGTTTACTAACTTATAATAACAATGATCTCGTTTTTAAACTTGGTTTGGAGAAAGTGAAAACTTGAGGATGGTGATTATTCATAACATTTTCAAAACCCAAGGTATGCTTTTGATTTCTTTATTTTGTATGTCTTTAATAATAAAGGCCAACGTGGATTGATTATGATGAAAAGTGTAATCTTGCTTTGTAACTAATGCATTGCATGAGGACATTGCAATGGTCAAGTGTAGGGGATTTGATAGGTGTGTAAACACCCATCTTTTCTACCACTTAATTACAATAATAACCGGACCAAAACGTGTATTTTATGTCTTTTATGTCGGAATTATGCGTCGTTTGTGTTTTTGTTGTGATTTAGGATGAAAAGGTGAAAAGTGGAGAAAACACGGAAATTCACGGGCATTTACGGACTTTTATTGAAGAAAAGGATGAAAGACGAAGTCAAGAAGTCAAAAGTGCAAAAAGAATGGAAGTCCACGACCAATTCTGAAGATTTATCGAAGAAAAAGTCAAAAGACGGAAGTTTATCAAAAGCCGAAGAATTCAAGTCTATTTTATTGAAGAATTTAAAGACGAGTTCAAAAGAAATCCCAAGCCACAAGTCATTATAGTCCAAGTTTAAAGAAGATTAGAAGGAAAAAGGACTAATGGTGCAATTAATGAAGACTATATGCTTAAGGGCTTAATCTTGCAATTAACAAGAAATGAAGGAGGGGAGGAAGCTTCCTAATCCTCCCCTATATATAGATTAGGATGTTTACATTTTATTGTGGTTGGCTAAGTGTGACAATTAGCTCTTCCACCATTTAAATACCTTGTCATTTACTTTCTTGTCAAATTTAAATACCTTGTCTTGCACCATAAATTCATTTAATTTCAAGTAAGTTTTCATTTAATTATTGTCAATCTTTACTTTATCTTGTCAATCTCTTATCTACCTTTCTTAACCTTTGATTTATGTGTTTATGTTTATGTTCATGTTCATGCTTTTATTTTGATCCAAATGGTTTTTGATTATTGTGGTTAAAGTTGTTTGATTTCTTGTTTTAAATTGTTCGTTTATGTTTACTGTTGATTCGTGGATAGTTTTATTAAATCGTTTGTGTTTATTTGATTAAATTTGTTATTATTCTGCTGTTACTGTATCCCTTGTTCTTCGAGGGAGTTTGTTGTGTAACTGATCTTTCCAGGTGAAAACTTCCGAACCAAGAAGGAGGGAAAGTGTTCATTCGGAACTTCTAAAGTTCCGAATCAAGGTTTCATCCGGAAGATTTTGAACTCAAGAAAACTTCCGAGCCAAACTTGTTCATCCGGAACTTTCAAAGTTCCGGACGAAGTGAAATTTCCGAGTCAAGAGTATTCGTTCGGAACTCCAAAGTTCCGGACCAAGGGTTTCATCCGGAACTTCTCTAAAGTTCCGAATCAACTCTAAGTTCCGAATCAAGGGGCAAGTTCCGAATCAAGGCTTTTCATTCGGAAGTCTTAAACTTCCGGATCAAGCTTCATTCGGAACTTCTTAAAAGTTCCGAATCAAGGGGCATGTTCCAGACGAAGTCTGAAACTTCCGAATCAAGGAGCTTCATTCGGAATCTTCCGAATCAAGGGTGACCAAAGAGTTCCGAATCAGTAAAGTTCCGAACGAAGGATTGTTTTGGATAAGTGACATATTCAGATCAATTTGTTCCGGATCAAGGATTTTGGTAATATTCCAAGCGAAGAAGAATCATTTCAACCAAAGGTGACATTCCGGACGAGTGATTGTTCCAAACGAAGGTTTATTCCGAATGAGCTGTATTCAGGTTCTTATTAGCTTTTGTCTTTGATTTTTACTTTCAAGCTTTATTTTTCTTGCCTTTAATTTAATTGCACTTTAAGATTATTTACCTTAGCTTTATTTTAGTTTTTGCCTTAGTTTAAGTTTTAGTTGCGTTTTAAGTTTACCTTAAATAGATTTAAGTTTACGTCATTTACTTTAGTGCTCTTTAATTTCAGTCACACTTTTAAATACCTGCTCCTTTACTTTAATTAGACTTAGGTTACTTTAAGAGCACCTTTACATTAATTGTTTTGCACATTTAATTTTAAAACTCTACAAAAAATATTCTTTTTCACCAAAGATCAACTGAGTCACACATAGGGACCTAGATCAATTCATTAAGATACCGAGAACACGAACTTAATCTTTAATTCAAATTTTAACTAGGTAAAATCTAGTTATCAAACGAGTTATGCCAAGATATGAACTTAAGGAGATACACAAGAAGTCGTTTTAAAAGATTTTGTCCTTTAGCTAACTATCGATTAAATCATGCTACTTTTTTCGGACTAATAAATACTCAAATAAGTCAATATGAATCACTTGTGATCCATGACAAATAGTTAAAAAATTCTAGAAACCTTTAATTCTAGAAACCTTTTCTTTTCTTAATAACTAGGATTGCGGGGAGAAAAAGTATTACACAATTTGGACGTATGCGTAGTGTTAGCATTGCGACTTGTACCAACAATGATCTCGTTTTTGCACTTAGCATGGAATGTATGACAATCAAGGATGACGAACTTTACTCTATGAGACATTTACTTGTTTCTATTCATTGACCCTAAAAAGTCCTTTTCGTGATGAAAATCATACATTATGTCTTTACACATCTTCGTAGTATTGTTGCAAGTTTTACTTTTCAATAAAGGATAATAAAATTGAATTTTTGAGATGCTTAGATACTTTATTCTAGCATTGCGTGAGGGCACGACAATGGTTCAGTATGGGGGAGTGATGAGATGGCATTTATACATGATCTCATCGTTCTTTTCGGGCTTTAAATGCATAAAATGTCTTCAAATACCATATATATGCTTGTTTTTGTTTACTTGTGTATTTTAGGTATGGATATCGTGAAAAAGACAAAAGATCACAAGAAACAAGGAAAAACGAACACGAGAAACGAAGTCGCACAATGAATCGGGCCCTAGTTTGTGATTTATCAAAGAAAAACCCTTGAAGACTTGAAGATGTACAAGAATGATCCATCATTTATGAAGAAATGACACTTAATACCCTTATATATTCATAATTACAAGTTTGGTCCCTTAAGTTTGTCAAAATGACAAAAAGGTCCTTCATATTTGAAGAATTGGCAAGTTTTTAGTCCCTCAACAATTCTAAATTATCAACAATGGTCCCTCATGAAGTCAAACTTACAATGAAGACCCTTGAAGTTCAAGAATATTACACTTATAGTCCTTTAAAAATGGATTAAATATCAAAAGGACTGGCATTGTAATTATTCTAAAGTTATTAAAGCCCTAAATCCTTGTTTGGAAAATATTTGTGGCCAAACTATGAAAATAGAAACTTCACTTACAAAGGAAAACGGGTTTGCAAGCTGAAACAACATTTGCCAAAGGCCAAGGACCAAAGTTGTACCGCTAAAACATTTAAACCAAAAATGCGCCAAACACATTACCTTTCCCCTAATATCGGATCAAACAAGTTATTGTTTACCTTCATGAACCCAGAATTTACTCCCACTTAACAAAGGGTAAATTAAAATTACCCATACCCACGCTTGATTGACACACACATAAACTCATCCCGCGCTTGAACTCACAATCCCAATCACCCAATGACCCCACCCATACCTGCCCTGCACCAATCATTTGACACCCTCCCCTCCAGGCATGATCAACGTCCCACACTCCTTACTTGGCCCCAAAGCAAAAATGAACGCATAGGATTCATTTGGACAGCTCACAAACATCAAACCCGTCTAGAAGATCAAGGTCATATCTGAGATTTCATAGCTAGGGTTTTGATATATTTTCCATTATAGAAACGTCTAAGGTAGTCTATAAAAGGAGCCTCAACCTGTGAGTAGCCATTTGTTCCAGATTTTATCTTAAATCTTTGTAATTCCTTTTTATGAAATAAAAGTTGGTATTTTCTGAAAATTCTAATTCCTTTTTGTTTTTATAAAAGTTTGGTGTTTGATAAGCTAAGATCTGAGTTTCATTAATCTGTTTGTTGAGTTTTGAGGAAAGGTTTTATGTTTTAAATCCTTGTTTTCAAAAATCAGTCATAATCTGTTATTATTGTTCATCCGTGTGTTTGTTGAATCTTAGCAGGTACAAGGAAGCTGGTGCTTGTTTAGCTAGCACCTAAGCTCACACATCCCAAAGCATGGATGTATGTTTTGGAGGTGCTCGTTTCTAAACCCTTTTAAGTTTTCAGAATATTTCATGATTTTTTTGATGAATCTGAGTATTTGTTTGTGAATCTATGATTTTGTGGTTGGATCTTGTTATTTGGTTGTTATTGAGTTGATTTGAGCTTGGTTTGGGGTTTGATTCATACTAATCCTTTGAAAAACTAAGAAATCAGCGATTTAAGGGGTTTTGGGTTAACTACATATCCTTGTTTTGTGTTGAATTGAATAGGAGTTATTGGGAACTTGGTATTTGTTCTTGTTTCTTATGTGCTTATAAGTGCTTATCTACAAGTTTTGACGTTCTAATCACCATAATCCATCAAAAGGCCATAAAATATGTTTAACTAGTTGTTTTTGACTGAAAATATGGGGAAACCTAGATCTAAGGGTAGACTAGGGTTAACAAGTGCTATATCTTAGTTAATACAACCAGGGTAAGGGATTTAAGGTGTTGAAACTGGATCTGTGGTCATTTAGATCAGCAAAATGGTTTTAGGTATCACTTTGTTCATCAGTAATATGTTTAGGCTTTGATCTATCTCTAATCATTAAATCAGTGTTTAAAACAAATTTATTTGTGCTTATTGGAGTTTATTATAGCTTGTGTATGCATATGGTTCATTTTGGTTGGCTTATTCATGCTTAAACTACTTAATTCTTCATAATATGCTTATTTGCATATTTGTGTCATATCTTGTGACTGTTTACTTAATCTGTATCATTTGGCTAGATCATTTTGTGATTTCTTGCTTGCTTGTGACTCCTTACAACCTACTGGTTGTAAGGGTTCCCTTGTTATCCATTGAATTTAAGTAAATCTCTCAAAAATCCAAGGTCAAATAGTCAAAGCTGTGGAAACTCCTTTCCCCTGCTGCTAGCCACTACTAGTGTTAATTTTGGTTTTGCTTATCATTAAGCTGTTATAGCTTATTTTAACCTACAAAAACTTTAATTTTGTAATAGGTGCTCATCATTTGACCCAGTTGTTCATTCTGGAGCATTTGGGTGGTTGACTTTAAGCTTTGACTAGAAAACCAACTCCATTGACTTTTACATAAGTGCTTATCAATTCATTCAACTTATTTGGCTTTGCTTATTGAACATTTCTTGATTTATTTGTCTAATTTAAGTCATTTAGTGTTTTTTGCAAGTTGAATCAAGGTCTGGGGTAGTCTAAAACTCTAAGTCGACTATTTTGTCTTTTAGTGGATTTTTACTTTGCTTATTTCTGGCTTATTGGTTGTGCTTTTTCAAAATTTCTTTTCACAGATCTCTTAGGCATCTCAAAAGAAGGTTATGTGTCAAATTAGAGCTTATGGCATTGGCTTATAGCTTAAAGGGCCAAAAAGCCCATTAAGAATAAGCTGTTGTACAATTAAGGTGTGATAAGCTCACATTCAGCTTTTGGGCCTTCAAACTTTTGTGTTTAGAATTAAATTTTAAGCTAAACTGGTGATTTTCAGCTTATTTAGTTAAGGTTGATCTTATTGGGCCAAAAAGCCCATTTCATTACCCTGTTTTTGTTTTTAGCCCATTTGGGGGCCCATTAGGGGTATTTTGGTAATTTCACTTTAATTTTCTGATTATTTAGGTTAAAATAAACTAGTTTTCTAGTTTTTAGAAATTTTTATAATTTTAGGATTTTTAATATTATTTTAATATTATTTTATTATTAAAATTATTTTTTAATATTTTTGCAACTTTTACATTTTTCTTAGGTTAAATACATTAAGTTAGGATTTTTAAAACTCTTAGATTAGTTTTCTCATCATTTTATTAATTTTTAGAATTATTTTAATATTTTATTAGTTTTTAATCATTTAAAAATAGTCTTATATAGTTAAAAATTTCATAAAAATAGTTTTTAGTCTAATTAAGTCATTTTAGAGTTTTACAAAGTGAAAAATCTGTATTAGGGTTTCTTATTAATTATTTCGACTTTTAGGGCTTTAATTAGCATTTAAAAATTAATATTTAATTAATTAAAAGGTTTGAAAAAGTTTTGATCATGTGTAAACTGTTAGTTTATTTTTATTGATTTTTGTTAATTTTTTGGGAATTTTTAGAATTAATTTTTATTTTTTTTTACGGTTTTTCGTTTTTTCGTCATAGTGTAATTTTAACGTATCCGTCATTCTCTTTTCTCATCCCTTCTTTCTCAATATTAATCCAAAATCATTACGAATTATTCACACACATATACCTCCTTGTGAAACGAACTTTCACCTTTGGGTCATTCGTGCTTGGTTTTCCTAAATCGACACTTAATACTTACCGCCTTTACCTTGTTTTCCTAAACAAGTGTAATAATACCACAACCAGTAGGTAACTTGCGAGATTCTTATGAATCAAGCTCGTGTCAACTGGAAAGCAAAAATGGTAAGATTCTTAATGAATCAAACTTGTTCCAGGAATTTGAATTGACGACTTTAATCAAGCGGATATTTATCCGATTGATTCACTCTTTATGTTCGCAGTCTTGCTTTGAGACGGTCAAGTAAAGAGAACGGCTAGTACAGCCGCGAAACCCTGTCAAGGAGGTTCTTTATTGAATCTACCTAATCAAAGGTACGATATTTAATATCGTCTAACGGTCTTTACCGACCGAGGTAAAACGCTACCGATGTAGGATGAATGTCAAAGCCATTCAGTCTGTGCCTATGTTTTGTCTCAAGAAGGTGGCGTTACGGTGTACTCAGCAAAGTCAAAGATTCAAAACCACATACTCATGCCCAAAGACACTCAACAATCAAGAAAGAAAAAGTCTTTCGCAACTCTGATGATCAAAATCTTCCTTATCAAGTAATGTATAGGAATAACCTCTCTTCAAAGGAGATTGTTAGCAAGATTTCAAGATTGTGCAAAGTATGAGCATGTGGATAAAGACACAAGATCGCAAGATGGCAAAGACAAGTCAAGAATGATTTGAAGATCTCAAGTTTAAAGACAAAGTCGAAAGACAACGACAAAGGGTCAAAGATCATAGCATGAAGGAACAAGACTACTATTACACGTTCAAGACTCATTTATGACGAGATTCGTAATCTCCATTGAATTCCAAATATCAAAGAGGAATGACCTCACATTGGGGGAGATTGTTAGCCTCAAAATATTAAGTCAAACAAGAATGCTCAGTCATAGTCAATTATTGTAACATTTATTAGAACGTTGTAATAGGTAGTATAATAGTCGTGACATTACGGGCTTGATGGCTAGCTTAAAAGGCCTCTTTCAAGGTACTAAGCATTTATTCAATCCCGGCCCAATCAAACATATAGCCCATTATGCCACATGTAGGAAAGGCTATAAATACCTCTCCTTGCATGTAAGGAGAGGTATGTTGGTTGTTCATTTTCTTAATCTAATCTTCCCATAGTTTCACACACTTCTCTCTCTTTTCTCTCTCTACTTTCTCTCTCTAGAATTCATCTACTTCATCTATTTTCTTTCTTTCTTCCTTGCTTAATCATCACAAATATGGGACAACATAGTATACCGCATGTAACGAGCTTGCCTCACCCATAAGGACCATTTATGAGTTTACATTAACTCATTATACGAATTTGCGCTCTACACATTTAACATAATTATCATAACAAAAGATATGAAGTGTTTATTACAAATAAAAGCGCACATTCGCTCATGGCAGTCAACAACAAATTTACAAGCAAGACAAGTTGTCGGAGAGAAAATTAGTCTCTAAGGAGGACCTCTTCAATTTCAGCAGGGGGTGGGGGCAATAGGCTGTGGCGCGGTGCTCTTTCATACCCTTCTCCAATCGGTCTAGAACACGCATGTCCCTCTCTAGCATCGGTAAAGGCAACACAGGGATATAGGAGGGAAGATGGGCCGCACCAACAGAGGGTGCAGCCTCTACGTTCAACATGGCCTTCTTGGTAGCAGTGCGGCTTTCATGAGCCAGTAGCACCTTAGACAACGGCACTTCCTTCTCAACCCTAAAAGGGTCAAGGACATCTCTGGGATGAGAAAATACTGGCACTGTTAGCTGCTCTGTGGAAGGCTTTAAGTGGAAATCTGGCTCTGCTTCGGCACCCTCTGCCTTATGGCGCGCCAGAGTGATGCCCTCCATCACAACCTCAAGGGGCAACTCGTGGTCCTTGTCGCCAAGACCAAAAGAAGGCAACAGACAGAGACTCATATCTTTTAGGGCTACTGTGAGCTTGGACTCGGCTGTTGGGTTGAAGAAAGGCACCTCTGTTAGCGCTTTCTTCAACAGATCCGCCTTGTGCACTTTCACCAAGCCTTTGGAAGTACCCTCATTCACGGCGGCTATTATGGTCTGGGCAAAGGTTGCCCGTAACGTAGGGTCTTCCAAAGCACCCATAGCGGCTAAGCGCAAATGTTAATCCCACTTCAATCCATAACACAATGTTTAGAGAGAGAAAGAGAAGAAAATAGAGAGAGAAACTAGAGAGATGGTGGAAGGTTATTACTATTAGAGAGAGAAAGTAAATGTAACTAACACCCTCTTCCACACATGGAAGATGGTATTTATATGCCACGCCTCATGGGCTTTGGTGGACTTGTTCATGGGTCGGGCATGGCTTTGCTTGGGCTTACACCCCTATCTTATACAATATTAGCTTAAAGTTCGAGCCCGGTTAACCCGACTAACCTATTACAATACAATACCATTAACGGCTAAGATGACCTATTACATTCTTGTTCGACTATGTCTCATTCCAATATTGAATCAGAGAGAAAGAGGAATTCTTGGTGTATTTTGAAGAAGAAGAATCATGAGGATTCTTATTCTTTTTTATCCAAATGGGTTTAACCGAGATTTTTGGTTTATTTGAAAGCTTAGAGGAAGAAGCTTTAGGTTGAGAAGAGTGTGACAAAGAAATGTCAAGGTTAGAAAAGGAAGAATTAGGCATTGTGAGGGATGAAGGAAAGAACTCCCAAAAGAGAAGAATTTAAAGAAAATAGACAAAGCAAAGATTTGAAATGAAAAAGAGAGGTTTTAGAGAATGTTTAGCCAAATTGGGTAAACAAAGAATCTTATCCAAAACAGTGGTCAAAGAAGAAAGACCAAAAATAAGCCAAAATCGGCCTTACTGGGCGCGGTTCCTTAAAGAGGCCCACGGTTCCATATCGATATGGAACCACCTGGAGGCTTGAGAACCGCGTCCGGTGGACTGCCAAACCAGATTTTTGAAAGTTTTGGACACAGAAAAGACTTTTTCAAAAAATTGCAAATCTTGGATTTTTACCTCTTTTAGCACTAGAGTATGCTAGGGTTGCATAAAAGCCTCACATTCACAAATAATGTCTTGACAAGGGTGACTAAATATTTAAATAACATTTTGGTCCAATTTTAAGTCAAGTTTTTAGAGGTTGTAATAGATTTAGGTTCAATTTTAAATAAATTGAAGTTGTTTAATGTGATCACATAGATTAAAGCACATAAAGACTAAATCCATAAATCATCCACATGAGAAAATCATGAGGGAAAGAAAAGGAAATACAAGAATTAAAAAGACAATTAACTACTACAAAGATAGCTAACAACTAGGTCTTAAGTTCATAGTTCTCTTTTAGCTTGATCTTCTTTTAAAAAGCATGTTAATTTTAAAGTCCATCATTTATCTCCTAGGAGGTGGAGGATTAGCAAATAGGTTCAACAAGAAGCTTTGAAACTTGATGTGAGCCCCAATCATCTCCATCCTTAGGATATCAATGAGGTGAAAGTTGTTCAAGCAACAAGGGCAATTAGTTCCATTGTGCATGAAAAAATCAAACAAGCGTGGATCACCCAAGAGATGGGAAATGGGAACACCTAAGAGAGGGGTGTTGGTGGTAGGAGGATGAGGAGAAGGCATGGTATCCAAGGGTGAAATAGGTGAGATGGGTGAATTTGGTGGAGTGAAGGGAAGAGGCTAAAAAACAAAGGGTTATGGTTGAGAATTCACATTTTAGGGAGGGCTAGAAATTAGTGGAGAGGAAAACTCATTCATCCTTGATTAGAATGAAGAGGAGGTAGAACCATGAGAGTGGTTAGTACCATGGGTTGAGTTTGTTTGCCAAGAGGCAAGTGGTGGTGACAGTGATGAGGAGATGAGTATAGGTGAGACTTCATTTTTAGGTTTGAAAGAAGATGAAGAACCAAGTTTAGAGGACTTGATATTCACCTTAAGACTTCTTTTCGATGAAGATGTTTTAGAGGAGTTGGAAGTTCTAGTGGATACCATGGTTGAAAGTTGAGGTTAAAAGAAGAGTTGAAGGGATGAAAAACACAATCAACATAAGAGGGTTTAAGAAGAGAAGGGGATGATCCAAACTAGTAATAGGTTAAAATCATTTTATGTGAAGAATGATTTTAGGTAGCCTAGTTTAGGAAAGTGCAGGTTTTTGCAAAAGTTTTATCAAAGTTTTACACAGATTAAAGAAAACAGTGTAAAGTAAAGATTCTGTTGAAACAGTACTGGGAGGTTCCTTACGTAGGGTCATGGTTCCTTATCGCTAAAGAACCGCGGCATTGATATGGAACCGCGACCAGAGGAGTTTGAAAATGGCACTTCCTTAAACTTTTGCTAGCCCAGATTTTATACTAAGGTTTATCAAGCCAAAGAGAACTAATAATTAAAGACTAGGAGGCTATCTAAACACATAAGATGCACAAAGCCACGTAAATCAAAAAAATTGATACCATGGATAACTAGGATTAAAATACTAGGTAATCTAAGAAAAAATTGTTAGTTAAAGAATACACAACATCCTAAGAATAGAGATAAGAGAAGAGATAAAGAACAACAATCCATACATGTGTACACACATGTTAATATCACAAGAGTGATATATGTCATTCATCTATGATCATTTCCTCCTTGCCTTGATTCACTTCTGATTCGATCCTGAAGATTAAGATTGAGACAATACTGATAGTCTGAATCAATGTCTAGTGAAGACAATTGACAGATAGATGATGACAAATCATAACTAGAAATGAGAGAATTGTCTTGAGAGATATTTTCATCTTCATTCGAGTCATGTGTGAGAATTGAAGGGACATTTCCTTCAACGGGTAACATGACCCGAACCACGGAGTGAAAAGAGGAAGGATTAAGAGGAGGATGATCAAGGAGAACTCTCTTAAGAAGCCGTGAGAGAATCATGGCATAAGGAAGAGTAGACCGAGATCCATTAAGAACAAATGTTATCCTTTTAGCCATGAAAAATGCAAGGTTGTATGGAGTAGTAGTAACAACACAATACAACATATGTGCAAGACAAGCAGGCACATGGTTGCGATCACCAACCAAACACATTGCATTTTCCCTAATGATTTCAGCCCAAGGGACCATGAAATCACTAAGATCGCTAGTTAGTAATTCCCAAGGAGTGAGAGTACGAAATTCTCCTTCAAAATTACAAAGGATAGGATGTTCAAGAGGTGAAGCAAGGGCACGAATGATGGCCGAAGCTGAAGGAATCTCAATCAAGTAATGCACATCAACAGGGACAAATTCTAAGTGATTTACACTCCAAGCATCGGTGAACCTACATTGACCTTCGTATGGAACTCCGAGAATCTCACCAAATTCCTCGAGAGTGTATACAAAGGTTCTCCCCTTGATGGAAAATCTTAAGCATAAACCATTGTTGATGTGTATTAACTTAAATGAGTTAAAGAATTCCATGAGGAAAGAAGGGATTATTGGTTCATCAAGCAAACAATCGAATCCAGTGGTACTGAACATGATTCGATTGAAATCAAGTCCACGAAGGTTAGAAGGAACAATACGTCCTTCATGGAAACAACGAGACTCGAGATTATGATAAGTGTTTTGAAAAGAACAAGATTGATTAGTCAACGAAGGATTAGGCATGTATGTTCTAGTGAGTAGGTGGTCATTTTGATATCCTGTGGTCATGATGATAGTACCTAAAAATAACATATAAACATATTTCTCCAATTACTCATATGAAAAATTAAAAATCAAGATATCAAAAAGATGAGAATGTGTTTCATCAATAACTTGAAAAACAAAGGATTATTCCTTGTCATTCTCATGTTCACAATGTAACCATTTCACCATTGATCAAAACATATGAACTATGCAAAGTCAACAATGAACTAGAACATTGGTTTTTCAAAAACAAGGTTTTTAGGTAAGCATTTAACAATGCCATTACCAACTTGTTCATGGGTTCATATCAATTCCATCAATCAACCAAAATATTTAGTCAAACTTCGGATTTGTTCTACAAATGGGTTTTAGTGAAATCTCTATGAATATGAACCTAAGGAATCATAGTAACAATACTATGTCAACTCTTATTCCTAGTAAGGTTCTAATTTAATGTCAATTTTAAAAATACCCAATTATGAATATATGAACTCTAGAACAAATTAGATGAAATTGAAAGAAATAACTTACAATTAATTGATCTTGGATGATGGATGAGTGAAACCCACGAATCTTGAATCAATTAATTTGAGTAATTGAAGGTTTTAGGAGCTTCAACAATGGTGGAAAATGGAGAAAAAACGTTTTATATGTGTGAAGGAGAGAGAAAGACAAGTTTGAAAAAGATAGTTTAATAAAACTGGCGCTCTGATAAAAGCTACTGCCCGCGGTTCCTTATCGATAAGGAACCGCGCCTTTAAGCCACCGAGATAAAGAACCGCCTACAGAGGCAGGTTTTTATCAAAGAAAAACGATGAATTTTTGAAAACCAAAATTTTTAAAATACTTACAAATATATCTTAAACCTTTTAGGATATCATTGGACCACCACAACACTAGATAATAATGCCTTGTTGAAGGATTACGAGTTGAATCGAGATAGGAAAAGACCGAAATGAACGAACGACTACTCGTAGCAAAAAGGCAAAGGGAGAGGAGTCAAGAGAAGTGAATCAAGACCAAGGACATTGCTCAAAGGACAAATGACATTCTTCAAAATGATGATGTGAAGAGCTTGTGTCATAAATAGTGGTTTAAGACATGCCTTTCCGGCGATAGTCTAAATGGCTTTGGTAATGAATTAAACCAAGCAATTTTGATGCATAGAATAAGATCATTTTCAAGAGTAGTCTTATTTTATTTAAAAATATGAGCAAGGTATAGATTCACTTTCTCTCCCACATGATCGGATAGTTATTGCTAGAATTAACAATAACAATATCCTTGGAATATTACAATTCCAAATGTGTAAAATCCACCTACAACTTAATGAAGTAGTTTGGTATCTCAAGGGATTCACTAATCATCCTAGAGATGAGCTTAATTGCACAAGTTACACATGATATAGGGCCTACTAACCGTAAGGGTGCAAACCATGGAAATCATGCTTGATACTTTAAGCTTCTACTAACTTACCCTACATCTCCATAGTGAGTCAAGTATCTAAGCAATGAAGGTTTGAGAGGGAAACAGAAAAGAATCACAATCCACAAATAAATTTTAAGGCAATGACGCCAAGAACAAGCATATAGTCAATTAATGATCAAAAGAATGATCAATAGGGCGTGTGGAAGAACGAACGCGTAATTTGGCCACAAATTGCATTCTAAGCATTCAAGGAATCGATGCAAAGCCCAACAATGACTAATAGTGACTACTAAGTCTTCAAGGACTAGTATCACTTATACCCATCTTGATATCATCATTCAATGATGTTGGAAATCAAAGAAGATGAGTCTTCTACAAGTGTAAGTAACTCAATCCACAATCAATTGAATGATTTATCTTCATGAGTACCTACACACAACAAGATGCAAACTAGTAGATACATTTCAAGAGTAAGTATAAAATGCATTAGTACTACTAATAAGTGTGTAAACATTTATCCTTTTGCCACTAAAATCAAGGAAAAACAAGACCTAATCATGTGTTTAATGTCATAAAAGTCGGAATTACGCGTAGTTTTGTGTTTTTGTGTAAAATAGGTACAAATGATCAAAAGGAAAGAAAACACGGGATTTCACGATCAAATGTTGAAGAAAAGTCCAAAAAGAGACGAAGACAAAGTCAAAAGATCAAAAGTGTGCCCAAGTTCACGAAAACCGGCACCGACACGAGTTTGAAGAAAATGAACAAGAAAGCCGAAGTCGAGCTCGTTTTTAGCGGATTTAATATTTATGGAGTTAAACGGGCTTGTTGGTCCCACTTGTGATTAATGGGCCCAAAAGCCCATTTGTGTGGATAATTTATCATCTTTTGGAAAAATAGCCCAACAATGGCCCATAAGTCCAAATCAAGTGAAACGGATGGTATATACAAATTGAGCCCAAGCCCAAGTATTATTACACGAATTTTTGGTTAAATGAAACAAATTGAACCAAGCCCAAATTAACCAAATATGGGACGGAGAAATTTTTTGCTTGGTCAAAAGTTGAGTCAACTTTTCACACGTATCCTACATCACTCACCTCATACGTATAACTTATTCACCCCACACATTAAATAAATAATCACCCACCCACTTTACCATTCGATATTAACAAAGTAATATCTTTCACCCACCAACTTTTCACTGCTCATCTTTCTCTCCCCAAATACGCAGCCACCACTTCAAACCCTAATTTTTACCATCACCAAAAATTAACCAACGAAAATTGGGGGTTTTACCCTCAAAGGTTAATTAACACCAATGGGAATTAAATCCCCATGAAAAACGGAGCAATCACTCAGGAGTGGTCCTCTCCTCTCACTGACGTGGCTAATCCCTGTGTTTTGATTGGCTCACACACCTCTCCACCACCAAATCCCCCAATAAGATCAATCCACATCACCCTCAAACTAGCACAACAAACACAACTTCAGCCAACCTGGTAATTCGTGGCTCAAGATGCGTTTTTCATCCGCAAGATCAAAAAATTGAAGAGAGAGAAGAAGAAAAGAAGGATTGGACGGCTAGGATTTGTTGCTTAATATTGGAGCTAAGAAGAGGGTTTCCTAGGGTTTGCCTATAAAAACCCCCCTCATATCTGTAATTTAGTGCCTTTTCTTTTATTTTAATTTTTATTTTTGAAAAAATAGAATTAGGGTTAATTTTAATTTCCTTTTTAAAAGTATTGTAATCGAAGTTTTAATATTAATGAAATTATTATTTAGCTAAAATTTTTGTCTCGTTTGATTGTTCTTTCAATTTATTTTAATTTTATTTTGATTAAATAAATGTTAAAGTAAATTGAAAAGGAAGTACTCTTTCCCCACTAGAAAGATAAAAATTATATAAAAAAATATATCTGGTTCGTTACTGTTCATGTTCGAGGTGATGATGGTGTTTAGGTAAAAACGGTGTTGTTTGATTTGTTTGTTTCGGTTCACAAGGGGGTTCAACGCCCACCTTCTTCCCAAAGGGTATCATCAAAAGGTGATAATCTCATTTTTTTGTTTTGTTAAGTGTATTTAAATTTATGTTTACCTGTTAGTTATTAAATCTGATCATTTGAATCTGCTAGTTATTAAGTTTATGTTTACCTGTTGGTTATTAATTGCTTATTTGGTTTCGAGTTATATTGAATATGCTTATTTTAGATTTAACTGTTTAAGTTTGGTGGATTGATTCAAATAGGTGCTGGTATAGTTTCTGTTCGTATGGATTTATCTTATTTTGCTAGTTAATGTTACTGTTTTTTTTATTTATCTACTATTTTGTTTGTGAGTTAAGTCTGTTAAGTTTAAGTGTTTGGCTATTTCATTTTAGCTTTTATTTCCGTTTTTTTTTATCTATTCGAGGTGTTTATATATGCTTATTAGTTGCTGAAAAAATTTTGTTGCTTAATATTATTTAGTTTTATTTGATTATTTAGTTGGTAGTATCATCTTATAAGTTTAAATTGCTTAACTAGTTTGCTTATGCAGTTTTATTGCTTTTCAGTTTTTTTCTTAAGTGCTTATCAGATTTACTTGTCTGCTTATTGTTTTTTGTTTAGCTTATTTGGAATTGCTGATATATTGTTAAACACTCAGACACAATTTGTCTGAGGTTTCTTCTGTCCAAAAAGTTATAATATAAAAAAAAATTAATAGCAATTTGTCTCTGCCTAGATTCGAACCCTGGACCTCCTGTCCAGGAACCATACGCCATAACCAACTGCTCTAATACCTTTCTTGTGTTTTGTTTCGTTTTAATAAATTAATATTGGGTTAAATTAGCTGCTGTTTTTAAATTAGTTTAATTAAATATTTTAGTTTTATAAATTTAAATTTAAAAAGTTTTTTATAAATTTCGTTTATTCAGTTTTGCGAATATATATATATATATATATATATATATATATATATATATATATATATATATATATATATATATATATATATATATATATATATATATATATATATATATATATATATATATATATATATATACTAGTTGCGTAACCCGCCCAACGGGCGGGTTCGGTTCATAACTTTTTTTTAACTACGTATTCCTTTCAGTTGTATTGTTTTCCGTGTTTACGTAAAACATATATTTTTGTCCATTTTAGGTTACCATATTTAGTATAGACTCGGATTAGTCACTGGCTTTGTTAATAGGAAACCAATCCTTGATTTTCTTTGACCTTGTCTCACATAACAGACGGTTTTTTTTAATATTATTTGGTCTTGGCTAATCCAACTAACAGGTTTGGTTCAAAAACAATTATTTGAAACATCCTTTGTCGTTTAGTTCTAATGGTTGTCATGTTTTCCCAAGTAAAATAATTTATGTTCCCCTCATGCTTTTAACTCTTGATAAGGAGACATATAGTTGTGTCTGTGAGAATACTATCTTTGTTAAAAGGAAACCAACATTTAATAATGTTTGGCAAGCATTTGACGTTGACTTGACATAATTGCACTCTTTGGAACCTTTAATCCTTCTTTCTTTTGACTATTGACACAATCATATATAGTTGTCTGTGCGAGAATACAAATATTGATAAAAATGAATCAATTTGTTTATAGTGTTTGGCCCGTTTCAATATTATTCTTCATGTTTTCTTTATAGATGTTTCAATTTAATTGTCTACTAACAATAAAAAAATTGATAAAGTTTATTATATTACCTTTTTTCGAAATTATAATTACAAAATTTAAACAAAAATTAAATTAATTATCTATGGGCAAAACTATAATTTTGTCAGAAAAAAGAGAAAAAATGTTTGTTAAAAATATATTTTTTATTAAACTATGTGTTTTATCGGAGACAATAATTTTGGGACGAAAGGAGTAATTCGACGACATGACTCACATCTTAGGCCATACTCTCTTTTTCTCAACCATCCAAAGTCAGGTCACATTTTTCACTGGGACAGAGGGAGTAAGTCTTAGAGGATAGGGAACGTTCGCGTGTTTTTCCAGCGCTGACGAATTTTGGTTTTGGCACAGCACTCCGTGGGTTGGCGTCATGGCTCTCCCACCGTGGCCGGCCCACACCATATATTTAAATAATTTTTTATGAAATTTAAAGGACATATACCTTTTATGACACCAAAAATACCCTTATATAACACCAAAAAATCACCAATGCCACTTTCATAACATTTTTGTGTCATAATCCATTTTGTTGACGTGACATCACTTTGTAGCTATGACACCAACTATAGGAAAAAGAACCCCATAGAACCTTAGTGTAACATAGACTCAACCAACCAATCACAGCCATCCATTTTTATCATGTAATAAAAAAAATCATTTTTTAACAATTAAATATCTCACAAACCGTTTATCCTACCAGGACTACTTTCCTCTTTCGATCTTGTTTCCCCTAACTGATGTTTTTAATCTTTTTTCCACATCTCAAATCTGTCTTTAATCCTTATAAATTCTTCTATTTACTTGGTATAAGACATGTCCTGATTTATTCCCAATAATGGCGCTTGCATCATCATCAAAATTCGGTCTCTTTTTGCTCAAGTTCTTTTGATAGGTGATCCACGGCATCCAGATTTTGATTTCCTGATATCTCGGTCCTTGATTCGTCTGCACTAAGCTACTAAGGGTCTTCTTGGCGGGATCCACGCCAGTCAGCATCACTGAGTCCCAAACTAAGATTGCGTGACCATTATAATTGTCAATAAAACCACTTTCAGAATATCATCTTATAACATCTATGTAGTCATATTAAAGAAAGTCAACATTAACTCAACCAAACTAAATACACACATCAAAATATACTTTGACAACCTGATGCAAAAAAAAAAAAAATCATTGGACAGTAGGAAATGGGAGTACACATATGAAGAGAAGTTATGACAAAAGTTTATTCATCTTTATAGCTATCAAAGTAACCATCCCTTCCATCAGGACCCCTAACTTCGAATAAGAAAAGCCTAAATCAAAATGAATATCAGAATTTTAGGCATGTAAATCAGTAATTTTAGACAAAAAAAACATGTCATCTCATAGCGTGAATGAGACATTTCACACGACGTTGAATATGTCAGTAACCACCAAGGTTTATTTAGTTTCTACGCGATCAAATTTAATGTTATTGTAACTAAATAATCTGAGGCTCAGCCAAGTGCATAATCAAAAATCATTTTACCTTAAAAGTACCATGAGAATCTGCAAGTACTGGAATAATGAAACAATTTCTGTAAACGACGAATGTTTCCAAAGTGATACATGACAATTACACTGTGGGAACGTCCAATAAGTGCTTATTTCTATTTCTCTTAACAACAACATATCCTATGGTGTTGGTAAAGGCTGAAATAGGTAAAAATCAACAAAAAAATAATTACTAAATAGTATATGAATGTCTATTTACCTTTTCAAGTTGTTAGCTTGCCCTTGTCGGATTAGGTAGATTTTTTAGCCTCTGCATATATTCACCCTCTTGATGCCTCAGATTTAGCTTGAATCATATGACCAACCTACCAAAATAAGAACATCCCAACCAAAATGCTAGCAGTGATGGATTAGTGAGAAAAAATCTTGTAACAAAATAAGAAATTTATTCACTAAACTCTCATGGTACAATTGCACTTACAGTTTCATAAAATGAATGAACCTGATGGGGTTTAAGATCTGCAATGGTGGCTAGAAGAGTTTTAAGAAGTTTTGACACAAATGGATCATTCTCCCCGCTCTGTAGCACGGAATAGTTTAAACCGGTTATACCATCATGTATATTCATGCAGGGTAGTGCCGAAATGTAAAAGGTGTCATATTGTATACTACCTGTACTAAGATGAATTTGTGCTTGCACTTCTTCACAATCTTCAAAAAATGTGTCACACGCCATGTCCTGAAATCATAAATCTACCTTCGTTTGAGCTACTGTTTAGGACCAACCGTGTTTACTAAAGCAAAATTAAATACATAGAGATAACTGTACTTACCCGGAGACCCATGGAAGTTATGTCTGTCATTACCTTGTGAAGCATCGTCCGTTATATCAGGCTCTTGTCGGCACCTGCATAAGTTGTTGATACATAAAGTTCAGCAAACATCATAGGCATGAAAACCATTCTCACAGTAGAGATCAACTAATATAAGAACGTGCTTTTACATTTACCTCGATGCGGTGGGCGGATGGAAAAACAGAATTTCTATAAATAGATTCATGAATGTCACCCACCCATTGCCACGAAGCACCAAACTGAGAATCAAAGGCATTCCAATATCAAGTAAAAGTCTACTTATATGCACCAAATATTACCTTTATTTACTTTTGAAGGACTGAAGGTACTTTCAAACTAAAGGAAGTTAAAAATCAGGTATTACAGGTGTATTACAGGTGTATAATTAATGAACTAATTACACCCTCGCCTTCTGGATGAACAGACATTCTAAAGGGAAGATTATCACCAGTTCCGAACTTGTCTGCCTGCGATCATGATTCATGATATTGATTAGGCAAGAATAAAACTGATACTAATATGACTGCAATGATGCAACTCTTGATCTGGTGCATGTATATAACTGAAAACTAACATCGATTATTATATTTTTAGAAAAAAGAATAGACATTCTTTAGGGAAGATCATCACCAGTTCAGAACTTTGTCTACCTGTTATAAAACTGATTAAGCAAGAATATAATTGATGCTAATTTGACTACAATGATGCAACTCTTGATCTGTTGAATGTATATTACAGAAAACTAACATACGATTATTATGTTTCATGGGCTTCAATAAGTCAAATTAAAGCACTTGAGTAGTCTTACCATCGGTTTAGCATCTTATTATTATAGAATGTTTTTAAGGATTTTACTGTGTAATACTGTATATCTTCAGTCCGAATATTCCGAAACTTTAAGAAAAATATATACTTTCCAAAATATATTCCGAACTTTTAAGAAAAATATATACTTTCCAAAAAAAAAAATCTGCTGTAGGTGAAACAAAATAAATTGAAAAAAGATACCAAATAAAACAACACACCAACAATATCATTCTCATAATATTCATTATTATGAAAAATCATGGAAAATGAAAACTCAGCAAGTAAGAGTTAATTAAGAAATAAGAATAAAAAAAGTGATTTATGCTGAATACGAATTGATCCAAGCCGAAAAGAGACAACACAACTCGTGACCTTAAACCCAACACGTTCCATATTAATATCTCAAGTTATCATTCTGATTCAAAATATTTCCTTTTGCATAGAGCCAGGACAAATATTATGCAGATCCAACGCGAATGGTGAAAACATGGCAGTAAGAATCAATATTAAGGTGCATGTTTATGGTTGTACCATTTGAGGCGACCAAGTGCATAGGTGAAAACATGGATTCTTGTGAACTCAACTCCATAGATTAGTTGCCTAAAAGATTTACCAAAAAAGAATAGCCAGCGTTAACATGGACTGCTCGACATCCATATATTATCGATTTTTTCAGTTGTGCGCTTGTGTTGCACATGCCTTACTTTCTTAATTTGAACTAACAACAAAAAAAGACCAGAATATAACTTCCTGTGCCGGTTTGTCTGATATTTCAATATTCCTAGTGGCAGCACCCAAGTCGAGGGGAAACTGGCCTTTCGGTTCACATGAACCATAGACTCATCCGTACTTCAAGTAAACATTTGAATGTAATGTAATCAACATAAAATACTGTGAATTGGGCGAAAGCTTAAATAATTCAAAATATTCGAGTGGCCTTAACTATTAAGTGGAAGAAAATTAGATCCTGATTTGTGACAAATAGTGATCAGAGATAACCCGAACCTTCCATTAATCGAACTACTCATTTTCTCACATATAGGTACAATTAAATAGGCAGAGGCTATTGAAATGTGTTCAAATTAATACTGTTTGAAGCATGCACATCTCATATTGTTATTTTTAAATAACTATTGTAGCTGGGTTGTCTGATTCGTATGGTCCTGAAGACTTTTACAGGATCAGTGGAATGGTGCGTAGAATGCAGACCAGGGGTCAGACAGGGGTTTCTCAGATTTACTCTAATAAATAAATGAAGAAAGAAAATTATGTATATCACCTGCCACTCAGAAGTGACACCAACCACTGCGGTTTTTAGCAATAGCAGGCCCACGTAAGCTTCAAAAGACTAAAAGGAGAAACATAACCACCACCACCACTCTTAATGTCACTATTTTGAGCTTCTTTGACTTGTTTCTTTTTATCTGCATTTTTCTCTGCAACCACGTGAATTAGGTGTTATTTTCCGTGGAGGTCACAACCTATTTGAATAAGAAAACTTCAATTTGAATAAAGGATTAATGACTTTGTAGTTCAGACTTATGTGACTTACTTAACCTGACCTTTTTTGCTAATTTAGTTAAATTTATTAGACTCGTTATAATTACAAAAGTTCCTGAAATTTCTACCCAGAATATACCGTAAGTCATTCTTGTAATGAGCTTTAAAGATTTCCAGCAGATCTGCTTAGAATTTACACCACCTTTTCCTATGATGGGTCTTGCAAGATTCCCATCTATTCTGATCTTGGCTATGGCAGATTGACAAATGTCCTAATCTGTATATTTTATTGTAAACGTTGTATATCTGGAGAAGTGTACTAAATTAGGGTAGTAGAACTGTTATTAATTAGCTTACAAAGTCATCGAGATCTTTTGATATTTTCTTGAGCGGAGAACTCAGAGCTTTTTTTCCCGATAATATGTACATTTGTATATTGGTTTGAAGAACTTCCCTGGTCTACGCAAAGCGGCTGATAAGAATGTGTTATGAAGTGATAAAATTTGGGCGAGTTACAAGTGTATTAGAGTACCTACTTACTTACAAAGACAATTGTATAAAAACGCCCGATGGTTTAGTTCCAACATCAAGCATAATAGGCAAGACCTGCAATGTAGGGAGACAGTAAATATATTACATTTTATTTACATACAAAACAATATAAGAGATCGTGTAAAAGATAGGTAAATAATAGAACTGAAGAAACATACCCTTTGAGGATTGACACCAGCACCAACATATATATCAAGTTTCCCAATAGGTATAGCCATTGCCTGAACTCCAAGATCACCGAGACACAGAACTATGGTTGCCATGTGTAAGTACAACCATGTCTACCTATAAATTAGAATGATTTGATTATATATGACCTTTGTCAGAATTAATGAAACTGTGAGATTTCACATGTGGCTTCTTTACAAACATGTGTGCATTCAAGATCAAATCCAGTGCAAGCAAATGGTAGTTTTACCTAACAACAAATCAACTAAAAAGCTAGAGAACAATACTTCCAAACTACAATATCAGTAGCCGACAAAAAGTGAGTTGTGATAAGTGCTTAAGATATACAGTGTAACCGAAACAAAATATAGGCTCGTATCTAAGCAACTACAGGATATATACGTGAAAAGAATAACATAACTAATTGTCTATCTACTTCGTATAAAACATTTATGCACATATCAAACTCTACATGAGTATAGGATTTTGTGAAAGTGGAGACAACCTGCAAAAGATAAACAGACAAAAAAAACATCATTTAAGATTAGGGTTTCATGAATATTAGTTGAAAAATGAATGAATGTTGAAACATACATACATAACTTATCAAAGATAAGAATTTATACATGAATCATTAACCTGAAAAAAAAATAGTTTCAGTAGGGTTTAAGATTATGGTTTCAAAAGAAGGAGCAGAGGCGTACCTTTTTGTGTGTTCTCTTTACACGAATTTATACATGATCTGCAAAAAAAAAAACACAGTTTGAGATTATGGTTCTAAAAGAAGGAGGCGTATATCTTGTATATACAGTTTAGGGTTTTGAGTTATGTTTATTATTAACAAACGAATGTTAATTGCGGATAACTATATATTTTTAGAAGTATAGTCTCGGCCCAAAGAGTATAATATACAATAATGGAAATACAATAATAGCCAATGAGATAATGCCACATAAGATATGACATGGCGCATTTTATTTTCCTATGTCAAACTTAGCCCCATATATATATATTATAGATATATATATATATATATATATATATATATATATATATATATATATATATATATATATATATATAAAGATAAAAAAAATATTTTAATTTTATTTACTTTTAGGGATTTTGAATGTTTTTAAATTTAGTTTAAATTTTATTTAATATAAATTAATTTTGTTTTAAAAATAGATTTCATTTAAAAGTTTTTATTTTAATTAGTTTAAATTAGATTTTTAAATAGCAAGTCATTAGTTTAAAATTAATTAGATTTAAATTTAGATTTAAAGTTTTTAATTAGTTTTCAAATTTATTTAAATTAGTTAATTAAATAGATTTTAATTAAATAGTTTTTAATTAAGTTTAAAAAATACCAAAAATATTCGTTTCACCAAGAACAATAAATCTTACTTTAATTGGAAATCAATTCGAGTGAGTCGAGGAAAAGAACATTCATTGCATAAATAGGATTGAAAAATCCTAGTATTAAATTGGCGTCGCTGCCGCTTCGCTCGTACGATTGACGATTTTTCGTGAAGACGTTTGGATTTTGGGATCCGTTCTTTTTGAACGTTACGTTTCTTGTTAACAAAATCAAAAATACAAAAAAAAATCAAAAATTAAAAATACAAAAAAATTAAAAATCACAAACGCAAATTCTTTCCTAAGATTTGCACCAAAAAAAAATTAAAAAATCAAAAAGTAATACTTTTTCCTAAAAGTATTACACAAAAAATATTACGTATTAGTGTTATTTTTCTTAGTTCGATTTCTTTCGTTTTTATTGTGAATATATATTTTTCTAAAAAATACAAAAAGATTTTTCTTTTACTATAGTATATTACGTAGAACATTAATTTACCTACTTTTCAAATAAGCCTTAGTTGGGATTTCATCACCTAACTATTGTATTCGAATCCTAAACGAAATAAAAAGGCAAAATAGATAAATACTAGCAAGACGTTTGAACTCGATATATACAAACTATAAGGTGGGTCTAAGGCGACGCGCTATAAAAGGCCGTCTAAGGTAAAAAGTTTTTAAGTGCTTTGTGCCACCTCGTTTCTCCGCTTGCTTGTGCGTATATTGAGAGGGACGGCCGATTATTGGTTTGCCAACTCAATTAGTATTAAGTATATATTTTTGTAGCTTTTTAATATTGCACCTCGAGAGGGAAAATCCTTTTCCTCTCAAAGTCGACCGAGGTCACCTACCTCATTCCAAGTTTTAATTGCATGCGCACTCGCGCGCATACATACATACCGGTTGGTGTACCAAATTCTTCCAATTCTTCCAAAAAGAAGAAGAAGAAGAAGAAAAACAAAAAGAACGTCATTCAAGCCGATCCTGAGAATCGTGCTTTCGACAATACAATGGAAATGGATAACCGACCTATGCTCGAGATTTTTCAATCACACGTTGAGGGAAACGATGACGTTATCGATGTCCCCACAATTGGAGCAAATAATTTTGAACTCAAATCGGATTTAATTAAAATGGTTTCCGCTACACCATTTTCGGGCCGTTCCCAAGATGACCCCCATGATCATATCAAGAGATTTATCCATTTGACTAATACGGTGAAATACAATAGGGTGCCACAAGAGGCTATTCGTTTACAACTCTTTCCTTTTTCCCTCGAGGGACAAGCCCGGATTTGGCTTGATAAGGAACCATCCCAAAGTATTACTACATGGATTGATTTAGAGACCAAGTTCATTAACTACTTTTTCCCACCATCACGGACCACCTCTTTGAGAAATAAGATAATCACCTTTGAGCAACAATATGGGGAAACGTTTAGTGAGTCTTGGGATCGATCTAAAGAGATTTTAAGAAAATGTCCACAACACGGTTTCACTGAAGTGCATCAAATAAATACGTTTTACAATGGTTTGACTCTAAATGACCAAGACTCACTTAATAGTGCCACGGGGGGCAATATTCTTGTGAAACCAATGAACGAGGCTTGGGCTATAATTGAAGACAAGGCTAAATTACAAACCAAGAGTGTTAGGGCCACTATGGCAAGTGCTAGTTCTAGTGAAAGTAACAAGAGAATCGATAAACTCACTTCGCTTGTTGAAACAATTGCTTTACAAACCCAAGCCCTCAAAGGTCAAGTGAATGCCTTGAAAGAAACTAGTGAAACGTGTGAGACTTGTGATGGACCACATTCATATTTTAATTGTGACAATGTTTACAATCAACAACAACAAGTTTGTGCTTTTAATTCTAATGAAAGGGTTCCATTTAAACCAAATGTTGATGTTAACCATTTGTCTTATAAAAGTACTAATTATTTGGCTCCCACGGGTTTTGTAGCACCACAAAGACCACCCTAACCCGCCCAAAATACCCAATACCAAAATAGGAACCAAGGTCCTCAAATGGGTAATTTTCAAGGGAATGCAAATCAAGGGAATTTTATTGGTCAAAATCAAGGTTTTCAAAATAATAACCAAGGTTTTCATAATATCAATGGTTTTCAACCTCCATATCAAAACCAAGGTTTTCCTAATCAAGGTTTTCCTAATCAAGGGTTTAATCAAATGAACATGTAAAATCCTCAAATGGACTTGGTTCTACAAAAATTGACCGAACATGAGAAAATCATGAAAGCAATGCAAGAATCTACTAGACAAATGCAAGAGTCCAACGATAAGATATTTTTGACAATGATTCAAGCCCTTAGACCCCAAGGAGCCTTACCTTCAAATACTGATATTAACCCTCGTGCTAATGTGAGTGCTATCAATACTCGAAGTGGAGCCACTTTAATGGGACCTTCCATCTCTTCCCCCTTAAAGGAGAGACAAGGCCCGGAGGTCATAATGAGTAATCCTACTCCCCCTCCGGTGATCCCTCCCACCACCACTCCTAGTACTAGTGCTCCATTGCCTAATGAGCCTATCCATACGGTTGTTCAAGAAGCGAGTCCTTCTCCTTCTCAACCTTCAAAGTCTAAGCCTAACATCCCTTATCCCTCTAGGTTAGACAAGGCTAAAGTTCTCACCAAAGATGACGTTCATGTCTCTAACTTTTTGAAAATCATTTCCAACGTCAATGTTAACATTATTCTTATTGAAGCACTTGCTCAAATGCCAAAATTTGTCAAAATGTTTATAGATTTGCTTAATAAGAAAGAAAAAATGGTTGAGCTCATTAACACCCGTTTAAATGATAATTGTTCCGCGAATCTTCTCAAAGAGCTTCCCGAAAAGCTAGGAGATCCCCGACGATTCATGTTACCTTGCTCGTTTCCTCAAATCGATGATTGTATGGCTTTAGCGGATCTCGGCGCTAGCATCATTCTTATGCCACTTTCGGTTTGGAAACAATTATCATTACCCGACCTTGTACCAACTCGTATGACTTTAGAGTTAGCTAATAGAACTCTCGCATACCCCGTTGGTATTGCCGAAGACGTTTTTGTTCGAGTTGGTACATTCACTTTTCCCGTAGATTTTGTCATCGTCGACTATGAGATGGATCCTCGTATTCCGTTAATACTTGGTAGACCATTCTTACGGTCCGGAAGAGCTTTAGTCGATGTAGCCGAAGGGGAGTTAATTCTTAGGGTTAGGGATGAACAACAAGTTTTCAAAATGGGAAAAATCACAACAAGATCAAATGGAAAAGAGTCGGTCAATATGATTGATGTGCTTAATTTTGATAATGAAGAAACTTTTATCAATCCCTTTGAAGCTAAAAAGTTTAATATTAATGATTTTGTGGTACACTCAAATCCACTTTTTGAAAGTTCAAATGATAATCCACTTTTTGAAGAAAATGAGGAAACTAATTTTAGTGATGTCTCTTCCTTAAGTGATCATTCCACTTTGGATTTTGAGGATATCCCACTTTATGACACCTCTAGTGATGACACTTCTTCAAGTGATCACACTATCTTCGGTTTAGACGACCTATCTTTTAACCCACCCACTATTGACCCACCCATATATGAGACTCCAATCTTTGATACCCCAATTTACGATGACTATGATGATGACACTTCTTTAAGTGATCTCATTTCTTTGGGTTTTGACGAGACACCTAGTGAGCCTAATGATCCTATCATCTCTATGAGTGATTCTCCCATTCTTGAGTCTCCCTTTGACTCTTATATTCCTAAATTGGGGGTTATGACTTTTGAGGAGGATCCTCCACCCTTAGAGGTTGCCCCTATTTTAAAGAATATTCCATTTGAGGAAGATTTAGATAACTTTCTAAACTTTTATTTTCCTCACGAGGATGAGTTTTCCTATGACTCCGATGATACTTATGTTTTCACATCAAGTTTGGAAGAGGAAGACTCCCTCACTTTGGATCAAAATGACATTTTGAGCTCTAATGTCCACACCTCTTGCTATTTTCCCGTTAAGGAATCGGTGTTTGATCCCGGAATAGAGACTTTTGTGCTTTCATTGCCATATTACCATACCACCCTTCCTTGTAAGAGACTTTTGCCTAAGGATACCCTACTCTTCTTTGACTTGCGTGATTTTACCACCTCGGGGTTTATTTCCTTTTGTGATGGAAATTATGTGTTTGACCCGGGTGGATTTTCATGGGGTATGCCTTGTATGACTTTGTTTCACCCTTTATCGTGGAGAGATTTTCCTCCCTTGGAAATCTCGGTTTTTCCATGATTTTCCCATTTGAATGATGACATTCGGGAATTGAGTCGAGCTAGAGACTCGTGATAAATAAATCAAGCATCGTTTAACTAGGTTAGATTTTTTTACCTTTTCCACCCTTTTTACCCTTTTTCACCTTTACCCATTTTCACCAATAAGTGTAGGGGAGCCGTGTAGGTTGTTTGTTTTGTGTGTCGTGATTGTGCAGGGACATGTGCTTAATGATCCACTTTTGGTATTTTTGACGCGACCTGTGTTCCCGTGTTTCCCGTGTACCCGGTTCCTTCGATAAGTTTTTGCTATTGTGATTCATGCATGTATATAAATAAAACGAATAAATGTAATCACTTTAGTTGTCTCTTCCTTAGCTGGATTTAAACAACGTACTCAATGTCATAAGTGTAGGGGAGTTTATTCTCCCACATGCTTAAACATTGAGGACAACGTTTATATTAAGTGTAGGGGGATTTCTATCGAAATTTTAGTGGACTTTTCCATAAATTTTGACCCCATTTAACCGGAAAATTTAAAAAAAAATTCAACATTTTTCAAATTTTTGATCTATTTTGGCCTTGTTGTATTTTCATTAACTTTCTTTCCTTTTGTCATTGCATCATATTTATATTTTTCAAGAATAAAGTTAAAAATAAATAAATAAATAAAATGGTTTTAACAAGTTTAGATATCTTTGATATATTAGGCCCGTCGTAAATATTTTGACTCAACCCGAGTTTACTTATCCAAGTTTACTCTAGCTAGTATCCTTAACCATATGGACCTTAATTGGTTTATTAGGCTAAGCATCCACGAATCTCATTCCTTGAGATTTTAAATTGTGGAGAAATAGTTGATAATAAGTTTAAGGGTTAATTCTTATTTATATGAGTTTTTGTGGCTCTTTCTTCCCGCTTGTATATTTAATTGCTTAATAAATGAGGATTTTTGCGGTGTAGATTCGATATCTTAACTCTTAGCCAAATCTTTATTCTCCTTGTAATTAAAGCATGAACACATTGAGGGTGCCAGCGTTGTGGACTTCCGACTAAGGTGGCTCATAACCACTAAGTAGGAGGTATTCATACCATGGGACCACGGAATTTGGCCTACTATATATATCATAAATAAAGAAAGAATAAGATTAAAACATGACCTCAAGGAGCCTTAGGGTGTAGGGCATGTAGCACGAACCTTGTCATTAGAGCCTTAGGGTGTATGGCATGGTAAGTGTTGAATAAAAATTGATTCAAAAAAAATCAATTCCCTCGTCTATCGTTCAAGGAGCCTTAGGGTGTGGACAATAGACGAGGAGCATTTTTACATCTTAAAGAGCCTAAGGGTATATGATGTGAACTTGCTAAACTCCACATAAAGTCTACATGACTTTGGAGGAATAATTAATAATTAGTACTATTGGCCAAATTTTGGGTCCGGGAATTTATTCCCCAAATCGTGTTAAATCATCCTTGATGTGGGCTTACTTTAGTGACAACGTTTTTGAGGACGAGGTTAGGTTTTGAGTGTCGGGTTTGCACCGTTTGGCCTTCATTTTTGGAATAATAATTATCAAATAAGTCAAATGAGCCTACGGGTGAATGACAATCAATAAAATCTAGAGATACAAAGTAGGAATTGGAGAAAGAGTATTACACAATTGTCTTATATAAGTGGTTTTAGCCTAAGGACTTATGGTAAACAATGATCTCGTTTTTAAGCTTGGTATGGGGAACGTGAAACTTGAGGGTGATTAATATTCATGACACCAAAGCCCTAATTTATGTCTTAGATTTCTTTACAAGTTTCTTCCATCAAATAATTTCCAAGCTAATAAATCCTTAATAACTTGTGTTTCCTTTAAAGTTTTTATCTTTTCGTAGTATTAGTAGTAGTAATAGTAATAAAGGCCGAGATGGATTAATTATGAGAGAAATGTAACTTTATGCTTTAAAACTATGCATTGCATGGGGTCATTGCAATGGTCAAGTGTAGGGGATTTAATTAGTGTGTAAACACTTATCCTTTTGCCACTAAAATCAAGGAAAAACAAGACCTAATCATGTGTTTAATGTCGTAAAAGTCGGAGTTACGCGTGGTTTTGTGTTTTTGTGTAAAATAGGTACAAATGATCAAAAGGAAAGAAAACACGGGATTTCACGGTCAAATGTTGAAGAAAAGTCCAAAAAGAGACGAAGACAAAGTCAAAAGATCAAAAGTGTGCCCAAGTTCACGAAAACCAGCTAAACCGACACGAGTTTGAAGAAAATGAACAAGAAAGCCGAAGTCGAGCTCGTTTTTAGCGGATTTAATATTTATGGAGTTAAACGGGCTTGTTGGTCCCACTTGTGATTAATGGGCCCAAAAGCCCATTTGTGTGGATAATTTATCATCTTTTGGAAAAATAGCCCAACAATGGCCCATAAGTCCAAATCAAGTGAAACGGATGGTATATACAAATTGAGCCCAAGCCCAAGTATTATTACACGAATTTTTGGTTAAATGAAACAAATTGCGCCAAGCCCAAATTAACCAAATATGGGACGGAGATATTTTTTGCTTGGTCAAAAGTTGAGTCAACTTTTCACATGTATCCTACATCACTCACCTCACAAGTATAACTTATTCACCCCACACATTAAATAAATAATCACCCACCCACTTTACCATTCGATATTAACAAAGTAATATCTTTCACCCACCAACTTTTCACTGCTCATCTTTCTCTCCCCAAATACGCAGCCACCACTTCAAACCCTAATTTTTACCATCACCCAAAATTAACCAACGAAAATTAGGGGTTTTACCCTCAATGGTTAATTCACACCAATGGGAATTAAATCCCCATGAAAAACGAAGCAATCACTCAGGAGTGGTCCTCTCCTCTCATTGACGTGGCTAATCCTTGTGTTTTGATTGGCTCACACACCTCTCCACCACCAAATCCCCCAATAAGATGAATCTACATCACCCTCAAACTAGCACAACAAACACAACTTCTGCCAACCTGGCAATCCGTGGCTCAAGATGCGTTCATCCGCAAGATCAAAAAATTGAAGAGAGAGAAGAAGAAAAGAAGGATTGGACGGCTAGGATTTGTTGCTTAATATTGAAGCTAAGAAGAGGGTTTCCTGGGGTTTGCCTATAAAAACCCCCCCTCATATCTGTAATTTGGTGCCTTTTCTTTTATTTTAATTTTTATTTTTGAAAAAATAGAATTAGGGTTAATTGTAATTTCCTTTTTAAAAGTATTGTAATCGAAGTTTTAATATTAATGAAATTATTATTTATCTAAAACTTTTGTCTCTTTTGATATTTCTTGCAATTTATTTTAATTTTATTTTGATTAAATAAATGTTAAAGTAAATTAAAAAGGAAGTACTCTTTCCCCACTGGAAAGATAAAAATTATATAAAAAACTATATCTGGTTCGTTACTATTCATGTTCGAGGTGATGATGGTGTTTGGGTAAAAACGGTGGTGTTTGATTCGTTTGTTTCGGTTCACAAGGGGGTTCAGCGCCCACCTTCTTCCCAAAGGATATCATCAAAAGGTGATAATCTCATTTTTAATTTTTGTTAAGTTTATTTAAGTTTCTGTTTACCTGTTAGTTATTAAATCTGCTCATTTGAATCTGCTAGTTATTAAGTTTATGTTTAGCTGTTGGTTATTAACTGCTTATTTGGTTTCAAGTTATATTGAATATGCTTATTTTGGATTTAACTGTTTAAGTTTGGTGGATTGATTCAAATAGGTGCTGGTATAGTTTCTGTTCGTATGGATTTATCTTATTTTGCTAGTTAATGTTACTGTTTTTTTATGTATCTGCTATTTTGTTTGTGAGTTAAGTCTGTTAAGTTTAAGTGTTTGGCTATTTCATTTTAGCTTTTATTTCAGTTTGTTTTTATCTATTCGGGGTGTGTATATCTGCTTATTAGTTGCGAAAAATTTTTGTTGCTTAATGTTATTTAGTTTTATTTGATTATTTAGTTGGTAGTATCATCTTATAAGTTTAAATTGCTTAACTAGTTTGCTTATCCAGTTTTATTGCTTTTCAGTTTTTTTCTTAAGTGCTTATCAGATTTACTTGTCTGCTTATTGTTTTTTGTTTAGCTTATTTGGAATTGCTGATATATTGTTAAACTCTCAGACACAATTTGTCTGAGGTTTCTTCTGTCCAAAAAGTTATAATATAAAAAAAAATTTAATAGCAATTTGTCTCTGCCTAGATTCGAACCCTGGACCTCCTGTCCAGGAACCTTACGCCATAACCAACTGCTCTAATACCTTTCTTGTGTTTTGTTTCGTTTTAATAAATTAATATAGGGTTAAATTAGCTGCAGTTTTTAAATTAGTTTAATTAAATATTTTAGTTTTATAAATTTAAATTTAAAAAGTTTTTTATAAATTTCGTTTATTCAGTTTTAAACAATATATATATATATATATATATATATATATATATATATATATATATATATATATATATATATATATATATATATATATATATATATATATATATATATATATATATAAATATATATATATATATTATATATATATATATATATATATATATATATATATATATATATATATATATATATATATATATATATATATATATATATATATATATATATATATATAAAGATAAAAAAAATATTTTAATTTTATTTACTTTTAGGGATTTAGAATGTTTTTAAATTTAGTCTAAATTTTATTTAATATAAATTAATTTTGTTTTAAAAATAGATTTCATTTAAAAGTTTTTATTTTAATTAGTTTTAATTAGATTTTTAAATAGCAAGTCATTAGTTTAAAATTAGTTAGATTTAAATTTAGATTTAAAGTTTTTAATTAGTTTTCAAATTTATTTAGATTAGTTATAAAATAGTTAATTAAATAGATTTTAATTAAATAGTTTTTAATTAAGTTTAAAAAATACCAAAAATATTCGTTTCACCAAGAACAATAAATCTTACGTTAATTGGAAATCAATTCGAGTGAGTCGAGGAAACGAACATTCATTGCATAAATAGGATTGAAAAATCCTAGTATTAACTACTAATTTAAGTAATATGCAATATTAACATTTAAAAGGCTTATTTTCAACAAAAATTAGTTTTGTCCAAAGAAAAGTACAACTTAACCTTCTAATTTGAGGAGACAATAGATCGATCCAAGTTTTAAAGTACAATATACTTCAAAGATCTTGTGTCACCATCGCTCTAATACCAATTGTAGAAACTAGAAGGGGGTTGAATAGTTTCTCATCGGTTTATCTCCTAATTAAAATTCCTTTCAATTAGGTAAGTGCACAAAACTATCTTTTACTTCAAAGCTAGTTGCATAATGATTAGGTTCAATTCTAATGTATTAACAATGTATAATAAGTGTAGTGATAATGAATCTGATCAAGGATTAAGGAAAGAAACAACCTAGTAGGAAGACACCAAGATTTATAGTGGTTCGGCAACGAGGATCTATCCTCGTTCCCTACTCCACTCCTCGAGTACACCTTACTCGAGATTTCCACTATATCCACAAGCTCACTTCTTGGCGGAGAAAACCTTACAACGTCGCTTACATTATTTTCCGACACTAAGCTAAATGTCGAGACCTAATCTTAGCTAGGACCAATCTACACAACGTCGCCCACTTAACTCTTTTACGACACAAGGCTAGATGTCGAGTTCTAATCGAAAGGTAGAACCAATCTTCACAACGTTGCCTACTTCACCATTTTCTGACACAAGGATAGATGTCGAGTTCTATTCTAAAGCTAGAACCAATCTTCACGACTCTTAACTTTGAAGCTAAGTGAGAACTTCACACAACACAACTACATATAACTTTATAGTTTAGTGAGAACTCACAAGACACAACTACATCACTTTATAGTTTAGTGAGTGATAGGTGTGAAAACACCCATCCTTTTACCACTTAATTATAATGAAAACGAGACCATAACGTGTATTTTATGTCGTAAATGTCGGAATTATGCGTGGTTTGTGTTTTTGTTATGTTTTAGGACCAAAATGTGAAAAGGAAGGAAAACACGGGCTTTCACGGGCTTTTATCAAAGAAAAAGACAAAAGACGAAGTCAAGAAATCAAGAGTGCAAAAAGAACGGAAGTCCAAGGCCTATTCTGAAGATTTATCAAAGAAAAAGTGTCAAAGACGGAAGTTTAATAGAGCCGAAGAACTCAAGTCTTATTTATGAAGAAATTTCAAGACGAGTTTAAAGAAATCCCGAGCCAAAAGTCGAGACTTTAAAGACGAGACGGAAGGAAAGAAAGAAAGGAGGAAGCCACCAACCATTACCCCCTCCTATATATACCACCCTCATTTGTTAGGAAAGGGTTGGTTAGTTTTAGGAGTAGATTAGGAATAGTTTAAATTTATGCTTTCTCTCTCTAAATTTATGTTTTCTCTCTCAAGATTTAATAGGTAAGACTTAATTTTCATGTTTTTAATTGTTGAATCATTTACTTTTTAATAAAGTTTTTAATTAATCTTCTTCTACCTTTCTTGTTTAATCTTTGCTTTTGATTATGGTTGTGTTCTTGAGCTTTTATTAATTTTAATCAAGTGGGTTTTGATTGATTTGATCATTAGTGTTAGTTTTATTGATTTGGTTTGATTAGTTTTTGTTAGTAAAACATTTGTGGTTATTTTGGTTTAATTTTTAGATTGATTTTTGTTAGTTTTGGTATGATTCGTGGCCTTTAAGTTTTCCCCTGTTCTTCGTATTGTTTCTGTACCCAGATTCCGAACCAACCTTCTTGTCATTTTATTCCGAACCAAGCGTTCATTCTTATTTATTCCGCATCAGTCCTTTTATTCCGAGTAAACGTTTTATTCCGCATGAAGCAATATTCCGGATGAGTTATTTATTCTGGATGAGCTTGTTAGTTTAATCATTCCGAATCAAGTATATATTCCAAACCAGTTGAATTTTCTTTGTATTCCGAATGAAGCCCATGTATTCCGAATGAGCACCAACATTCTGAACCAAGCTTTTCTTTCAAATATTCCGAACCAGTTGAATTCCCTAATTATTCCGCATGAAGCAAAGTATTCCGAATGAGGGGTTATTCCGGATCAGTGTTTATTCCGGATGAGCAACTTATTCCGGATGAAAGACTTATTCCGGATGAGTAATTTATTCCGGATGAAGGAGTTATTCTGAATGAGCTGTTATTCCGTATGAAAGACTTATTCCGGATGAAGCTATTTATTCCGGATGAAAGACTTTTTCCGAATGAACAGTTTTTCTTAGTTTTGTAATTTTTATATTTTCTATTTTTCAGACAAGTGACAGTTTTCTGGTGATTATCTTTAGCTTATTTTTATTACTTCGCGCATTTTATTTTTCAGTCTTTAATTAATTTCATCTTTTAGATTTATTTTTATTTATCGTTTCGCTTAAAGTTACGTTTTATTATTTGCATTGCTCCTTTATTATTTGTCTTTGGTTTATTTTTATTTCGCTTTGCATTTACCTTTTCAAATAAAATAGATAACCAACTTCCCTTTTCGTTACCAAGAACGACTGAGTCACACTTAAACCAGTAACCAATTCGAAAAGATTGGACGATAATATTTTCTTACTGGGCAAAAGCAAATAATGGCGCCGCTGCCGGCTCTTTTCGTGAAGATTAACGATTTTTTGTGAGAGACGCGTAGGCTTTTGGGATCCGTTCACTCGTGAAGGTTATTTTTTTCGTGTCAAAAATTTTCAAAAATCCAAAAACATTTGAAAAATCTTAAAAAGCATTTCTTTTTCAAAGTTTTGCGACCAAAAATATTCCTCTTTATCCTCTATTGTGTTTAATTCTTTTCTCTATCCCTCTTATTTATAATTCTTCATGGATTCGTCTTGCGTCCGGTGTGGGAGACCATGGCTTGGTTTTCCAATATGTCCATGGTGTACTTGTGCGAGGTGTGGTTCTGATATCGATAATACACAATTTGGATTTTGTCTATTTTGCAATTCAAGAAATTCGTACTTCTCCTCTTACACTAATTTCTCCCCCCTCCCGTCTATGACAATCCCTATCCTCAACATGCACCGGGTTTTTCTCAACACCCGTGTTGCAATCATTGTGGGGGCCCTCACGATACTTCTTATTGTCACCCAATGAATTATTATGAGCCAAATCCGTGTCCTCATTTTTCTTCACCGATGGACTATTATGAACCAAATCCGTGTTCTAATTCTTCTCAACCGATGACTTACTATGAGCCACATCCGTGCTATAATTCCGGTATGTATAACTGTGAACCCCCACATCCCACCCTCAATCATCAATCCTCTCAGGGAATTCGTATTGCCCAACAACTCACTACTTTGAATGACGAAACACACGCCATTATTTTGAAACTTCAAGAAGCCGTTGTTCAGCTAAACGAAGCATGGGAGGTGGAAAAGCGACAGCAACAAGAGCAAGTATCTAATCTTAGTGATTATACCCCTCCTCTTGTGCGTCCATACTATTATGATGATGATGACGATGAGAATACTATTTCTTAGAATGATCTTGTTGCTCAATGTCCTAGCGTAATTGCACTCCCCTCTCTTAATATCCCCAATGCCTCTAAGGATTGTGATACATCGAGTGAGGTTAGTGATTTTGCTCTCGACAAATTCTTTGAGGAGGTTCGTGATGTACCGACTTGTGTGGAGCTTACGGAAGAGGTCCCTCTTCATGATGATGATTTTTCTCCATGCTATGAGAATTTCACTTTTGAAATTTTCCATCTCTCCCCATTTCCTCCAGGTGATGAGGATGATGTTGATTTATTCTCTCCGACATACGAGAAGTTCACCCCTGAACTGGATCTTGTAGATGAGGTGGAAGACGTAATTCTTCGCGACAAATTACGGAAAGTTCATCTTCTTATTGCTCAAATTGAAGCATTGAATTCTCCTCCTCTTTCCGAGTCTTTACCTTCATCTATTACTCCCGTTGAGAATAATGATACAGCTATGGAGGAAATCGACGTTCTCTCAATACCTCCGGGTATTGATGATGATGACATGGAGGGGGATATTCTTTTTGATACTTTGCTACATGAAGATATTATCCCAAGTCCCCCTCATGCGCACATTTCATCCACTCCTCTAGAACCCATCGCCGAGGATGAGTGCTTTGACCCGGGAGGTGCTATTGACTATTCTATGAGTGCTAACTTTACGGCTATGCCGATTGGTCAACATCCATTGTCTTTGGGGGATGACAATGTGCTTACTTTACCCACCCCACCTCCCGTGGATCATGACCTCACATACTTCTCGTATGTTGAGCGCATTTTCTCCCATTTAATACTTATCCTCCCGCCTCTCCTTCATTGATGTCCTCCGGGAAGGAGGACAAGGTCTTTGATCCCGGTATTACATTCGAGGCTTCCCCATGGACTATTTAATTCGGGGACGAGTCATGCTCGTGACTCGGTTAACATAAACAAGCGCTCTTCGGGAGGCAACCCGATTATCTATCTTTATCTGTTTTCATCATAAGTGTAGGGGAACCCCGTTGGTGTTTCTTGTTTTCTTTCTTATCATGTGCAGTGATTCGAACTTTCAAAGATACATTCGTGATGACTTTTGACGAACCGTGATCCCGTGTTTCCGTCTTCCCGGTTCTATCCTAAACTCTTTTCGATTCACTATTTTATTTTTCTCAATATTAAAATAGGAATCTCTTTAGTTATCTCTTTCTTAGCAAGATTTAATCAGCGTGCACAATGTCCTAAGTGTAGGGGAGTTTACTCCCACATGCTTAAAAATTGAGGACAATGTTTATATCAAGTGTGGGGGGAATTCTATCGAAGTTAAGTGGTCTTTTCCTTGCATTTGTCCTCATTTTAACCGGAAAATCAATTTTTCGACATTTTTCAAAATTTTTAATCTATTTTGACCTAGTAGTTTTACCTTTGTATAGTTATTTTCTTTCTTTACTAGATAAATTTTAATAAAGTGGTTTTAATTTTCATCGTTGTGAATCTTGACTCAACCCGAGTTTACTTATCTAAGTTTACTCTAGCTAGTATCCTTAACGTGTTTAAGTCAAGTTTTGCTAGGCTTTTATTTAGGGAGCTTTAAAACGCGAAAGTCTTAACTCTCACGGGTTAAGAACAAGAACTTTTCACAAGTTCCAATAATTGATCCTAGAGAGTCGTTTATCAAGGGAACTTGAAAACACGAATTCTAAACTTGAAAAAGTCTAAGAATTTGCAAGATCCTATAGATGACTCGAAAACCCAAAACTTTGATTTAATTGGCTAAGCATCCACGAGTCTCATTCCTTGAGATTTTAAATTGTGGAGAACGAGAGATGATAGAGTCAATTATAAGTTTGGTGTTCTTTCGTGAATTTATGTAAGTTGATTATAAGCCTATTCTCCCATCGCTTGCTAAGAAATTTATCTGCAATAAGTAAGGTCGTACGATTTGAAAAGTTACTTAGCTTCTAGCCCAAGATCGTTTAAAAGTTGCTCGGTATTGATTAGAGTTCATAGCCAAGGCATAACTTATTGAAGCGGGATGCGAAGATTGGCGAGTCCGAAAAGGCCCTAACAAGGCATGAGGGCTACATTTTGTTGCTAAAGATCCAACAGTGATGTGAAGAATCATTTATCGAAAATCAATATGAAGGATCGAGACACACGACGAAAAGCAAAAACTCACCAAAAGATCATGGAGAAGTCTATCCAAAAAGGCCCTAACAAGGTATGAGGATAAATAGATCCAAGTCCTAAAAGGAGGCGGATCGTTGTATATCAAAATCCAAAATAGAGATTGGAGAAAAATGAAGAAGTCGTGGTCCAAATATGAAGAATCTCTCAAAACTTCAAGTGAAGAAATTCCTATTATGAAGAGAAGACCATAATTTCAAGAACGTCTCTCAAAGATTTGAAGTATGAAGTCGCTGCCAAATATCGGTCCGAGAAAGTTCTCAAATCGTGAAACGAGTTATGCCAAGATATGAACTTTAAGAGGTCCCGAGAAGCAGTTTTAAAAGATTTTTTCCTTTAGCTAACTATTGATTAAATCATCCTACTTTATTTTCGCCCTAAATAAACTATCGAAATAAGTCAAACAATGCATCCTCGTGATCATTCAAGACAAAAATAAAATATAAGAGATACACCTAGGAATAAGGGAGTCTAAGTGAATAATTAGGCCACATGAGTTCGTGTTAGTTTGCTAACTTATAGTAACAATGATCTAGTTTTTAAGCTTGGTATGGGGAACGTGAAACTTGAGGATGATAATTATTCATGACATTCCAAAACCCTAAGGTAAGTCTTTGATTTCTTTACTTGTTTGTTATTTTCTATCTCTTTAATAAAGGCCAATGTGGATTGATTGTGATGAAAAATATAATATTTGTGATTAATGCATTGCATGAGGACATTGCAATGGTCAAGTGTAGGGGATTTGATAGGTGTGAAAACACCCATCCTTTTACCACTTAATTATAATGAAAACGAGACCATAATGTGTATTTTATGTCGTAAATGTCGGAATTATGCGTGGTTTGTGTTTTTGTTATGTTTTAGGACCAAAATTTGAAAAGGAAGGAAAACATGGGCTTTCACGGGCTTTTATCAAAGAAAAAGACAAAAGACGAAGTCAAGAAATCAAGATTGCAAAAAGAACGGAAGTCCAAGGCCTATTCTGAAGATTTATCAAAGAAAAAGTCCAAAGACGGAAGTTTAATAGAGCCGAAGAACTCAAGTCTTATTTATGAAGAAATTTCAAGACGAGTTTAAAGAAATCCCGAGCCAAAAGTCGAGACTTTAAAGACGAGACGGAAGAAAAGAAAGAAAGGAGGAAGCCACCAACCATTCCCCTCTCCTATATATACCACCCTCATTTGTTAGGAAAGGGTTGGTTAGTTTTAGGAGTAGATTAGGAATAGTTTAAATTTATGCTTTCTCTCTCTAAATTTATGTTTTCTCTCTCAAGATTTAATAGGTAAGATTTAATTTTCATGTTTTTAATTGTTGAATCCTTTAATTTTTAATCAAGCTTTTACTTAATCTTCTTCTACCTTTCTTGTTTAATCTTTGCTTTTGATTATGGTTGTGTTCTTGAGCTTTTATTAATTTTAATCAAGTGGGTTTTGATTGATTTGATCATTAGTGTTAGTTTTATTGATTTGGTTTGATTAGTTTTTGTTAGTCAATAATTTGTGGTTATTTTGGTTTAATTTTTAGATTGATTTTGGTTAGTTTTGGTATGATTCGTGGCCTTTAAGTTTTCCCATGTTCTTCGTATTGTTTCTGTACCCAGATTTCGAACCAACCTTCTTGTCATTTTATTCCGAACCAAGCGTTCATTCTTATTTATTCCGCACCAGTCCTTTTATTCCGAGTAAACGTTTTATTCCGCATGAAGCAATATTCCGGATGAGTTAGTTATTCCGGATGAGCTTGTTAGTTTAATCATTCCGAATCAAGTATATATTCCGAACCAGTTGAATTTTCTTTTTATTCCGAATGAAGCCCATGTATTCCGAATGAGCACCAACATTCCGAACCAAGCTTTTCTTTCAAATATTACGAACCAGTTGAATTTCCTAATTATTCCGCATGAAGCAAAGTATTCCTAATGAAGGGTTATTCCGGATCAGTGTTTATTCCGGATGAGCAACTTATTCCGGATGAAAGACTTATTCCGGATGAGAAATTTATTTCGGATGAAGGAGTTTTTCCGAATGAGCTGTTATTCCGGATGAAAGACTTATTCCGGATGAAGCTATTTATTTCGGATGAAAGACTTTTTCCGAATGAACAGTTTTTCTTAGTTTTGTAATTTTTAGATTTTCTATTTTTCAGACAAGTGACGGTTTTCTGGTGATTATCTTTAGCTTATTTTTATTACTTCGCGCGTTTTATTTTTCAGTCTTTAGTTAATTTCGTCTTTTAGATTTATTTTTATTTAGCGTTTCGCTTAAAGTTACGTTTTATTATTTGCATTGCTCCATTGTTATTTGTCTTTGGTTTATTTTTATTTCTCTTTGCATTTACCTTTTCAAATAGAATAGATAACCAACTTCCCTTTTCGTTACCAAGAACGACTGAGTCACACTTAAACCAGTAATCAATTCGAAAAGATCGGACGATAATATTTTCTTACTAGGCAAAAGCCTGTTATCAGTGAGAACTCATAAGACACAACCACATCACTTTGTAGTTTAGTGAGAACTAACACAACTAATTACAACTCAACTAATCATATCCAAGTACACACATGTAGCTTCGATCTACACAACATAAATCCAAGCACACACATGTGCAATAGATCTAAACAACTCTAATCCAAGTATTCACAAATAACATGGATGAACACAACTAGTCCAAGTATTCACAAATGCATTGGATCTACACTAGACACAAATAAATAAATGATGAACATGAATAGATCTTTAGGAGGAGGTGATCTTCATCAATGCTACATCTTTAATCACGTCACAAGTGTGTGAGTGATCTTCTCTTTGGACAAGGTAAAGAAGAAGATCAAGAGGATAATCATGAGTAAACATACTTAACACATTAAGTGATCATTTACAAATGACTAGGATTAGAAAGGAGAAAGAAGGTGAAGAAGATGTCCAAAAAGGGTTAAAGAGAATGCAGATTTGACTCACTATTTATAGGACAAAACATCCAACGGCTATATCTGCCCGCGGTTCCTTATTGGCACCCGCGGTTCCTTATCGATAAGGAACCGCCATAGGTGCTAAGGTACCGCTAGCGTAGACTCCGCTCCTTTTTGTCTTTTAGTGAATTTGAAATATCTGAGGCTGTTTAAACCTTCAAAGGATATTCTTATGGCATATGGAATATGCCATATTCAAATTTGCATTTTCATTTTAATAAAACATTTTCTTAAAAATAAAGTTTATTAAAAATCTTTTGTAATGTTTGACAAAAGTGAGTTTTAAGGCTAATCAATTTTATGATCACTAAGGATGATTAAGATATGTTAGTGTAATGATTATTACCTTTATGATAGTCTTTGTTAGATAATTTGTTTTATAATTGTGTTTGACAATAAATGTCTTTGTAATTTGTCGTGATCAAAACTAAGAAAGATTAATTAATACTAACAATGTTTTTAGGCATTGCTTATGCATTAACAATAGTCTCTTGCCTACCCAAGAACATTATGAAGTCCATAATCAAATGCAACTCTGCTAAAGAGATGTGGACTGAATTAGTTCTAGGGTATGAAGGTCTAGAGGAAACAAAAGAAACCAAAATCCAAGCCCTAAGACTCAAGTTTAATGCTTTTAAAGCTTTAGAAACAGAGACTATTGCTTAAACTTATACTAGGCTTAAGTTTTTGTTGAATGATTTGGGTAGCAATGGAGTTGTTCTATCTGTAACAACCCATTTTGGTAAATGAAATGTCACGCGTGGTTATGGCGTGTCATCAAAGCATCCAAGGATAAATGTCTTAAACATTACATGACCATAAATGAAATACCGGAAACAAACATCGGTACCCCAAAGTAAAAGCTCATCACACACAAACATAAGTACTGTAAATGAAAAGGACTAAACAATGTCCATGGAAATGAGTAGCAAAATGTATGAATAAATGCATAAAGTAATGGAGGCTATAAAGCTTCCAATCCATATGTACGTATGCTTAGAGTCTACGAGCGTCCCTGAGTACCTGTCGTTTTGGGAACATGAAAGGAAAACGGCTGAGCATAACGCTCAGTGCACGGATATACAAGCATAGAATGAATAACATAAGCATATCCAACATATAGCAGCGGAATTGATTAAGTCCTTGAAAACCTGGTATAACTTAGTAAAACTAGTTTTATAGTTTAAAAAGCCTTATGTTTATCTTATAAAAACTGTTTAACATGTTTATAATTAGCCAATATAGGTCATGAAATATCAACGTGCATTAATACTTAGAGGGGTGACCTCATCATGCAATTAGAGGGGTTGCCTCTAATTAATATAAGTTTGGGTAGGAGGGATCAGCTCCTTGTGAAGGATGAAAGGCACACACCACATTCACCTGAATAATCCGTAAAAACATGTAATCTAGGATGCACCCATATGCCCCACATGATAATATAATAATATGGCCAAAAGCTGAAAGGGACGCTGATAGGTGTGAAAACACCCATCCTTTTACCACTTAATTATAATGAAAACGAGACCGGAACATATATTTTATGTCGTAAATGTCGGAATTATGCGTGGTTTGTGTTTTTGTTATGTTTTAGGACCAAAATGTGAAAAGGAAGGAAAACACGGGCTTTCGCGGGCTTTTATCAAAGAAAAAGACAAAAGACGAACTCAAGAAATCAAGAGTGCAAAAAGAACGGAAGTCCAAGGCCTATTCTGAAGATTTATCAAAGAAAAAGTCCAAAGACGGAAGTTTAATAGAGCCGAAGAACTCAAGTCTTATTTATGAAGAAATTTCAAGACGAGTTTAAAGAAATCCCGAGCCAAAAGTCGAGACTTTAAAGACGAGACAGAAGAAAAGAAAGAAAGGAGGAAGCCACCAACCATTCCCCTCTCCTATATATACCACCCTCATTTGTTAGGAAATGGTTGGTTAGTTTTAGGAGTAGATTAGGAATAGTTCAAAGTTTATGCTTTCTCTCTCTAAATTTATGTTTTCTCTCTCAAGATTTAATTTGTAATATTTAATTTTCATGTTTTTAATTGTTGAATCATTTACTTTTTAATCAAGCTTTTAATTAATCTTCTTCTACCTTTCTTGTTTAATCTTTGCTTTTGATTATGGTTGTGTTCTTGAGCTTTTATTAATTTTAATCAAGTGGGTTTTGATTGATTTGATCCTTAGTGTTAGTTTTATTGATTTGGTTTGATTAGTTTTTGTTAGTCAATCATTTGTGGTTATTTTGGTTTAATTTTTAGATTGATTTGGTTAGTTTTGGTATGATTCGTGGCCTTTAAGTTTTCCCCTGTTCTTCGTATTGTTTCTGTACCCAGATTCCGAACCAACCTTCTTGTCATTTTATTCTGAACCAAGCGTTCATTCTTATTTATTCCGCATCAGTCCTTTTATTCCGAGTAAACGTTTTATTCCGCATGAAGCAATATTCCGGATGAGTTAGTTATTCTGGATGAGCTTGTTAGTTTAATCATTCCAAATCAAGTATATATTCCGAACCAGTTGAATTTTCTTTTTATTCCGAATGAAGCCCATGTATTCCGAATGAGCACTAACATTCCGAACCAAGCTTTTCTTTCAAATATTCCGAACCAGTTGAATTTCCTAATTATTCCGCATGAAGCAAAGTATTCCGAATGAAGGGTTATTCCGGATCAGTGTTTATTCCGGATGAGCAACTTATTCCGGATGAATGACTTATTCCGGATGAGTAATTTATTCCGGATGAAGGAGTTATTTCGAATGAGTTGTTATTCCGGATGAAAGACTTATTCCGAATGAAGCTATTTATTCCGGATGAAAGACTTTTTCCGAATGAACAGTTTTTCTTAGTTTTGTAATTTTTATATTTTCTATTTTTCAGACAAGTGACAGTTTTCTGGTGATTATCTTTAGCTTATTTTTATTACTTCGCGCATTTTATTTTTCAGTCTTTAGTTAATTTCGTCTTTTAGATTTATTTTTATTTATCGTTTCCCTTAAAGTTACGTTTTATTATTTGCATTGCTCCTTTATTATTTGTCTTTGGTTTATTTTTATTTCGCTTTGCATTTACCTTTTCAAATAGAATAGATATCCAACTTCCCTTTTCGTTACCAAGAACGACTGAGTCACACTTAAACCAGTAATCAATTCGAAAAGATCGAACGATAACATTTTCTTACTGGGCAAAAGCCTGTTATCAAATGGCGCCGCTGCCAGCTCTTTCGTGAAGATTAACGGTTTTTTGTGAGAGACGCGTTGGCTTTTGGGATCCGTTCACTCGTGAACGTTATTTTTTTCGTGTCAAAAATTTTCAAAAATCGAAAAACATTTGAAAAATCTTAAAAAGCATTTCTTTTTCAAAGTATTGCGACCAAAAATATTCCTCTTTATCCTCTATTGTGTTTAATTCTTTTCTCTATCCCTCTTATTTATAATTCTTCATGGATTCGTCTTGCGTCCGGTGTGGGAGACCATGGCTTGGTTTTCCAATATGTCCATGGTGTACTTGTGCGAGGTGTGGTTCTGATATCGACAATATACAATTTGGATTTTGTCCATTTTGCAATTCAAGAAATTCGTACTTCTCCTCTTACACTAATTTCTCCCCCCCTCCCATCTATGACAATCCCTATCCTCAACATGCACCGGGTTTTTCTCAACACCCGTGTTGCAATCATTGTGGGGGCCCTCACGATACTTCTTATTGTCACCCAATGAATTATTATGAGCCAAATCCGTGTCCTCATTTTTCTTCACCGATGGATTATTATGAACCAAATCCGTGTTCTAATTCTTCTCAACCGATGACTTACTATGAGCCACATCCGTGCTATAATTCCGGTATGTATAATTGTGAACCCCCACATCCCACCCTCAATCATCAATCCTCTCAGGGAATTCGTATTTCCCAACAACTCACTACTTTGAATGACGAAACACACGCCATTATTTTGAAACTTCAAGAAGCCGTTGTTCAGCTAAACGAAGCATGGGAGGAGGAAAAGCGACGGAAACAGGAGCAAGTATCTAATCTTAGTGATTATACCCCTCCTCTTGTGCGTCCATACTATTATGATGATGATGACGATGAGAATACTATTTCTTGGAATGATCTTGTTGCTCAATGTCCTAGCACAATTGCACTCCCATCTCTTAATATCCCCAATGCCTCTAAGGATTGTGATACATCGAATGAGGTTAGTGATTTTGCTCTCGACAAATTCTTTGAGGAGGTTTGTGATGTACCGACTTGTGTGGAGCTTACGGAAGAGGTCCCTCTTCATGATGATGATTTTTGTCCATGCTATGAGAATTTCACTTTTGAAATTTCTCATCTCTCCCTATTTCCTTCGGGCGATGAGGACAATGTTGATTTATTCTCTCCGACATACGCGAAGTTCACCCCTGAACTTGATCTTGTAGATGAGGTGGAAGACGTAATTCTTCGCGACAAATTACGGAAAGTTCATCTTCTTATTGCTCAAATTGAAGCATTGAATTCTCCTCCTCTTTCCGAGTCTTTACCTCCATCTATTACTCCCGTTGAGAATAATGATACAGCTATGGAGGAAATCGACGTTCTCTCAATACCTCCGGGTATTGATGATGATGACATGGAGGGGGATATTCTTTTTGATACTTTGCTACATGAAGATATTATCCCAAGTCCCCCTCCTGAGCACATTTCATCCACTCCTTTAGATCCCATCGCCGAGGATGAGTGCTTTGACCCGGGAGGTGCTATTGACTATTCTATGAGTGCTAACTTTACGGCTATGCCGATTGGTCAACATCCATTGTCTTTGGGGGATGACAATGTGCTTACTTTACCCACCCCACCTCCCGTGGATCATGACCTCACATACTTCTCGTATGTTGAGCGCATTTTTCTCCCATTTAATACTTATCCTCCCGCCTCTCCTTCATTGATGTCCTCCGGGAACGAGGACAAGGTCTTTGATCCCGGTATTACATTCGAGGCTTCCCCATGGACCATTTAATTCGGGGACGAGTCAGGCTCGTAACTCGGTTAACATAAACAAGCGCTCTTCGGGAGGCAACCCGATTATCTATCTTTATCTATTTTCATCATAAGTGTAGGGGGAACCCCGTTGGTGTTTCTTGTTTTCTTTCTTATCATGTGCAGGGATTCGAGCTTTCAAAGATACATTCGTGATGACTTTTGACGAACCGTGATCCCGTGTTTCCTTCTTCCCGGTTCTATCCTAAACTCTTTTCGATTCACTATTTTATATTCTCAATATTAAAACAGGAATCTCTTTAGTTGTCTCTTTCTTAGCAAGATTTAATCAGCATGCACAATGTCCTAAGTGTAGGAGAGTTTACTCCCACATGCTTAAACATTGAGGACAATGTTTATATCAAGTGTAGGGGGGACTTCTATCGAAGTTAAGTGGTCTTTTCCTTGTATTTGTCCTTATTTTAACCGGAAAATCAATTTTTTGACATTTTTCAAAATTTTTAATCTATTTTGGCCTAGTATTTTTACCTTTGTATAGTTATTTTCTTTCTTTACTAGAATAAATTTTAATAAAGTGGTTTTAATTTTCATCGTTGTGAATCTTTTGACTCAACCCGAGTTTACTTATCTAAGTTTACTCTAGCTAGTATCCTTAACGTGTTTAAGTCAAGTTTTGCTAGGCTTTTATTTAGGGAGCTTTAAAACGCGAAAGTCTTAACTCTCACGGGTTAAGAACAAGAACTTTTCGCAAGTTCCTATAATTGATCCTAGAGAGTCGTTTATCAAGGGAACTTTAAAACACGAATTCTAAACTTGAAAAAGTCTAAGAATTTGCAAGATCCTATAGATGACTCGAAAACCCAAAACTTTGATTTAATTGGCTAAGCATCCACGAGTCTCATTCCTTGAGATTTTAAATTATGGAGAACGAGAGATGATAGAGTCAATTATAAGTTTCGTATTCTTTCGTGAATTTATGTGAGTTGATCATAAGCCTATTCTCCCATCGCTTGCTAATAAATTTATCCGCAATAAGTAAGGTCATATGATTTGAAAAGTTACTTAGCTTCTAGCCCAAGATCGTTTAAAAGTTGCTCGGTATTGATTAGAGTTCATAGCCAAGGCATAACTTATTGAAGCGGGATGCGAAGATTGGCGAGTCCGAAAAGGCCCTAACAAGGCATGGGGGCTACATTTTGTTGCTAAAGATCCACCAGTGATGTGAAGAATCATTTATCGAAAATCAATATGAAGGATCGAGACACACGACGAAAAGCAAAAACTCCCCAAAAGATCATGGAAAAGTCTATCCAAAAAGGCCCTAACAAGGTATGAGGATAAATAGATCCAAGTCCTAAAAAGAGGCGGATCGTTGTATATCAAAGTCCAAAATAAAGATTGGAGAAAAATGAAGAAGTCATGGTCCAAATATGAAGAATCTCTCAAAACTTCAAGTGAAGAGATTCCTATTATGAAGAGAAGACCATAATTCCAAGAACTTCTCTCAAACATTTGAAGTATGATGTCGCTGCCAAATATCGGTCAGAGAAAGGTCTCAAATCGTGAAGCGAGTTATGCCAAGATATGAACTTTAAGAGGTCCCGAGAAGCAGTTTTAAAAGATTTTGTCCTTTAGCTAACTATTGATTAAATCGTCCTACTTTATTTTCGGCCTAAATAAACTATAGAAATAAGTCAAACAATGCATCCTCGTGATCATTCAAGACAAAAATAAAATATAAGAGATACACCTAGGCATAAGGGAGTCTAAGTGAATAATTAAGCCACATGAGTTCGTGTTAGTTTGCTAACTTATAATAACAATGATCTTGTTTTTAAGCTTGGTATGGGGAACGTGAAACTTGAGGATGATAATTATTCATGACATTCCAAAACCCTAAGGTAAGTCTTTGATTTCTTTACTTGTTTTGTTATTTTCTATCTCTTTAATAAAGGCCAATGTGGATTTATTGTGATAAAAAGTGTAATCTTGCTTTGTGATTAATGCATTGCATGAGTACATTGCAATGGTCAAGTGTAGGGGATTTGATAGGTGTGAAAACACCCATCCTTTTACCACTTAATTATAATGAAAACGAGACCATAACGTGTATTTTATGTCGTAAATGTCGGCGTGGTTTGTGTTTTTGTTATGTTTTAGGACCAAAATGTGAAAAGGAAGGAAAACACGGGCTTTCACGGGCTTTTATCAAAGAAAAAGACAAAAGACGAAGTCAAGAAATCAAGAGTGCAAAAAGAACGGAAGTCCAAGGCCTATTCTGAAGATATATCAAAGAAAAAGTCCAAAGACGGAAGTTTAATAGAGTCGAAGAACTCAAGTCTTATTTATTAAGAAATTTCAAGACGAGTTTAAAGAAATTCTGAGCCAAAAGTCGAGACTTTAAAGACGAGACGAAAGAAAAGAAAGAAAGGAGGAAGCCACCAACCATTCCCCTCTCCTATATATACCACCCTCATTTGTTAGGAAAGGGTTGGTTATTTTTAGGAGTAGATTAGGAATAGTTTAAATTTATGCTTTCTCTCTCTAAATTTATGTTTTCTCTCTCAATATTTAATAGGTAAGATTTAGTTTTCATGTTTTTAATTGTTGAATCATTTACTTTTTAATCAAACTTTTAATTAATCTTCTTCTACCTTTCTTGTTTAATCTTTGCTTTTGATTATGGTTGTGTTCTTGAGCTTTTATTAATTTTAATCAAGTGAGTTTTGATTGATTTGATCATTAGTGTTAGTTTTATTGATTTGGTTTGATTAGTTTTTGTTAGTCAATCATTTGTGGTTATTTTGGTTTAAATTTTAGATTGATTTTGGTTAGTTTTGGTATGATTCGTGGCCTTTAAGTTTTCCCCTGTTCTTCGTATTGTTTCTGTACCCAGATTCCGAACCAACCTTCTTGTCATTTTATTCCGAACCAAGCGTTCATTCTTATTTATTCTGCATCAGTCCTTTTATTCCGAGTAAACATTTTATTCCGCATGAAGCAATATTCCGGATGAGTTAGTTATTCCGGATGAGCTTGTTAGTTTAATCATTCCGAATCAAGTATATATTCCGAACTAGTTGAATTTTCTTTTTATTCTGAATGAAGCCCATGTATTCCGAATGAGCACCAACATTCCGAACCAAGCTTTTCTTTCAAATATTCCAAACAAGTTGAATTTCCTAATTATTCCGCATGAAGCAAAGTATTCCGAATGAAGGGTTATTCCGGATCAGTGTTTATTCCGGATGAGCAACTTATTCCGGATGAAAGACTTATTCCGGATGAAGGAGTTATTCCGAATGAGCTGTTATTCCGGATGAAAGACTTATTCCGGATGAAGCTATTTATTCCGGATGAAAGACTTTTTCCGAATGAACAGTTTTTCTTAGTTTTGTAATTTTTATATTTTCTATTTTTCAGACAAGTGACAGTTTTCTGGTGATTATCTTTAGCTTATTTTTATTACTTCGCGCATTTTATTTTGCAGTCTTTAATTAATTTCGTCTTTTAGATTTATTTTTATTTATCGTTTCACTTAAAGTTACGTTTTATTATTTGCATTGCTCCTTTATTATTTTGTCTTTGGTTTAATTTTATTTCGCTTTGCATTTACCTTTTCAAATAGAATAGATAACCAACTTCCCTTTTCGTTACCAAGAACGACTGAGTCACACTTAAACCAGTAATCAATTCAAAAAGATCGGACGATAATATTTTCTTATTGGGCAAAAGCCTGTTATCAGACGCCACGAGCTATCACTCTGCCGTGGTGAAGTCATAACACTGGTGCCTCCAGTGTTATGGTTATGGTACCTCCATAACTAGGTGAAACTGGTCATGCATGTATATGGCTTAGGCATTTAATTAAGCATAAGCAAATCAAAACATATAAAACATATACTGGGAAAACAGTTGGCTGCATACGGGGAATCCTAACAAGGAAAGAATGTCCATACTGAAAGGACGGAGAATCCGTACCTTATGTCCAGTGAACGAAGAAGATGAACGGAAGAGAGTCCTACTTCGATCTCACTAATGCTACATAAATAATATACATGTATAAGTGTTCTGATTACTATGTACGTAACTGGTTTGATATCATGTCTTAGCTTGTTTTTATGTTCATGTCTTGTTTTACTGATTCTAACGTTATGTTATGGTTATCATGTATTCTAGATATTCTGGTTATGTATTACTTGTATTCCTTGTATCATTATACTTGTTGAGTAATATTAAGTAACTTTCTAAAAATAGCAGGTTTCCTAAAATAGAAAATTTCCAAAAATAGAAAGTTTCCAAAAATAGATTAGCTGCTTAAAATAAATAAGTTTCTAAAAATAGAAAGTTTCCATAAATAGATTACAACTTAAAATAGATAAGTTTCTAAAAATAGAAAGTTTCCATATTTAGAAATGAGCTGGATTATTAAGCTAATAAAATAAGCTTAAGTTTTACTGATTAATATATTAAGTCATGTGATTAATAGTATAATTTATTAATTAATACATGTAAATTGAATAAACTATATGTTATAAGATTTAATTAAATAGAGCATGATTTAATTAAATTTGTAAAATACATGATTTTACCATGATTTAATGTAATAAAGTTTAACCCAATGATCTTAAGAACATTCACTCATGTGTTATATTTCAATGAGTTCTGTGTGAACTTGTCCATTATGTACTTATACTTCTACAATCATTTTCTATTGGAGTAAGTTACATAACTTAAATCATGTACTTAAAACTAGAAGAACAAGTAATGAAATGTGTAACTAACTATGTATATATAACACTTAACAAATTTGGAAAAATATTCTACATCATGTATATGTAGCCGTGTATGTATGTATTCATACTATAAGAATATTACACTATCTTGAAGTAGCCCAAGATCCTTTCCCTTTGTATCAAGCCCACAACAAGCCCAAGTTTAAGCCCACTCTTCCTTTGGTTAAGCCATACACGACACACTCATCCACTAGGTGGAAGAAGAAGAGTTGCCTTGGGTTTGGAAAAGCCAACACTTGGCATGTGTTCTCTTACCAAGGCAATCATACCTTTTGCCTTGCCTTCTCTTTCTTCTTTAAGCCGAAAACACACTCACTCTTCACATTCTCTCATGCAAAAATCAAATCTCATTCTCTCATCTCCTTTCTCTCTCAAATCATTCGGATACATCCAATGAATATACATTAAATCCACTAGATCTTTGTCTCATCTTAACTACTAATCATTTAGTAGTATCATCACCTTTGGAATCATTATAGCAAGCCCTAGCCGAATCCTTAAGGGTCACGTCTTGGTTACAGTTAGGGTTTTCATCTTCATCAAGATTAGATCCCTAATCTTCCTTGTTCTTTAGATCTCCCTTGGCAACTTTAACAAGAAAGGTATTACTCATTATGCTTCTTCATTTTTACTTGCATGCATCAACATCCACCTATAAACACATGTAACAACTAGTTAAAAATCAATATTTGATAAAACCATGACCATCTAGGTCACGACATGTTTATGAATACCATTAGTCATAGTTAAAAACTTTTAATAAAGAAACTTATGACTAGTATTCTATGTTTTAAACTTGATTAAAAATCATATGAATCATTTTGTGAATTTAAATGTAGCCGTGGGTTACAAATCTCACTTTTTGTGATTTTGGTTAACTAATAATCAGAAATCTCACAAGTGAACTTGTGTAACTCAAAACCATGAAAAACCATGACCTTAAAGGTCACGGCATAATTAAATGGTGTATCTATGATTTATGTACTAAGTTTTAAATGATGGAATGTGTATTTATACATGTAAAATGGACTACTAAAAGTCACTAAAACACTTTATATATACAAATATAGCCGTGGGCTATATATGTCCTTGGATGGACTTTAGATGTACATGCATGCTTATGTAAAACCAAGATCTAGTGTTAAGAGTTTAACTTAACATAATAAACATAAAACTAGCTTAAAGATCTTATGGGAACATTTGGGGAAAAACAATATAGCCGTGGGCTATATGTTGTTTTTCTTGGATTTATGGTAACCTTGGAAACATGCAATAATCCTAGATAATTATGTTGTATTTTATAAGTATTTATAAGACATAAAACTAGCTAAAAATCTCATCTTGGAAACACCAAGATTAAATTTATAGCCTTGGGCTATATGTATGTATACATGGACTTATGACTTGGTTTCTTGGTTTGTACATAGCTAGATCTTATTGGGACACTTATAAGTACATACAACCTTAAAACAAGTTTTGACTCGCTTAATAAGCTATAATTAAACATAGACGTGAGCTATAAGCTCATATTAGAGCTTATGACTTGCATGTAACCTTGTAACACATCTAGATCTCATTTGGTACATCAAATAAAACAAACTATGAGTTTTATTCTTTTATTAAGGTTTACAACTAAATATGGATAAGCTAATAATAAGCTTATGAGAAAAACCTAGACTATTACTTACATAAAATGAAAAAGTAGTATTGATGGACTAATCAAGCCCATGCAACATTAGCCCAAGACTTAATGGACTCAATAAGCCCATTTAACAAATCTTAGTATCTTAATGGACTTAAGAATATGCTTAGGCCCATTTAAATAATTAATGGACTTAAAAATGTATTTAAGCCCAATAAATATTTTAAAGGCCCATTTAACAAATTAGTGGACTTAAAATGTATTTAGGCCCACTAGATGGCCCATTAGGTATTTTAGCCTATTTAATGAGCCCATTTAATGTTTTGGATATTTAAATAAAACTTTTTATAATAAAATATAACTTATAAAGAACTTTTGGACTAAAATGACAATTTATGAAACTTAAGGACTAAAACCGTGACATATGAAACTTGTTTTGATAAATTATTAAACACAAGGACTAAAAATGTAATTATCCGAAAGTCTAGGGTTTAACAAATACCATCTGTGGCATATTAAACCCTAGGGACCATTTTGGAAAGTTTCTAAAAGTTGTTTTGTCATTTTATAACCCTACGGACCATTTTTGTAATAATCCGAAACTTAAAGAAGCCCTAGGGACTTTTTTGTCATTTTATGAAAGTTATAAAACCTAAATATAACTAGGAGGACTAAAACTGCCATTACCTGAAAGTTTAACAAGCCCTAGGTACTATATGTGTAAAATCCGAAAGTTTTACTTTGTTTAAAATGTAGAGGGACTAGTTTTGCCATAATCCGAAACTTAAACTAGCCCTAACCCTAATTCTGTTTTAAATTTAGTAAAACTTAATTAAACCCTAAACCATAAGGATTAATGTATAAATTCTTAAACTTGTAATTTATAAATTATTTTATAAATGTTAAATAATTTATGGGAACTTTAAAGTTAAATAAAATATTATATTTTTACTTTTCAAAATAAAATATTTATATTTTACTTTATGAAATAAATTATACGGACAATATGGATATGTATTATTAATACATGTACTCATATACTTTTAGAAAATAAAATTATATGAACGTTAAATAAATTGAATGCAAACACGTAAACTAATATTATAAGTAAGACAATTTATGTTTACTTAAATATGGAACTTAATTGTAAGTTTAAATGTTTATTACTAATACATGTACCACGAACGTAAACTAATATTATAAGTAAGACATTTTATGTTTACTTAAAAATGAAACTTATATACAAGTTTAAATGGATATTGTTAATACTTGTACTATGGTTATTTAGATAAATACTGTAGCATTATTGAACTGACTAAAAATATGTATAAGCATACACATATGATCTTTGTACTATCTATTAAGACTGTACTATTCGATTAGGCATAGCTTTTGGCGTGAGCATTAATTGGATATTTGTATATACAGCTATTGCCAACTCCCAGGTGAGTTTACAGCCCCATATAAACTATTGATAAACTTTCCTCTAAGGGGGAGAAAACATGCAACTATTTTATTGTACATAACGGAATTGTATAAACTTGACTATGATTGACTATTATAGAAACTGTTAAATTGTTGTAAATCTCCCGAATGTTATAAATAGATCTATTAGGGATTGACCATCCCCATCTGGGTGAGTCATGCTCACTGTGCCTTGGTCGGGACAACAGATGTATACCATGTTGGAACTGGGTTTGGGTGTCTTTTTGTAAGACACTACGTTCTCATCTGTTGAGGACTATGGAAGGTTAAGCTTCAGTTTCGAGTAATAGAACATGTAATCTACCTTTTAGTAAAATGGTTTGTGCATTGTTACTACTATAACTGATGTATGTCCAAACTAATTATTGTTAAACCTGTAAATTCACCAACTTTATGTTGACCCTCTAAGCATGTTTTTCTTAGGAAAATGAAGTTAGTACGTGATATGTGCATCGACTCAAGCATCATTGTAATCTGCATTATGGGACTCGTCAAGGTTTCTAATTGGGGAAAATGAACAATCTACTTATGTCATGTAAAAGACAATTTTTATAAATTTGTATGACAATCATGTAATCTGTTTTGAATAATCTCTTATCTTATGCTCTATGGACTATGTGCCATCGATCCACCCTTGTGACATCTCCGTTGATAATTCCGCATATTTTGACCCTACCCGGGGTGTCACAAAATTAAAGTGTATATAATACTTAGGTTAAACATGTATTAATAATTATATTGATATAGCCTAAGTCATAAAAATTAATTAATTATATGTCATGTTTTAATGATTAATTAATTACCATAGTCTAAATTTCATGATTAAATACTTAGGTTAAAAATCATGTATTATTAATAATAATAATAATAAACCTAAGTCATGTTTTAATTAAATTAATTATATAAATTGTTAAATTAATTTAATTAATCTTGTAAATAAATAAACTTGTAAAAATAATAATAAACGAACCCATGTATTATTTTATTAGAAACATGCCGTGAACCAGACCCGTAACCCGTGAACCGGCTCGAACAAACCCCACCGAAAATAGTGGCAAACCGGCCCATGCCGGTTGCCCCTGCCTTTGGTTCACTGCCACCGGCTTAAGCCGGTGGTTCCCTTGGTTCTCGGCTAGCCACTGCCCAAGCAAAGTTCCCACTGGCAGTTAGCCGGTGGTTCCCCCTGCCGCAGCTCGAGTTCCCCCTGCTTGGTCATATTAGCCACCAGCTTGGGCCGGTGGTGCTTGTATGTTTTAGCCGAGACCCCCAAAAGAACACAAGGCCACCCCAACTCACGTCGGGGTCCCTTGTTTCACCTGTTGCCGAACCACAAAGACTTCATCGAGACCTAAAGGTCTCGGCTGTGGTCACACGCGTGACACCAAGAGCTTCGAATCTTGGTTTGTGTGTGTCGGCCGAACCAAACCACCCAAAAACCACCATGTTATTTACCCACATGATTTAATTAACATGTTTTTAATCTTGTTTATTACTTCCCATGATTTCATGTGTTCTTAATTAATAAAAATAATTAAAAAGAAAAGGTTTATGGATTACCGAATGTGTGGATCAAAAGGAGAACGATAACACGAACGATTCCACTTGAATTGAATCACCAAAATCAACAAACACCTCTAGAATGTTCGTGAATATTTACGTTCATGATTTCATGTTCGTGATTATAATTATTGTTGATAATAATTATTGTGTCTTAATACGTATAAAATACTTATCATGTAATAACACGTACGTAATACTTTCTATTTAATATTCGTGAATCGTAAACATGTTATATAAGGAAAGTTTTAATCATGTACGTACGATTATATGTGTACTGTCATGGTAAAAGTATGCGGGTTTTACAACGCTTCCTGTTGAGTCTTAGGATCTAGACTCATCTGGGATATATAACAATGATTGTAATAAGCACAGCGGAACATAAAGAACACAGTCAAAGTTATGAACAAGGCTTTCTTATAAAATACTAATAAGATACAACTATTCCTGGTGCCTAATAGGCTTGACACCAGGAGAACGCACACACACCTTTAGTTTACATTGTATATGAATCAGTGAATAACCATGTGTGCCTAACCCTCTTTATATAATAGAGGTACTAGGGTTACATCACAACCCTAGCTTACTTACTAAGCTAACTATTTATTTATTAAGTCCTTCATCTTCTTTTGTCATATCAACTCAAGATATATAAGTCCCAACAATCTTCCCCTAGTTGATTTGACAAAACCGGTAAGCAAAAGCTTCCCCTGAAGCTAATATAGATGAAGGCTAAGCTTCCCCTCGATCCATGCATTCTTCCCCTTTTTGTCACATCAACTCAAAAGGGATCGTCTTCCCCTTAAGAAGTGCATGTCGAATCCAGTAGGCTTCCTTGGAGTGATCACTGATGAAGAAAATCAAGTATAATGAATTTTATGAAGAAGTGAAATCTCCAAAAATTGTGTCTTATATCATCTCAGTTTTTATTACATGGGACTGGGAACCCCCACAACTATAAGCCAGATGTTAGCTATAACAATATATTTAATCCAACGATACGGTGTATTGCTCACCAACAGTTTTTGGTACATGGGAACTGGTAACCTTCACAACTATGAGCCAGTTGTAAGTTGTAACAATATATTTAGTCCAAAGACAAGGTGTATTGCTCACCTAATTGAGATATAAGAAGATAACAAGTTTGTGAAAATCAACTCCAACATCAAATAAGCAATAATCAACTGTCTTCGTCAAGAAATCGTAACTCACTAGTAGGAACCATAAGCTAACCATCTCTTGCATCTTAAACTCAGTAGTACAGATCATCCACTCATTCAGTGTGAAAAAGACATGCTTATTACAATAACATGTAATAAAATGTCTTTGTATAATTCTTGGAATCAATATATGCATGGCGATCACATGCAATCGCCGATAGTCTTAGTGAGCTCTGACGGATCAACCAGAAACCACTCGATGCTTATGATCATTTTAATTTTGTGATGATCATATCATGAACTGTATGGTATCATATGCCCCCCAAATATTTGTAAAGGAGCGTGTAGCTGTTCCAATCAAGAATTATAGCATAAACTGAACTTTTGAAATAACCATATACCTCTTCATTGTTCAAGATCACCAGTAGGAACGACCAGGAGGAAACGACCAGGAGGAACCGACTAGGAGGAACCGACCAGTAGAAACTGTCCAAGAGGAACCGACCAGTAGTAAGAAATAGCTTACCAGTACATCTCAAACCCCTTTTTTTCTTTTTCTTTTTTTCTTTTTTCCTTTTTTTTCTCGCTGAACTGCTAACACAAAATAATTTCCCTCCAATATACTTAGTGACTCAAGAACTATCACTACTTCTGTTGCGGTATTGTTGCAAAGCTGGGAAATACTAGGAGCAAAATGGACATGGACGGTACAAAATTATTGGCCCACACATAATAAGCCCGTCTAACCAGCCCATCGCATATACTTATTGACTTCCGAATATATGTAGTTCAAATTTCCAAATATAGAGAAGATAATTATGGAATAAACCACAATCCCTGAAGACTAGGAAGCAATGAAATATCCCCCAAAATTACGCATGCAAATCCCATAAAATCATAATCACACGTCTTTACCCAAATCGCACGTCCAGCAAAATAGAAGCGCTGAAATTTCGTAACTATTAAAAGCATTCCAGAATAATAGCACATCACCGAGATCCATTCTATATGTGTGATGAAACCCACGTGAATAGTTGGACCCCAAGAATGTATCAACTTACTTTGGAAAATAAATGCCTTATTTTTGGAATAAATAATAGATCCCACGTCCAAACTTCATAACTGCCCCTTATCGACTCAAACGTGCAACTTGTTCCAATCTTTACGCAACACAGTCAACCTTTTCATCTTTGATAAGAAGAAAGCCCGAAAAATTAGGGATTTAACGTCATGGTCAATATCATTCTGCTGTGATCATGACTCGCAGCTAGAAACAAACATCATGTACAATTCAGGCATGCTGCTCACGGGATGAACTGGTGAAATTCTGAAAATCAACAACCCATCTACCTCATTCTACTGCTCATACCAAGGACCACCTTCTCACTCCTCCTTTACCCACATGAAATAACTGACCATCAAAACATTGTACCCATTTTTATTGACCACAGTACTATTCACACTGTCTTGGACCAGAACATCACTTCTTTTGTCACGTCATATTCAAGAAAACAAGGAGAACAGTCACACGACTTTGCACAGCAACTTGTTTCTTTTCTTTCTGCTGCCCAAGACGAATGATCACCAATCAATCGAGTACCTTAAATCAATCAGCAACAACAATGATGGTAACAGCAGCAACCTCACATCAATCTAGGGTTTTAAGAGACAGAAACCCTAGAATGAAGATTGATTGTAGAAAGAAGCAGCCATAACATCTATGATCATACTAGGGTTCATTATTGATTCAAGAATCAACTCCCCAAGGCTAGTATAATCACCATCAGCAGCAACATCAAAGTACCAATAGCAACATCGAATGAATTATCTAGGGTTTGGTGGGAAAAACCCTAGATCGGGAGGACTTTTGTTTTATTTTTATTAAAAACAAAAAATAACATGAAAACCTTGTAGATCAACCAGATCGAGAGCCAACAAGCTCTGATACCACTTGTTGAGTCTTAGGATCTAGACTCATCTGTGATATATAACAATGATTGTAATAAGCACAGCATAACATAAAGAACACAATCAAAGTTATGAACAAGGCTTTCTTATAAAATACTAATAAGATACTACTATTCCTGGTGCCTAATAGGCTTGACACCAGGAGAACGCACACACACCTTTAGTTTACATTGTATATGAATCAGTGAATAACCATGTGTGCCTAACCCTCTTTATATAATAGAGGTACTAGGGTTACATCACAACCCTAGCTTACTTACTAAGCTAACTATTTATTTATTAAGTCCTTCATCTTCTTTTGTCATATCAACTCAAGATATATAAGTCCCAACACTTCCCTCCTAAAAAGAATAATTCGTCCCCGAATTATAGATAATGTAAACAGGAAAAGAGGAACATACCCGAATTCAAAATATGAAATGAGGGTAAGAAGCCCAGATAGACTCCTCTGTTTCCCAAGTGGCTTCCCGGTCGGTATGGTCCCTCCAAAGGATTTTGACGAACGGAATCGTCTTCCTCCTCATGACTCGTTCTTGCCTGTCAAGAACTCGTTCGGGTTCCTCTCTGAAGGTAAGGTCTTCACGAATATGTTCCAGTGGATACTGTACCATGTGAAGGGGATGATACTTGTACCCTCTGAGTAAGGACACATGGAAAACATCGTGAACATGAGAAAGTTGCAAAGGTAACGCTAAACGATAAGATACTTCACTGACTCGCTCAATGACATCAAACGGTGTGATGAATCGAGGACTGAGCTTTCCTTTGACTCTAAAACGTCTAACACCACGTGCCGGCGATACCTTAAAGAACACGTGATCTCCTACGTTAAAATGTAAGTCCCTACGATGCTTGTCGGCATAACTCTTCTGACGTGACCGTGCTTCTTGCAATTTCTGCTTAGCTACTATGACCTTCTCGTTGGTTAACTCTATCATTTCTGGTCCTTCAAGTGTTCGCTCACCAACCTGATCCCAACAGATTGGGGCGCGACACTTCCTGCCATACAACATCTCGAATGGAGCACACTTAATACTTGCGTGCCAACTGTTGTTGTATGCAAACTCTACCAGACATATGTAATCATCCCAATCTCCCGTCCATTCCAACGCACATGACCTTAACATGTCTTCTAATGTCTGAATCGTTCGCTCCGATTACCCGTTTGTTTGAGGATGAAAAGTCGTGCTAAGCTTAAGTTTTGTCCCCCAAGATTTCTGTAGACTCCTCCAAAATCGCGAAGTGAAACGAGGATATCTGTCTGAGACGATGCTGGATGGAGAACCATGAAGTCTCATGATCTCCTTCTTGTAAGTATCAACGAGTTTACTGACCGAATCTTCCTTGTGGATCGGTAAGAAATGAGCTGACTTAGTAAGTCGATCAACGATAACTAAAATCGCATCATGCCTCCTCTTTGTCTACGGAAGACCGGTAACAAAATCCATGGTGATCTTGTCCCACTTCCACTTTGGAATATCTAACGGTTGTAGAATACCGCCAGATCGCTGATGCTCGATCTTAACCTGCTAGCAGGTAAGACATTTGGAGACATAAGTCGCATAATCCTGTTTCATACCACTCCACCAAAAGTATTGCTTGATGTCATGGTACATCTTGGTTGAACCAGGATGAATAAAGAATGGGGAGCTATGAGCCTCAGCTAACAATGCTTCCTAGATTTCTTGATCATCAGGAACACAAAGTCTCGTGCCCTGCCATAAGATACCGTCTGCGTCTACTCGAAATTCTGTTTGCTTCTCCAAATTCTGAATTATCGCCCAGATTTCACCATCATCCTTCTGAGATTCCTTGATCCTATAGAGTAACTCAGGTTCCACTCTAAGATTAGCCCAGTAACCGCGTTGTCCACGTACCATGATCTCAATGTCCAGTCGCTCTAAGTCTCTTATAATTTCCTCCTCAATTTTAATGTCGTTTATCATTCCGGACTTCCTGCTAAGTGCATCTGCCACTACATTCGCCTTGCCGGGATGATGCTGCAGATTAATGTCATAATTCTTCAACAGCTCTAACCATCTCCTCTGTCTCATGTTCAATTCACGTTGAGTGAAGATATACTTCAAGCTCTTGTGGTCCGTGAAAATGTCACATGATTCTCCATACAAGTAGTGCCTCCATATCTTCAATGCAAATACTACTGCTGCAAGTTCCAAGTCGTGCGTAGGGTAATTTTCCTAATAAGGCTTAAGCTTCCGTGAAGCGTACGCGATCACTTTCCCATGTTGCATGAGAACACAGCCAAGTCCCTTCCCCGATGCATCACACTAGATCTGAAATCCACCTGTACCAGATAGGAGAGTAAGAATCGGTGCAGATACTAACTTCTGCTTTAGGTCTTCAAATCTCTTCTCTCTTTCTTCTGTCCAGACGAATTTCTCCCCTTTATGTATCAGTTTGGTCAATGGTAGTGCTAAACGGGAAAAGTTCTCCACGAACCTATGGTAGGAACCAGCTAAGCCTAGGAAATTGCGAACTTCAGTTGTTGATGTCGGTCTTGGCCACTTGGTAATAGCCTCAGTTTGATCCATGGTGATTCCTTCTGTTGATACAATGTGACCTAAGAAAGCCACCTTGTCTTAGCAGAACTCACAATTGGAGAATTTAGCATACAACTGCTTCTGGCGAAGAATCTGTAATAATGTACGAAGATGGTCTTCGTGTTCCTCCTTGGACTTATAGAATATCAGAATGTCGTCAATGAAGACAATGACGAACTTGGTAAGGCCAAATTGCATGACTACAAATTCATAGTGGCCATAGGGTGTACGGAAAGCAGTCTTGGCGATGTCCTGCTCTTTAACCCGTAGTTGATGATAGCCTGACCTTAGATCAATTTTAGAGAAATGTTTGGCCCCTTGGAGTTGGTCAAACAGATCTTCAATGTGTGGTAGAGGATACCTATTCCTGATGGTGATATTGTTGAGCTCGCGATAGTCTATGCAAAGACGCATACTGTCGTCCTTCTTCTTCACGAATAAGACTGGTGCGCCCCATGGAGATGCGCTCGGTCGAATGAAGCCTCGTTCCAGAAGTTCTTGCAATTGATCCTTCAGCTCCTTCAACTCTATGGGATCCATGCGATAAGGAGCCTTAGAGATCGGCTCAGCTCCTGGGATGAGCTCGATATTAAACTCTACTTCACGTGCAAGTGGTATGCCCGGAAGTTCTTCTGGAAATACATCTGGAAATTCTAACACTATCGGCTGATTCTGAATTGATGAAGATTCAGCATCCATGTCATGAACAATAGCTAGATAGCCCTCACAACCATGTGAAAGTAATGCACGTGCTTGCAGGTTTGATATGATTTGTACAGACCTTCCAGGTACGAACCCGTTGTGAATGTACTCTGGTGTATTAACATCATCTGAAGATGACCCGATATGAATGGCAGTCTATGGTAGCATGATGCTTGGATAGCCAGTCCATGCCCAATATCATGTCAAAATCATTCATATCCAGTGGAAGTGTGTCAACAGGACGAATCTTGTCGTCAAACTCAAAGGGAAGGCTCTTGTACACATGGGTTATGCGTACAGAGTCTCTTAAAGGCGTGGAAATGTTCAGTACATTCTCTAATGGCATAGGGGATATCCTAACATTCTTAGTGTAAGTAGTAGAAATGACGAATGAGTAGCACCCGTGTCAAATAGAACACATGCAGCTTGACCATACATATACAAGATTCCAGTGATGGTACATGTAGACTTGTTGGCCTGATTGCGAGAAGTCGTGTAAACGCGTCCACTAGTAGGAGGGGGCTTAGTATCAACATGTCCAGATGTTCCCTCCATCTCTCCCTTGCGGCAGTCCTTCATGCGATGACCAGTAAGGCAACACTTGTAGCATGTGTCGTTGTCGCGGCGACATGGCCCTGGGTGCCTACGGTTGCCGGTAGTGCAAAGAGGATGAGTATACCCTCCAACAGGTGCCCTTGCTGGCTGGGAGCCTGTTAAGAACAGTATACATGAGACATGGTTTATAGGTACAAAGGACAATGCAAAAAATTTGTAAGATGTAGTACCAGTGATAGCTAGACGGTTAGGCTGTGAACCTCTTTGGTTCTGGTCCCTCCCGTTACCATGATTCCTGGTAGAAGATTGCTAATGTGTCAGAATTATGAATTATTACATGTAACATAAGAAAATTAGTAATGTAAGGACCTGCTGATGTTGGAGTTTCCAGCGTTGTTATGGTAATTATCATTACCGCCACGCCTATCCGTAGCAGAACGGTCGTGAGTCTGACTGTTTCCCTTAGGCTGAGTAGGTTGTTGCTGAGTAGTCGGCTGAGACCGGTCCCCAGTCTTCTGCCTGGAAGATGCAATTTAAAAGAGATATAAATATTGACATATACTAAAAGAATACGGTTTGGTCACCGCTGAATAACGAATGTTTACCTCTTCTCGGGTCTCTCTGTTTCCCCGAACTCTTCTCTTTCTTGCAGCATCTCCAGCTTATGTGTTGCATCGGCCACTTGTGCCACTGTGTTGAACGTAGCACACACCAAGTTGTTTGCTACCGATGTACGAAGAACCCACCGGAAGTGGTATGCTTGCTCTTTGGGAGTACCTGCTGCTGCGCCAAGAAAATCAGCCAAACGAAGAAAGCGCTGCATGAATTCGTTGTTGTTCTCCCCAGCTCTCTGTCTGATTCCATGGTACTCTCTCTTCAGCTTGTCTTGTTCAGCCTTGGGAAAGAACTGTCCCATTACTAAATCCCTGAACTGAGCCCAAGTCAAACCATCCACCCAATCATCACCTCCCTTTGACTGCTTTAGTGCCTTCCACAATGATAGCACATCACCTTCGAACCTGTAACAGGCCAACCTCGACTTGAAGACGGGGTCACAGTCCATTGCATCGAGGATCTTCTCAATGTGAGCCAACCAGCTTTCAGCTTCGTTGGGGCTATCCGTTTTCTCGAAGGATCGAGGGCGTAGATTATTGAATCTCTCCAGCCATGTGACCAATGTTGCTGGAGGAGGCGGAGGAGGAGGTAATGGGTGCTTGATGACGTATAGTCCCCAGCCGGGTCATGAACCCGGCCCATGGGTACTACCCGTATCCGGCCCATCATAGATGGGTGGAATAATGTCATTTAGGCTTATGGGCTTGGATGAACAGTGACCGCACACATGTGTGCGGCCCATGGCCCGGTACGGCCGACATAGGGTTAGACAGGATCATGTTCTGTCTAGGAATATCTTTATCCCAATGGAGGAGGATATTCACTACCAAAATTAGAAGATAACAATCATTCTAATTCTGATAGTTATCCTTTCCTTGGGGCCGAAGGATCAAGTGGTAGCCCACTAGGGTTCCACTGCCTATAAAAGGAACCCCCAAGGGTTCCACAAAGGTATTACATCTTATACTCTTAACTCACATAAACCCTAAATCGATTACTTACTCTCACGCCGGAGTCTAATCATGGGAAACATTCCCACGGTAAGCCTAACGCGTGCTGTTTAGTGTGCAGGATCCCAACCAAACGATTCACTTGGTGCAGGAGTCGGAGCCCAGCCAACCCGAATTAAGCCTAATTCGGGTCTAGCAAGGATCACCCAACTTTTGCATCAACAAGTTGGCGCCATCCGTGGGACCCATTACACTAAGCTAGAACAAAACCTCATTCTGAATCTCCAATGACGAAGGGGCATCAGCCAGCCAATCCCAGGAATACAAATCCTGGAAATCGGAAGTCCCAAGGGGAAGGGATACTCATCCCCAATCAATCACCTAGCCGCCTTGCAGGCGGACCTGGTAACCGTGGCGGCTTCCAGCCCTTGGGGGTGACGAGCACGATCTCCATGACACCCCCACCTACCTCCACCCTGGACAATCCGGACCCAGGGAGTGCGCCCAACCCTCCCAACAAGGAGCCGCGCAGACCATCGGTAGAGGAAGAGGTAGAGGTCCTACCACTCAGCGAGGAGGATCTTACTCGAGTTCTCACGCAGAACTTCGATAGGATCGTCCCGGGGATCGCGTCAAGGTTGAATCTGGGGAGGAACCTCCAATCCAGACTCAACTTTGGTAACGCCAGACCAATCACCTCTTCCCAAAATCAGAGGAAAAGGAGAGCTCGGCCTCAGGAGCAGAGCATCTTTGAAGAAACCCCTCAACCCAGGAATGTGTTTGAGCGCATAGGAGATCGCCTCATGAAGGAACTAATGCAGTCCCGGGAAGGAGGAGATAAGTCTGATGGCTCACCCGAGCGGCCAGATCGAGACTTGGCCAGAACCGCTCGTCGCCCGAGCGTGTGGGATAGGATGAACACTGGGAAGAAGGCTTCCGGTTTATCCCAAAAAAGTGGTCCCTACCCAAAGGATGGGGCACCGCCACCGTCTCCAGACCCGTCAGGGGAGGACTCAGATGACCATCCGCCTAAGCGTCGCCGACCTAGGCGCACCCCTCCACCACCACCAAATAATGATGAGTATTATGGTGGTCCGTATTATCGAGATGCAGAAGCGGAGGATCTTTCGCGGCCATGGTGTGAACCATGGGATGACCCTAGGCTCACCCGGCCGTGGGCGGATCCCAGGGAAGACTCGTTCACCCTCCACATACGGAACTATTCTGAGGACACCAAACGTCGCATGCCGGCGTGTATCAAGACTTATGATGGATCTGGTGATCCGGTTGATCACCTTAAAATATTTGATACGCAGGCTAAAATTGAGCGATGGCCCATGCCTATATGGTGCCAAATGTTCAATTCGACTTTGATCGGAAATGCCCGTGACTGGTTTGAGGCACTCCCTCCATGGAGCATTGATAGTTTCACGGAACTACGCACTACGTTCGAGAACAATTATACCCAGAGGAAGAAGTATAATAGGGATCCGGTCTCATTGGCAACTGTCAAACAACGGCCGGGGGAGTCCACAGAAGCCTTCACTGAACGCTTCAATGATGAGTGCACGCGCACAAGAACAATGCTGGAGCTCCTGAAAATCTCTGACTACATGCACGCCATAACAGACAGGGAATTGATCAGGCGCCTCAATGACAAGCGTCCAGAGAGATATGATGACCTCATGGAAAGGGTCAGAAATTTCATAGAAGGAGAAACGGCGGTTGCCGCGGCTTACCCATCCAGAGGAAATGGGTACCGGTCAAACGACCAGTCTCGAAGACAGTCGGGCGGCCAAGGCAATCAGAACAGTAGCAAGGGCTCGGACTATAAGAGCCAGAACAAAGGAGGACGGCTGGATGATAAGTTTACCCCACTTAAGATGTCCTACCGGGAGATCTTGCTGACGGAAGGGGCAAACTTTCCAAGGCCTCCCCCAATGACAACTCCGCCGGAACGTCGGCAAGGAAATCGCTTCTGCGAGTTCCATAATGACAAAGGCCATGGTACAGAGGAGTGTATCCAGCTCAAGAAGCACATTGAGTCACTGATCAAATCAGGTAAACTCAAGCACTTAGTTAAGGATTGGAAGGATGGAAAAGACAACAAGAAGTATGATAAGAAGGATCCCCAAAAGGACAAACCTTCAACTATATACATGATCCAATCCAGACAGCGCCGCACGAGGCAGAAAGTTGGCCAAAAATTTTCACGCGGCAGAGAAATCTCATTCCCTCCTATCACAGCAAGCGATGTGATTGATGCGCCTCTCACTATTGAGATAAGCATTGGAACACACAATGTTCGTCGCATGTATGTAGATGGAGGATCGTCAACAGAGGTACTGTATGAACACTGTTTCATGCAGTTATGCCTAGAAATAAGAAGCCAATTAGTACCGGCCACGTCGCCGCTTACTGGCTTTAGTGGAGACACTATCTGGCCGATAGGGCAACTACGTTTGCTTGTAACCATTGGGAATGAGGAACATTCCACTACGGCGTGGATGAACTTTATGGTGATACGCTCACACTCTCCGTACAATGGGATCATAGGCAGACCAGGCATTTTGGCTATACGGGCGGTACCCTCCACGGCGCACGAAATGATCAAATTCCCCGTTGAGGGGGGAATTGTTACCATTTACAACACAATCGTACCGGCATCCGAGTGTCACACCGTGACAACACCGGCTCCACCTGTTCCACCCAAGGATGGATCACCACCTCCCAATTGGAAGGTATCCATTCACCCTGACTATCCGGAACAGGAGGTATCCATAGGAGGGGCGCTCTCGGATAGCGGCAAAAGGGACATGTGCTCTCTTTTAAGTGCAAACCTAGATATATTCGCATGGGAGCCAAAGCATATGACAGGCGTGCCACGTGCGATAGCAGAGCATAAGCTCCAGATCCGCCAAGGGTACCAACCCATCAAGCAAAAGAAGCGCGACCAGGCGCCTGAGCGCAGCCAAGTGATATTGGAGGAAGTACGGAAACTAGTGGATGCAGGCATCATGCGCGAGGTATACTACCACGAGTGGTTATCCAATCCGGTCATGGTCAAGAAACATGACGGAAGTTGGCGCATGTGTGTGGATTTTACGGATCTAAACAAGGCCTGCCCACAGGACTGTTACCCGTTACCGGAAATCGACTGGAAGGTGGAGTACCTATGTGGGTATCCTTTTAAATGCTTCTTGGACGCATATAAAGGATATCACCAGATCCAGATGGCGGAGGAGGATGCAGAAAAAACGGCGTTCCATACGAGCCAGGGCGTATATTGCTATACGAAAATGCCGTTTGGACTGAAGAACGTCGGTGCTACATATCAACGGTTGGTGGACAAAGCTTTTGAATCACAGATAGGCCGCAACTTGGAAGTCTATGTTGATGACTTGGTTATAAAAAGTCTCACGGAGGAGGCACTTCTCCGGGATGTCCAAGAGACATTCGACACGCTGAGAAGGATTAACATGAAGTTAAATCCAAAGAAATGTACGTTTGGGGCAACGGAGGGAATGTTCCTTAGATATTTGATTGATCCAAACGGAATCAAACCTTGCCCAGAGAAGACGGACGCAGTGATACAACTGCCATCCCCTCAGACACGGAAGGAGGTGCAATCCTTCAATGGGAGGCTATCCGGGCTGAATAGGTTCCTATCTAAATCCGTAGAGAAGTCATTACCCTTATTTAAGACACTCAAGAAGTGCATTAGGAAGGGAGACTTCCGGTGGACGAAGGAAGCCGAGGAAGCCTTCGTCCAACTCAAGCAGCATCTTGCATCCCTCCCTATGCTAGTAGCTCCCCGACCAAAGGAGGAACTCATTATGTATCTCTCAGCCACTCATGGCGCAATAAGCGCGGTACTTATGACAGATACAGATATAGTGCAAACTCCGGTCTACTTTATAAGTAGAACACTACAAGGGCCGGAGCTGAATTACTCCTCTATGGAAAAACTGGTGTTAGCACTAGTGTTTGCTACAAAGCGGTTGCGCCGGTACTTTCAGGCGCACCCAATTGTGGTCATTACGGATCAGCCAATTAAGCAGGTTATTTCTAGACCGGACGTAGCAGGGAGGCTACAAAAATGGAGCATCCTATTGGGGGAGCACAATATATCTTATAGACCAAGGACGGCTATGAAAGGCCAGATCTTGGCAGATTTCCTGATCGAGAAGCCGGATGAGGAAGGGCCAATCGTTAAACAAGACGAGATCCCAACAGAACCATGGGTGTTATTCACGGACAGATCTTCGTGTGCGGACGGGTCCGGAGCAGGTCTCATCCTCACAAATCCAGAAGGAATGGAATTCACGTACGCCCTCTGTTTTGAGTTCACAGCCACTAACAACGAAGCGGAATATGAAGCATTAATTGCGGGTTTAAAAATCTCCGCTAGAATGGGAGTCCGCAACCTTGAGGCCTACGTGGACTCACGGCTTGTCGCGAACCATATTCTAGGTGGATATGTGGCTAAGGAGGACAACATGGTCAGGTACTTGGAAAAAGTCAAGTCGCTAATCGCGACTTTCAGTAAGTTTTCCATCAAGTAGGTGCCAAGGGGCGAGAACAAGAAGGCGGACGCTCTTAGCAAGATCGCATCCACAAGCTTCGCCCACTTGTCTAAACAAGTCTTGGTGGAAATACTCAAGGAGAAATCTATAACGGAGGGGGAGGTTGCTGCTATAGTTGAGGAGGATGGACCTACATGGATGACCCCGATTATCAACTATTTGACTAGTGAGACCCTTCCAGACGAGGAAAAAGCAGCACGACGCATCAGAAGGAAATCGCAGCATTTCGAACTTCGAGGGGGCATCCTTTACAAGCGCTCTTTCTTGCAGCCGTGGCTGTGGTGTGTTGGACCACGTCAGGCCGCTTATGTAATCAGTGACATACACGAAGGGTTGTGCGGCATGCATGCGGGTCTACGATCGGTGGTAGCTTGAGCCTTACGAACCGGATACTATTGGCCTACCATGCACAGAGACGCGCGCGACATGATTCGCAAGTGCAGTGATTGCCAAGTGCATAGGCCAGTACCGCGACACCCGCAGCAGGAGCTTACACCTATCACGTCCCCATGGCCATTCTATAAGTGGGGAATCGACATTGCAGGACTGTTTCCTGTAGCTGCGGGTGAAGTTAAGTTCTTGATTGTTGCGATGGACTACTTTACACGATGGATAGAGGCCAAGGCAGTCAAGTCTATCACAGGCAAACAAGTTAAAAAGTTTGTTTGGGAACATATTGTATGCCGTTTTGGTCTACCGGGGGAAATAATCTCAAACAACGGTAAGCATTTCACGGACAATCCATTCAAAGACTGGTGTGCTTCATTAAACATCAAGCGGCGCTTCGCATCTGTTAAACATCCGCAGACAAATGGCCTTGTCGAACGGGCAAATAGAAGCTTGGGGAATGGCATCAAGGCGCGTTTGGATGAACGAAGTGGCAAATGGGTCGATGAGTTATCACATGTGCTATGGGCGCATAGAACTATGATCAAAACAGCCAACGGAGATACTCCATTTGCATTGGCTTACGGCACTAAAGCCGTTTTACCAGCAGAAATAGGGATGCCTACCATCCGCACGACGGAGGTTAATGTCGTCACGAACGATGAACAGCTGCGAATCAACCTGGATCTGTTGGAAGAAAAAAGGGAAATAGCAGCCATAAATGAGGCTAAGTCCAAGGCCAGGATGAAGGCTTAATATGACGCCAAGGTCAAGGGTGTTTCTTTTCGACCGGGAGACTACGTCTATCGTGCTAACGAAGCAAGTCGAGCGGAGAATACAGGAAAGCTGGGCCCTAAGTGGGAAGGACCGTATGAAGTCACTGAAGCCTTGGGACGAGGCGCGTACAAATTACGTGACATGGATGGCCGCGACCTAGAGCGCACATGGAACATTTCCAATCTCAAAAGGTGCTATCTTTGAAAGCTACGGCTTCCGCATGGGTACTTCGCTATATGCGGTCTTAATAAAGAACCATGCGGTCTATCTGTGTTGTTTTTCTTATGTTTGTTTAGTTTCCTTTCTTGTTTTTTAGGACTTGTCATTATTGTTCAAACAAAAGTGTAAACGTTCTAATAAAATGTCGTGGTGCCTAGCTAGCCCCACGGCTTGTTTCGTGTAAATCATTTTTTTTAGATTTTTTGCTAGTCCTATGAATTTTACTTATATTATAATATGCCATGTTTCATTCATATGCATTCTTTCACATTACTGTACATGTACTATACGCCTCCAGGCGGGGTAAGAGGATTAAGTGAACCTACTAATTCAACTTGCCGCGTAAGAGGAATGCAATCCTAGCCGAACGGATCCTGTATCCTTACTAGACACCTTACTCACAAGACGTTGGGGTAAGTTTCGTATGCCGTAGTCACACAGTGCTCCGCATAGTAGAGACGCACTGGTTGTGGTAAATTACACCCTTTTAGGAAAAAGGCGTAAAAACGGTAAGTATCGAGTGATGACTTTAGGAAAAATCAACACTAATGACCCTTAATGGTGTGTAAGTTCGTTTCCCAAGGAGGTATATGTGTGTGAAAAACTTGCCAAATGTTTGTGATTAATGATTGGTTTAGAAGGGGATTAGAAGAGAAAATGACGAAGTCGTAAAAATAAAAAAATCAACTAAAAATCACTATTAGAAAGTTAAAACGTAGAGACTAAAAAATCACCAAAATTAAAATAAATTCTAAAAATTACCAAAAATTCACCAAAAATCAAAATTAATAAACTAAGAGTTTACCAATTATCAAAACTTTTTCAAACCTTTTAAATAATTAAATATTCAATTTTTAAATGCTAATTAAAGCCCTAAAAATCAAATAAATTATTGAAAAGCCCAAATAAAGATTTTCAATTGATAAACCTCTAAAATGACCTAAAAAGATTAAAAACTATTTTTAGAAATTTTAAAACTAATAAAAACTATTTAAAAGGAATTAAAAACTATTAAAACTTAAAATAATTATAAAAATTAATCTATAAGTGATAAAATTATTCTAAAAGTTGCTAAATTCCTATTTTAATGTATTTAACCTAAGAAAAATGTAAAAAGTTGGAAAATGTGAAATTTTAAAAATAATAATAAAATAATATTAAAATAATATTAAAAATCCAAAAATTATAAAAAATTCTAAAAACTTGCAAACTAGTTTATTTTAACCTAACTAATCAGAAAATGTAAGTGAAATTACCAAAATACCCCTAATGGGCCCTCAAATGGGCCAAATCCAAATTCAGTCAACCTAAATGGGCTTTTGGGCCCAAAAAGTCAAACTTGGCCCAATTTACTTGGAAAAGCCCTATCTGACTTAAAATTTAATTCTAAGAACAAAACTCTAAAGGCCCAAAAGCTGAAAATGTGCTTATCACAGCTTATTGAACAAAAAGCTTATTCTTATTGGGCTTTTCAGCCCATTAAGCCAAAAGCTAATGCCATAAGCTCTAATTTGACACACAACCCTCTTTTAGGATGCTTAAGAGATCTGTCAAAAGAAATTTCCAATAAGCTCACTCAATAAGCCAGAAAATAGAAAAGCAAAAATCCACAAAACGACAAAATAGTCGTGTTTGAGATTTAGGACACCTCAGAAGCTCTAGTTTGTTGCAAAAGCTCACAAATAGCTTAACTAAGAATAATCAATCAAGAAAATCACAAGAAGCCAAGTAGAATAAGCTGTAGAAGCAAATAAGCTGGCTGAAAAAGCCAAATAAGCTAGTTTCCTAGCAAAAGCTTAACCAAAAGACTTGTAAACTTCCAGACTTGATATTAAGCTGAGAAAAATGAGTTCTATTACAAAAACTAAGTTGTTGCATGTACCAATAAGCAAAACAGATTCAATAAGCTTGAAAACCAAGTTTGACCAAAAGTCAAACGCTGATAAGTTGAAATCAAACGCTGACAGGAACAAAGTAGGCGTTGACAGACTTAATGAAGTGCAAGGACTTGTTTTTCACCCTGCTGGTCAAGGATTGAGTGCAAACCTTGTGAATCAAAGCTTACCAGTTGGGTAAACTTGATGTATTTTGGCACAAATAAGCCAATAAGCCAGTGAGCTTATAAGCTATGAACAAAGCAATCCAAATACCCAAATATCCTCACAAGCAGCAAACAAATAAGATCCAAGCAGCAATACAACAATCCTAATGCTAGAAATCACAATGCAACACCAAATGAGGTGGTCACTTTGCTGATGCAAATGACCACTTCAGCAGACTTTGATAAGCTATAAAAAACACAATAAGCCACCAAATTCAACAAGCAGATAACCAATAGATAGCTTATCACCCAAACTATCCCCAAACCTGATTTCAAACCTTAGATCCAACTAACAAAGAAGTTATTGGATCTGATGTGTTTGACCAAATTCAAAACCAATTTTATCAGATTTTTGCAAAACTCCAAATCCCTTTTTCAAACTTTCAGAAAGTGAACCAATGGCAAAAACTTGTATATTATGACTTGTTTAGACCACTCAAACTTAAAGAACCAAGGGCACAAGGCCACAAGGCCTTGATAACCAGTAATCCCAAACAACCCTTAATCAAGCACTTATCAAACAAACTTCTGATTTTAACTAATAACCTACTGATTTTAATGATCAAAAACACTTAAACAATAGCAAATAACACAATCAAACTCAAAAATCACCAGCACAAACACCAATACTCAAAATCAAAGCACCAAATCAAAAACAGTCATAAACATGAAATTTTTAGGGGAATCTTAACAAGAGATTATACCTGCCTTCCACAACATCCTAGGAAGGCCAGCAATGCTCCTTGGACCTTGTTCAACAACTAGAACAAGACCAAGGTACTTCAATGAAGATGATGCAAACTGCCTTGGTTGATGGTTCAAAGTAGAACCTCAAGGACTTTATATCTTTAACACAAACAGCAAACAACTCAACCAAGGGCTCTAATCCCTTCACAAGCTTGGTGTCAACAAGCTTGTAAGAGCTTATAGCTAATGGTCAAGGGTTAGTACACAAAATAACCAAAACAGAACCTAGGATTTCAAGGTTTTCAAACCTTAAAAACCTTATGAAACAAGACGTGCCTTAACCACAAGATTAAGGTAGGCCTTCACAATCAAATGGAACTCAGAATTAGGCTACTCAAACACCAAACTTTTAACTAAATCAAAAAGAGATTTCAAATTTTCAGAAATTCAAATTTTATTTAACTTAAAAAGGAATTACAAAGATTAATAGCCTAAAACTGGAACAAAGGGACTCTCACATGTTGAGGTCTCCTTTTATAGGCAAATGCCTGGCTAAACTGTTCATAAACCCTAGATGTGAAATTCCCTAAATGCCCTAAGTCCTTGAGTACGTTTGTTGTTGTTGAGCTGTCCAAAATGATCCTACACGTTCATTTTAGCTTTGTGATCAAGCAAAGGCTCTCAGCTGTTGATCTTGACACGTGGCATGACTTGGAGGCTAAGTTGCTTGCTGATTGGTGGAAAGGGTATTGGGGTGGGGTCCATAGTGAGTGGAGATGAGGGTTTTGTGTGTGGGATAGGTTTCTGCACATGTGAATCAAACGTGTGCCTGGGTAATTTGTTTTTACCCTTTGATTTAAGTTGTGTAAAATCTGGGCTGTAAAGGTGAATAGTACTTGTGTTTGATCCATTTTTGTAGGAGTGGGAAGTTGTTTGGCGCAAAATGTGTTTAAATGTTTCATTTGCACAAGTTCAGCCCTTGTTCTTCCTTTCTTTTGTCTTTTATGTTTTAAAACCCATCAGCGCCCATTTAAGCTTGTAACAACTTTCACCATTTGTCACTTTTGGCAAAAACTTTATAAAAAGTGTTTCAAGGGTTATATTTGACATTTTTGAATATTACAAGGGCTGATTTTGAACATTGTTGATCTTCCAAGGTCTTCAATGTTTCTTAATCTTCATGAGGGACCATTATTGGCAGTTTGGATTTGTTGAGGGACTATTCTTGCCATTTCTTCAAAGTTGAAGGACCTTTTGTGTAATTTTGACAAACTTAAGGGACCAAACTTGTAATTATTAATATACAAGGGTTTTAAGTGTCATTTCTTCAATAAATGAGGATCAATCTTGTTTGTCTTCAAGTCTTCAAGGTATTTTGTTGAGATTTCCATGATTAGGGCCCGGTTCTTTGTACGGCTTCGTTTCTCGTGTCCGTTTTTCCTTGTAACTTGTGATCTTTTGTCTTTTTCACGATATCCACACCTAAAATACACAAGTAAACAAACACAAGCATATATATGGTATTTTATGACATTTTTATGCATTTAAAGCCCGAAAAGAACGATGAGATCATGTATAAATGCCATCTCATCACTCCCCCATACTAAGCCATTGCCGTGCCCTCACGCAATGCTAGAATAAAGTATCAAAGCATCACCAAAGTTCAAATTCATTGTCCTTTATTGAAGAGTAAAAGACTTGCAACATACTACGATGATGTGTAAAGACATAATGTATGATTTTCATCACAAAAAGTGACTTTTAGGGTCAAAGAATAGAAACAAGTTAATGTCCCTTAGAGTAAACTTCGTCATCCTTGATTGTCATACATTCCATGCTAAGTGCAAAAACAAGATCATTGTTGGTACAAGTCACAATGCTAACACTTCTCATACGTCCAAATTGTGTAATACTTTTTCTCCCCGCAATCCTAGTTATTATAAGAGGAAATGGGTAACTAGCATTTTTTATCTATTTTTCATGGATCACAAGTGATACATATTGACTTATTTGAGTAGTTATTAGTCCGAAAGCAAAGTAGCACAATTTGATCAATAGTTAGCCGAAGGACAAAATCTTTTAAAACGGCTTCTCGTGTATCTCCTTAAGTTCATATCTTGGCATAACTCGTTTCACGATTTGAGACCTTTCTCGGACCGATATTTGGCATGTACTTCATACTTCAAATCTTGGGAAGACGTTCTTGAAATTATGGTCTTCTCTTCATATTTTGGAATTTCTTCACTTGACGTTTTTGAGAGATTCTTCATATAGGACCACGACTTCATCATTTTTCTTCAATCTTTATTTTGGATTTTGATATACAACGATCCGCCTCCTTTTCGGACTTGGATATATTTATCCTCATACCTTGTTAGGGTCTTTTTGGATAGACTTTCTCCATTCTTTAGGGGAGTACTTGCTTCTCGTCTAAGTCTCGATCCTTCATATTGATTTAGGAATAATGATACTTCACATCATCTTTGGATCTTTAGCAAAAAATAAAGCTCCTCATGCCTTGTTAGGGCCTTTTTGGATAATCGCCAATCTTCGCGTCCCGCTTCAATAAGTTATGCCTTGGCTATGAACTCTATTCAACCCCGAGCAACTTTTAAACGATCTTGCGCTAGAGGCTAAGTAACCTTTCAAATCGTACGACCTTACTTATTGCAATTATGATTTATTCCTAATGCATTGATCTTATGGGAAGAAAAAGCCACAATTAAAAACATATGAGTTCTTGAAAGAACACATTCATGTTCTACGTTTAGCATGATCACTTGTCTAACTCTATCATTTCTCGTTCTTCACTATATAAAGACCTCTAATTAAAGAGACTCGTGAATACTTAGCCATGCAAATCAAAATTAAGCCAAATTTGGATTAGCTTTCATTAAGACTATATCAAATCAAAGTTTTGGGTTTTCAAGCCACCTATAGGATCTTGCACTTTCTTGGACTTTTTCAAGTTTAGAGAATGCGTTTTAAAGTTCCCTTGATAAGTTACTTTCTAGAATCAATTATAAGAACTTGCGAAAAGTTCTTGTTCTTAACCCGAATGGATTAAGACTTTCGCGTTTTAAAGCTCCCTATATAAAAGTCTAGCAAAACTTGAATTGAGCGAGTTAAGGAATGTAAATGGCTCCAAATGCCCATCAAGTCAAAAATTAACTCTTATTCTACCCATCGGAAAATATACATTCGTGTCTTAAAAACACTTATGAAAACTAAGAAAAATTTTTAAAATTTGGCCATTTTTAGCCTTATTAGCAAAACATTGAAAATTGGAAAGCGTGAGGGCGTAGCAAAGCAAGTATCTATTCACCCCCCCATACTAAAAGTAAACATTGTCCTCAATGTTTCGAGTCTAAAGGTGGAGCACCCCCATACTAGAGACGAAGAATCGAATGCTTAGGATCTAGCATGGAAAGGGTGATCAACAATATATCTAAAGCCGTTTATTAATTATGCTAAAAGATAATTGTTAGAACAATAAAGGATATGTCATGGAATCGTGAAAAACTTCTTCAAACGAACGATGGAGGCTCACGTAAACGAACACGAGAGTCTTCAATCATAGATGATGATGATGATCTAGATAACACAATCACAAACAACCACGAGACAACGAGTTGAAAGGGTACAAGTCCCCTTATTAGTGAATAGTGAGCATAAAAGATAAGCATGGGATCTCCCCCATGAGGCACCTCGTTTTTGATTACCGAGTCATGAGCTCGACTCGATCCCCTCAAAATGTGAACATTTACGGAAAATCATGGTATGGTCAATTTTTGATGGGGCTTACATGATAAACAAGGCCCAAAAAGCAACCGGTATAAAGGACTAGGTCCTTAAATGATGCAAAATACCGGGGTCGAAAATGGCGTTCTCGTTTTCATTGGAAAAACAAATTAACGCCACTTCAACATGTGCCATAAACTCAAAGAGTTTGAAGAAAATAGATGAGAAGTAGAAGGGTGGGACAATTGGTAAGACAAACTTTTGAGCTACTCGAGGTAGACTCGCACCAAGCAAATAGAAAGATTTTCCATTTATTGCATCGATGGAAGACCGAGATTTCCCTTTACATGAAATTCCGGGATCGAATATCTCGTCCTCGGTGGACAAGGATGAGGGAACATAAGGGGCTTCCCCTATACTAAAACCACACAACGCATCGTCAAAAGGAGTAGACGAGCTTGTAGCACTCAAAACACGTGGTGATGATGGAGTTAGATTTGTAGAAAAATCAATTAAATCACATTTAAGATCTTTTCCTTTTTTATCTTTTAAACTCTCCTTATGAAAACCCTTTTTGATTATGTCGAAAATATTCGGTGTTTCTAAGACGATGTTAGTCACACTAAAAATTCTCACATTTGAAAATCGTTTTGGTTTTGGTGGTGGCAAGTTCTCAAAACGTTTATCGACGAAGAAAACCTCCCCATCGGGGTCTACATATTCATCATCCAAAAGATCTTCCGTAGAAACCGGCAACTTATCAACACTTTTCAAGAATGAATGTTTGAGGTGAGGCGAAGGATTTTTGGATTCAAGTATTGACGGTTTCTTCTTTGTAGGCTTTACACTCATAACCTCCACCGGCGGAGGAAATGGTAAATTGTTTTTGGCGACATTTCCGAAAACTCTTAGTGAAAATTCTTTGCAAACGACATTGGTTGAATCACCATGGTTTAAAGTTGCAATAGAATAGACATGAGAAAGATTGGAGTTTTGTGTTGCATTGATGACAAGTTCTTCCTCATTGAAACGAAGGGTGATTTTTCGAGCATGAACATCGATAAGTGCTCTTGATGTATCCAAAAATGAACGCCCCAAAATGAGAGGAACTTTTCGATCGATAGGAATGTCTACAACGATAAAGTCAACGGGATAGTAAAACTTTCCGACTTTAACAAAAACGTCCTCGGCTACTCCACATGCTAAAATCGTAGAATGATCGGCCATCTCGATAGACATGTTCGAAGGAGTAAGAGCCGGAAGCGAAAGCGATTTGAAAATCTCAAGAGGCATTAAATTAATACTAGCACCAAGATCGGCCAAGGCGTAGCATTCCTCCATATCTTGAATTGCACACGGAATCAAAAATTTACCGGGATCACCGACTTTTTGTGGTATGCGGCTAAGAAAAACCGATGAACAACTAGACGATTGTTGTAACTTCTCTTTGTTGTTTAGCATACTTTTGAAGTTTGCGGCAAATCGAGGCATCATGATAAGAGCGTCGGCAAAACTTATGTTAAAATGCATATCACGAAACATTTTCATAAATAGCTCAAATTTATAATTGTTCCGTTCTTGTGCTTTCTCTTTGTTACGTCTTGAAGGGTAAGGTAAAGGTGAAGGTGGTGTGGGTTGGTCATTAGGCAACGGCCTTGGAAACTCGGGTTCCACAATTGGTATTGGTTCAACCGTAGGTGTGGTATGAGCGGTACTACGTGGGATTGTAATGTGCTCCTTTTCGACCATCACCTCGGGTTCTTTCTCGATTTCCTTCTCCTTAGAAGTACTTGTACGAGAGATTGGTTCCTTGAAAGTTTTACCACTTCGTGTAGTAATAACCTTCATTTCTCCCCTCGGGTTGTTAATGGTATCACTAGGAAGACCACCCGAGGAAGAGGGTTTACACATGATTGCTTCAAACATCTTAGCCATTCGGTCCTCAAATTTTGATTGCCTAGCATCCGCTTTTAATAACTCTTGCTTAATCTCATGTTGTCCTAATTCCATCTTTTGTTGATTTTGTTGAAGACGTTGGACATTTCCTTCCATTTTGTTTGCATGAGTTTTAAGTTCATTAGCAAGTTCATTTTTAAGCTCGTTTTTCAACTCGGATCTTAAGCTAATCATCTCACGTTGCATATTATCAAATTTAGCATCATTTGCTTTAGCATAATCCAAAAATTCTCCTTGCAAATTTTTAGTGTGAGCATTTTGAAAACCTTGTGTAGTGTTTTGAAAATCACGGTTTTGGTTTTGATTAGAGATTTGTCCATTCCCACTTTGATAATTCCCTTTGTTGTAATTGCGTGTGTTGCCTTGGTAATTACCTTGGTTGTTGTTTCGATAATTGTTAACATTTTGGTTTGGTGGAGCTTGATTTTGGCGGGAACCTTGACCGTTTTGGTTGTAAGTTCCCGTTGCTACATAAGCACTCGAAGTGTTACCATATGCGGTAATGCACTCGGAAAGATCATGAGCTCCCCCACAAGATAAACAACTCTTAGCAACCGCTTTAACCGAAGCGGAATTGGAAGCTTCTTGAGCCTTCCAATGGGACATAAGATTAGCAAATCTATCAAAAAACCGATTTTCCTCATTAGCTTCATCATGTAAGGCATTAATGCTACGAGACGATTGTGACGAAGATGACGAACCCATATTGGCAACACTCGGTGTGTTACGAGGGTTATAAACCTTAGATCTATTTTCAATGATTTGTAAAGCCTCATTTGTCGTCTTGCACAAAAAATTACCACCCGCGGCGGCATTCAAATAATCTCGTTCATGATCATTAAGCCCATTATAAAAAGTATCCACTTGATGCAATTCCGTAAAATCATGGTGTGGACATTCATGTAACATCTCTTTAAATCGTTCCCATGCCATTGAAAAACTCTCATTATTTCTTTGCACAAATCGTGAAATCTCATTTTTTAAGTGTGTTGTTTTAGATGGTGGAAAAAACTTGTTCACAAACTTAGAAACGAGATCGGTCCATGTCAAAATCGAATTTGGCGGTTCTTTCTCAAGCCAAATTTTTGCGGGTCCATCCAACGAGTATGGAAACAACATCATCTTAATGGCGTCATGTGGAACATCCTTAAATTTGCTAGTGGCGGTGAGACGGTTGAAATTCCTAATATGGTAATGCGGGTTGTCTTTCTCGTGACCTCTAAACTTATTTGCTTGCAACATCGACATTAAACCCGTCTTAATCTCGAAATTCTCCGCAAGGATGGCGGGAATCACAATAGCCTCTCCAAAACCCTCGGTGGGTGCTTGTAGCAACTCCATCATAGTACGATTAGCCATGACGACTTCTTGTTCTACAATAGGTTCAACAATTGGAGGTTCTTCAACAATCAACGTCTCTTGATTGGCTTGCTTTTGAAGACGTTTACGAGCTCGTTTTGCTTGATTACGAGTGATCATAAACTTCACGAAGAATGGGAGGTGAGCAAAGAAGATTCTTTTTGGGTGTTTTGTGAATTTTCAAATTTTTTTTTTTTTTTTGTGTTTTTGATGATATTTAAATTTTTTTTTTTGGTGTATCTTCGTAGACAACAATCTACAAAATCTCTCCTCGAATCAAACTCTTGATTAAAGAAGCCTCAAAGGAATGAAAACGATCACGTGGAGTGAACGCCTTCGAATGACTTTAGAACTTTGGTGAAAACCAAATTGTTCAAGAGGGTTTAATCACAAAGAAAACCAAGCAAATACAGTATACGTAATAATACTTTGGGCGGCAAAACCCTCGATTAGCCTTCAATCTTAAAATACTCACAAGCAAGCGGGGAAACGAGGCGGCGCGAAGCACTTAAGAGCCTTTTTCCTTAGGGTATATTTTATAATACCCGCCTTATACCCACCTTATAGTTTGTATTTTTCAAAATCAAGCTTCACGAAAGTATTTATCTATTTTTGCCTTTTTCTTTTTGTTTGAGATTCGAATACAATAATTAGGAGATCAAATCCCAATTAAGGTTGTGTTTTCACACTTTTGGAGATATTGTAAATTTATTGTGATACTTAATACAATATATTAATAATATTTGTACAAGAAAAACCAAGAAAACCGATAATACGTATTAGTAGAGTTCTACTAATACAAATACTATTTGGTTAATATTAAAAACAACAATGCAAATTAATCACGACACACCTCCCCGGCAGCGGCGCCAAAGTGGTTGTCGTAAATTACACCCTTTTAGGAAAAAGGCGTAAAAGCGGTAAGTATCGAGTGATGATTTTAGGAAAAATCAACACTAATGTCCCTTAATGGTGTGTAAGTTCGTTTCCCAAGGAGGTATATGTGTGTGAAAAACTTGCCAAATGTTTGTGATTAATGATTGGTTTAGAAGGGAATTAGAAGAGAAAATGACGAAGTCGTAAAAATAAAAAAATCAACTAAAAATCACTATTAGAAAGTTAAAACGTAGAGACTAAAAAATCACCAAAATTAAAATAAATTCTAAAAATTACCAAAAATTCACCAAAAATCAAAATTAATAAACTAAGAGTTTACCAATTATCAAAACTTTTTCAAACCTTTTAAATAATTAAATATTCAATTTTTAAATGCTAATTAAAGCCCTAAAAATCAAATAAATTATTGAAAAGCCCAAATAAAGAATTTTCAATTGATAAACCTCTAAAATGACCTAAAAAGATTAAAAACTATTTTTAGAAATTTTAAAACTAATAAAAACTATTTAAAAGGAATTAAAAACTATTAAAACTTAAAATAATTATAAAAATTAATCTATAAGTGATAAAATTATTCCAAAAGTTGCTAAATTCCTATTTTAATGTATTTAACCTAAGAAAAATGTAAAAAGTTGGAAAATGTGAAATTTTAAAAATAATAATAAAATAATAATAAAATAATATTAAAAATCCAAAAATTATAAAAAATTCTAAAAACTTGCAAACTAGTTTATTTTAACCTAAATAATCAGAAAATGAAAGTGAAATTACCAAAATACCCCTAATGGGCCCTCAAATGGGCCAAATCCAAATTCAGTTAACCTAAATGGGCTTTTGGGCCCAAAAAGTCAAACTTGGCCCAATTGACTTGGAAAAGCCCTATCTGACTTAAAATTTAATTCTAAGAACAAAACTCTAAAGGCCCAAAAGCTGAAAATGTGCTTATCACAGCTTATTGAACAAAAAGCTTATTCTTATTGGGCTTTTCAGCCCATTAAGCCAAAAGCTAATGCCATAAGCTCTAATTTGACACACAACCCTCTTTTAGGATGCTTAAGAGATCTATCAAAAGAAATTTCAAATAAGCTTACTCAATAAGCCAGAAAATAGAAAAGCAAAAATCCATAAAACGACAAAATAGTCGTGTTTGAGATTTAGGACACCTCAGAAGCTCTAGTTTGTTGCAAAAGCTCACAAATAGCTTAACTAAGAATAATCAATCAAGAAAATCACAAGAAGCCAAGTAGAATAAGCTGTAGAAGCAAATAAGCTGGCTGAAAAAGCCAAATAAGCTAGTTTCCTAGCAAAAGCTTAACCAAAAGACTTGTAAACTTCCAGACTTGATATTAAGCTGAGAAAAATGAGTTCTATTACAAAAACTAAGTTGTTGCATGTACCAATAAGCAAAACAGATTCAATAAGCTTGAAAACCAAGTTTGACCAAAAGTCAAACGCTGATAAGTTGAAATCAAACGCTGACAGGAACAAAGTAGGCGTTGACAGACTTAATGAAGTGCAAGGACTTGTTTTTCACCCTGCTGGTCAAGGATTGAGTGCAAACCTTGTGAATCAAAGCTTACCAGTTGGGTAAACTTGATGTATTTTGGCACAAATAAGCCAATAAGCCAGTGAGCTTATAAGCTATGAACAAAGCAATCCAAATACCCAAATATCCTCACAAGCAGCAAACAAATAAGATCCAAGCAGCAATACAACAATCCTAATGCTAGAAATCACAATGCAACACCAAATGAGGTGGTCACTTTGCTGATGCAAATGACCACTTCAGCAGACTTTGATAAGCTATAAAAAACACAATAAGCCACCAAATTCAACAAGCAGATAACCAATAGATAGCTTATCACCCAAACTATCCCCAAACCTGATTTCAAACCTTAGATCCAACTAACAAAGAAGTTATTGGATCTGATGTGTTTGACCAAATTCAAAACCAATTTTATCAGATTTTTGCAAAACTCCAAATCCCTTTTTCAAACTTTCAGAAAGTGAACCAATGGCAAAAACTTGTATATTATGACTTGTTTAGACCACTCAAACTTAAAGAACCAAGGGCACAAGGCCACAAGGCCTTGATAACCAGTAATCCCAAACAACCCTTAATCAAGCACTTATCAAACAAACTTCTGATTTTAACTAATAACCTACTGATTTTAATGATCAAAAACACTTAAACAATAGCAAATAACACAATCAAACTCAAAAATCACCAGCACAAACACCAATACTCAAAATCAAAGCACCAAATCAAAAACAGTCATAAACATGAAATTTTTAGGGGAATCTTAACAAGAGATTATACCTGCCTTCCACAACATCCTAGGAAGGCCAGCAATGCTCCTTGGACCTTGTTCAACAACTAGAACAAGACCAAGGTACTTCAATGAAGATGATGCAAACTGCCTTGGTTGATGGTTCAAAGTAGAACCTCAAGGACTTTATATCTTTAACACAAACAGCAAACAACTCAACCAAGGGCTCTAATCCCTTCACAAGCTTGGTGTCAACAAGCTTGTAAGAGCTTATAGCTAATGGTCAAGGGTTAGTACACAAAATAACCAAAACAGAACCTAGGATTTCAAGGTTTTCAAACCTTAAAAACCTTATGAAACAAGACGTGCCTTAACCACAAGATTAAGGTAGGCCTTCACAATCAAATGGAACTCAGAATTAGGCTACTCAAACACCAAACTTTTAACTAAATCAAAAAGAGATTTCAAATTTTCAGAAATTCAAATTTTATTTAACTTAAAAAGGAATTACAAAGATTAATAGCCTAAAACTGGAACAAAGGGACTCTCACATGTTGAGGTCTCCTTTTATAGGCAAATGCCTGGCTAAACTGTTCATAAACCCTAGATGTGAAATTCCCTAAATGCCCTAAGTCCTTGAGTACGTTTGTTGTTGTTGAGCTGTCCAAAATGATCCTACACGTTCATTTTAGCTTTGTGATCAAGCAAAGGCTCTCAGCTGTTGATCTTGACACGTGGCATGACTTGGAGGCTAAGTTGCTTGCTGATTGGTGGAAAGGGTATTGGGGTGGGGTCCATAGTGAGTGGAGATGAGGGTTTTGTGTGTGGGATAGGTTTCTGCACATGTGAATCAAAACGTGTGCCTGGGTAATTTGTTTTTACCCTTTGATTTAAGTTGTGTAAAATCTGGGCTGTAAAGGTGAATAGTACTTGTGTTTGATCCGTTTTTGTAGGAGTGGGAAGTTGTTTGGCGCAAAATATGTTTAAATGTTTCATTTGCACAAGTTCAGCCCTTGTTCTTCCTTTCTTTTGTCTTTTATGTTTTGAAACCCATCAGCGCCCATTTAAGCTTGTAACAACTTTCACCATTTGTCACTTTTGGCACAAACTTTATAAAAAGTGTTTCAAGGGTTATATTTGACATTTTTGAATATTGCCAGGGCTGATTTTGAACATTGTTGATCTTCCAAGGTCTTCAATGTTTCTTAATCTTCATGAGGGACCATTATTGGCAGTTTGGATTTGTTGAGGGACTATTCTTGCCATTTCTTCAAAGTTGAAGGACCTTTTGTGTAATTTTGACAAACTTAAGGGACCAAACTTGTAATTATTAATATACAAGGGTTTTAAGTGTCATTTCTTCAATAAATGAGGATCAATCTTGTTTGTCTTCAAGTCTTCAAGGTATTTTGTTGAGATTTCCATGATTAGGGCCCGGTTCTTTGTACGGCTTCGTTTCTCGTGTCCGTTTTTCCTTGTAACTTGTGATCTTTTGTCTTTTTCACGATATCCATACCTAAAATACACAAGTAAACAAACACAAGCATATATATGGTATTTTATGACATTTTTATGCATTTAAAGCCCGAAAAGAACGATGAGATCATGTATAAATGCCATCTCATCACGCACGTCGCATGTCTAGTAAATTATAGACTTGTATGTATTTTCTTTCTTTGTGTGTAAGACGTGATATATCATGCAGTATTGAGGTACAATATTTAACACAGTCAAAATACACAAGTTTCCAAATAGATAACAAAATTGCCGTGGTCAATCACGGACTTACATACAAAGCACAAATGTTGTTAGCCGTGTACATGCACGGACGAATAGAAACAACAAACATTCAGCGGTTACAAACCAAAGTGTCTGAAAGGGATCATAAAGTAGGAGCATCCTACATAGGGGGGAAAACTTACCCATTTCCACTTGTTCCTCGACCAGACACGACAACCACTCGTCACTTTCTTTCCACTTCTGGGCTTGAGCCGCATTCCTCTCCAGCACCACACTTAAGGGTTCTTCATCAAGCACGATCCTGGTTACGTCCTCATATATGGGGAGCGTCAGGTGGCTGGGTGATGGAGTGAAGGAAGCACGGGAGTGACTCTCACCTTGGGAGGACGCACTAAGACTTAGCCTTTCCATGATTTCCATATTTGATGCATCTTTGGTGGCCTCCAGCTCATCCAAGAATGGATAGTGCAGATCCCGCATCGCGGCCATGGAAGCAGTCATCTTGTTAGCGGCTTCAGGATTAAAGAAGGCATGATTGGTAAAGTTTTCCCCTTTCTTGATCAGCTCAACGGCCTCAACCATTCCCCCATGACGTCTATGGTCAATGCCATCGGACACAAGGCTTGCAAATTGTTGCACAAATTCGGGGGCCTCTAGCACCTTCATGACGGCCAAGCGTGCTTCATGCCCTACCATCCACTTGCGGCCGGCAATAGCCGCTAGCAGTTGGGGGCATAGCACGTCGTCACGCTCAGCGGTGAGGGCATCAATCATGAAATCTTTTTGCGCAAACGCCTCTTTCAGCTCTTGGGTGACAGCCCTCTCATCAGCAAGCTCCCCTTGTACCTTCTCCATGCTTTGGACGGCCAGGTGCGCGTCCTCTAGTTTCTTGTTAAGCACGTGTACCTGGCTGGAGTACGACTGGGCAGACGCTTCCGCTGTGGCTACCTATAAGAGATAAAACGTTAGAATATATTTCTTTTAGAAAATGGGTGGTGCGACACGGATATGTACCTTGGTGGTCGCAGCATCTAGTTGTGACTCAAGGTTGGCCACTTGTTAGTCGTATTCACTCGCGCGGGCCGATTGCTTTTTTATGGTCGCCTCGGCGCTAGCCAGTTGGGATTGGAGGTCTGCGATTTGAGCTTCATTATCCACGATCATCTTCTCCCTCCGTCCAACCTTCCTCTTAAGAGATTCAACATGCCCAAGTGCGGCTTCAAACCTTACCCTCATCGAGGTGCCCATCGCCATTTGGTGTACCAAGGCACCATTATACTTAATAACTGGGCTTTTGACACCTAGTATAAAATTTTGAAGTCCCAAGTCTTTTCGAATTGAAAACCGGTCTTAAGTGCGACTCAATCGTCTTTTGGTGAATCAAGTGAATGGTTTGGTTTTGTTTGTTTTTAATCTATTAGCAAGTAATTAAAGTGTCGTTTAGTAAAGTGGAAGAATAAAGATGAATATTATAAGTGACGAATAAAAATGGATGCATATAAACTTAAAGGTGAAATGGAAAAGAGCTAACTCACTAAATAAAGCTAACACTTGGAAAATTTTCAGAAAATAAAAAGTACTATAAGAAAGTGATATCGAAAGAAACCAAAACAAGCCAAAAAGGCCCCCGATCGGAATGTTTTCCGATCGGTTGATCGGAAAGTGGTGGGACAGCGATCGGAATAAAGACCAAAAGTCCAATCTGAATAACAAGGATATGAAGAACAATCGGAATGTGGGATAACGGCCAATGATCGGAATATCACAACGGGGGTCAATCGGAATACTAGCAAAACTACCAATCGGAATAACCAATAAAGGACCAATCGGAATACGTGAAACAATCCAATCGGAATGCTAAACAACAAATCCCAATCGGAAAGCGCAGGGAGGTCCTGATCGGAAAAGCTAAACCCTTTTCCGATTGGACTCAATCGGAAAGGGTGATTGTGGCTGCTCGGAATATGAATCAATCGGAAAGGGGAGTTTGCAACCTTTCCGAAAATCAAGGAAATCAGTTGGGAGGAGTACACGGTCGGAAAACCAATCGGAAAGGGGCTTTACCACCCTTTCCGAAAATTGTGGAATTGGGGAAAGCTAGGTAATAAGCTACTTTTAATAAGCTAATACCAAAACTTATAAATCCAAATACTTAACCGAATCAAATAAGCACTTTAATCAACTTATCTAACTCGAAATCAAGCAACTTTTTAGATCAAAAAATAAAAACATGAACTTTTTTAATAAAACTTTTTAATAAGAAAAATAAGCTAATCATAAAAATAAGCCAATAAGCACAAAAGTCTTAAAGCTTATTCAAATGAAAACTTATAAAATGATCAAAAGATTAACTTTTTAGCACGAAATCAAGTAGAACAACACGAATCTTATGATATACGCACCAAAATCAACCTTAAATCAAAGAATAGTAGAATGAGATTAAGAAATAAAAGCTTAAAATGAACTTGATTAATAAAAATAAGCAATACAAAGTATTTAATCTTGAAAGATTAAAAGAAAAAGATGAACTAGTGAGAGAAAGTTTAAGACTTTCTCTCTCTAAAAACTAAAAAGTGAAAAATTAACTAAAAATCTAACCACCCTCCTAATGACTATTAGGAGGGTATTTATAGGGAAGGTGGAAGGAGTGCATGTGTTGCATCTTCTTTCTTGCTTTCTTCACGTTTTCTCAACTCGACTTTAATTCTTCGTCTTCGTCGTCTCGGGATTTGAACTTGTCTTTTAATTTTCTTCTTCTATTAGACTTAAGTTCTTCGACTTCGTTAAACTTACGTCTGTTGACTTTTTCTTCGATAAATCTTCAGAATAGGTCTTGGACTTCCGTTCTTTTTGCACTCTTGATCTTTTGACTTCGTCTTTTTCCCGTTTTCTTCAGTAAAAGCCCGTGAAAACCCGTGTTTTCTTCCTTTTTCATATTTAGGTCCTAAAACACAATAAAAACACAAACCACGCATAATTCCGACTTTTACGACATAAATCACACGTTTTGGTCTTGTTATTATTGGAAATAAGTGGTAAAAGGATAAGTGTTTTCACACTTATTAAATCCCCTACACTTGACCATTGCAATGCCCTCATGCAATGCATTAATTTTTAAGCACGGTTTACATTTTCCATCATAAATAACCCACCTTGGCCTTTATTAAATACTAAACATAAAAGATAGAAATAAGTAAAGAAATTAAAAACTTACATTGGGTTTTGGCGGCCATGAACGTTTATCATCCTCAAGTTTCACGTTCCCCATACCAAGCTTAGAAACGAGATCATTGTTATTATAAGTTAGCAAACTATCACGAACTCATGTGGGCCAATTATTCACTTAGACTCCCTTATTCCTAGGTGTATCTCTTATATTTTATTTTTGTCTTGAATGATCACGAGGATGCATTGTTTGACTTATTTCGATAGTTATTTAGTCCGAAAATAAGGTGAACGATTTAATCAATAGTTAGCTAAAGGACCAAATCTTTTAAAACTGCTTCTCGGGATATCAGAAAGTTCATATCTTGGCATAACTTGGTTCGCGATTTGAGACCTTTCTCGGGCCGATATTTGGCAGCGACTTCATACTTCGAATCTTCGAGAGACGTTCTTGAAATTATGGTCTTCTCTTTATAATAGGAATTTCTTCACTTGAAGTTTTTGAGAGATTCTTCATCTTTGGACCACGACTTCTTCATTTCTCCAATCTTTATTTTGGACTTTGATATACAACGATCCGCCTCCTTTTAGGACTTGGATCTATTTATCCTCATACCTTGTTAGGGTCTTTTCGGATAGACTTCTCCATGACTTTTGGGGAGTTCTTGCTTTTCGTCGTGTGTCTCGATCCTTCATATTGATTTTCGATAAATGATTCTTCACATCACTTTTGGATCTTTAGCAACAAAATGTAGCCCTCATGCCTTGTTAGGGCCTTTTCGGACTCGCCAATCTTCGCGCCCCGCTTCATAAGTTATGCCTTGGCTATGAACTCTCTTCATTACCGAGCAACTTTTAAACGATCTGGGGCTAGAAGCTAAGTAACTTTTCAAATCGTACAACCTTATTTATTAGCAGATAAATTTATTAGCAAGCGGAGGGAGAATAGGCTCATAATTAACTCACATAAATTCACGAAAGAATACCGAACTTATAACTGACTCTATCATCTCTCGTTCTCCACAGTTTAAAATCTCAAGGAATGAGACTCGTGGATGCTTAGCCTATTAAATCAAAGTTTTGGGTTTTCGAGTCGCCTATAGGATCTTGCAAATTCTTAGACTTTTTCAAGTTTAGAAATCGCGTTTTAAAGTTCCCTTGATAAACGACTCTCTAGGATCAATTATAGGAACTTGCGAAAAGTTCTTGTTCTTAACCCGTGAGAGTTAAGACTTTCGCGTTTTATAGCTCCCTATATAAAAGCCTAGCAAAACTTGACTTAAACACGTTAAGGATACTAGCTAGAGTAAACTTAGGCAAGTAAACTCGGGTTGAGTCAAAATGTTCATGACTAAGAAAAATCTAAAACCACTTTATTGAAAAGTTATTCTAGCAATGGAAGGAAAATAAACATATTAAACGAAAATACAACTATACAACTAGTCCAAAATAGATTAAAAATTTTGAAAAATGTCGAAAAATCAGATTTTCCGGTTAAAATGAGGGCAAATTCATGGAAAAGACCACTTACTTCGATAGAAGTCCCCCCTACACTTGAGATAAACATTGTCCTCAATGTTTAAGCATGTGGGAGTAAACTCCCCTACACTTAGGACATTGTGCACTTTGTTTAAATCTTGCTAAGGAAAGGACAACTAAAGTGAATTCAATGTGAACATATAGAATATGAAATATTGAATCACAAGAGTTTAGGATAGAACCGGGAAGATGGGAAACACGGTATCACGGTTCGTCAAAAGTCATCAAGATGCTTTCTGAAGCTTAAATCCCTGCACAGCACAAGAAACAAGACAACAAACATATGCGGGGCTCCCCCTACACTTATTGTGAAAGCAGTAAAGGATAGAACACGGGTTGCCTCCCGAGAAGCGCTTGTTTTTGTTCACCGAGTCATGAGCCTGACTCGACCCAATTTTAGTTCATGGGGAACGTGGTGAGGGATGGAATCATCTCCTGAGAGATGTCCTCACCAAAGTACAGCTTCAGACGCTGGCCATTCACCTTGAAATTGGGCCCATTCGGCTGAGAAAGCTCAATGGTCCCATATGGAAAGACTTTGGCGACGGTGAATGGACTAGACCAACGGCTCTTCAACTTTCCAGAGAAGATCTTCAACCGAGAGTTAAAAAGTAAGACTTGATCACCAACGTGGAACTCTCGGTTCTTGATTTTAGCATCGTGGATCATCTTTGTCTTCTCCTTGTAGATCAGCGAGTTCTCATAAGCTTCATTCCTTAGTTCATTTAGCTCGTTGAGTTGAACCTTGCGAAGATCACCGGCTTTGATGATGTCGAAGTTAGCCCACTTCAAGGCCCAGTGCGCCTTGTGTTCCAGCTCGATGGGTAGGTGGCAGGCTTTCCCGTACACAAGACGATAAGGTGTACAACCGATCGGGGTCTTGTAAGCAGTACGGAAAGCCCACAGAGCATCATCTAACTTATCGGCCCACGCGGCACGATGCTCTCCCACAGTACGCTCCAAAATTCTCTTCAAGCCACGATTGGAAATTTCGGCTTGCCCATTGGTTTGGGGATGATAGGCGGTGGAAAGACGGTGATTGACACCATACTTTGCCATGACTCTTGCAAATTGATCGTTGCAAAAATGAGTCCCGCGGTCACTGATGATAGCACGAGGAACGCCAAATCGAGCGAAAAGCTGCTTCAAAAAGTTCACAACCACCCTCGCATCATTCGTAGGAAGAGCCTTAGCTTCAACCCATTTAGAGACGTAGTCGACGGCGACGAGGATGTACTTGTTCCCTTTGGATGATGGAAATGGCCCCATAAAGTCGATGCCCCATACGTCAAAGATTTCACATTCCTGTATGAAATTTTGAGGCATCTCATCCTTATGTGTGATCTTGCCTTGACGTTGGCAAGCATCACAATGCTTAACCATTTCGTGAGCGTCACGATAAATGGTGGGCCAGTAGAATCCAGAATCAAACACTTTCTTAGCGGTGTAGTTGGGACCAAAGTGACCACCGGTGGGTCCTTTGTGGCAAGCTTGGAGGATGACAAAAGCTGTCGGTCCGTCAACACATCGACGAATAATCAGATCAGCACACTGTTTGAATAGATAAGGGTCATCCCAAAAGTAAGTCTTAACATCATTCAAGAACTTCTTCTTTTGTTGGGATGTTAACCCTTGGATGAGAATACCACCCGCTAAGTAGTTTGCAATGTCCGCAAACCACGGGGTGCCATCAAGATTGAGATTTATAGACATTAGAGTCTCCAGGGGGAAAGAGTCATTGATCTCTTTGTTCGGATGATCCCCCTGATATGGATCCTCTAGTCGACTCAGATGATCCGCGGCCAGGTTTTCGGCTCCCTTCTTGTCACGAATTTCAATGTTGAATTCTTGAAGGAGCAAAACCCAGCGAAAAAGTCTTGGCTTAGAATCGTTCTTAGTCATCAAGTACTTCAACGCGGAATGGTCCGTGTATACGATGGTGGTGGATAAAACAAGATAGGGGCGAAATTTCTCAAAAGCATAGATAACAGCTAAAAGCTCTTTTTCGGTTGTCGTATAATGCAATTGAGCCCCCGTCATTGTTTTGCTAGCGTAGTGGATTGGTTGGAAGTGTTTATTCACTCGTTGGCCTAAAACCGCACCAATAGCAAAGTCGCTAGCATCGCACATCAATTCAAAAGGCAGCTCCCAGTTAGGGGTAACCAAGACCGGTGCCTTAGTTAGCTTATCCTTAAGAAGATTGAAGGCTTCCAGACACTCTTTAGAAAAGACAAAGGGAGTATCTTTTTCCAAGAGGTGGGTCATCGGGCGAGCGATTTTAGAGAAATCTTGAATGAATCGACGATAGAAGCCCGCATGACCCAGAAAACTTCTCACACCCTTCACGGTTGAAGGTGGAGGTAATTTGGCTATGACATCTACTTTAGCACGGTCGACTTCAAGACCGGCTTTAGAGATTTTGTGTCCTAGCACAATGCCTTCTTTGACCATAAAATGGCATTTTTCCCAATTCAGAACAAGGCGAGTGTCTTCGCACCGTTTAAGCATACGTTCCAAATTGGCAAGGCAAACAGAGAAGGAATCCCCGAAGACCGAGAAATCATCCATGAAGACTTCCATGGTTTGCTCAACCATGTCATGGAAGATAGCCAACATGCACCTTTGGAAAGTCCCGGGGGCATTGCATAAGCCAAAAGGCATTCGTTTGTAAGCAAAGGTGCCATAGGGACAAGTGAATGTTGTCTTCTCTTGATCTTGGGGATCGATGGGTATTTGAAAATAACCCGAGAAACCATCAAGAAAGCAGTAATATTCATTACCAGCTAGACGTTCAAGCATTTGGTCCATAAAAGGTAGAGGGAAATGATCCTTTCTCGTGGCATCATTGAGTTTGCGGTAGTCTATACAAACTCTCCACCCAGTAACGAGACGGGTAGGAATTACCTCATTGTTTGCATTGGGCACAACGGTGATTCCGCCTTTCTTAGGCACACAATGGACTGGACTAACCCACGGTGAATCCGAAATAGGGTAAATCATACCCGCATCAAGAAGTTTGATAACCTCTTTTTTGATGACTTCATGGATTTTAGGATTCACCCTTCGTTGGCTTTGAATTGTGGGCTTAAAGTCGTCCTCCATGAGAATTTTATGTGTGCAGAAATGAGGATCAATTCCACGGATGTCGGAGATTTTCCAAGCGATAGCGCGTTTATGCTTCTTCAACACAGCGACAAGTCGGGCTTTTTCGTCTTCCTTCAGATCCTTTGCGATGATGACCGGTAGCTTCTCGTCGTCTTCCAGAAAAACGTACTCAAGATGAGGCGGTAGGTCCTTAAGCTCAAGAGTAGGAGGATCCTCAATAGATGGTGAAACTAACGATGCATCATCATTAGTCACCTCTTTAGGAGCAGGAGGAGACAATGGGTCCTCATTGAGAAGTCTCTCAATAGTACGAATGTCTTCATCCCAATTGGTGGACAAATTATCATACTTAATATCGAGAGGACCCAAGCTAGCTTCGAAATCATCCAAGTCACTTTCTCCAAAAGGAGTCAATGCTGGAGTAATTGAGGCAACGGTCTCAACATTGGGTAGAGAAGAAAGAGTACTTTTGCAAGCATCATGAAAATGTTCTTCACAAGCCTCATCGAGAACATCAATAGCATTAACACTCTCATGCGAATAAGGTTGCTTAGAAATCTTACCCATGTTGAAGACAATTTGATCGTCACCAACTCTCATGATTATTTCGCCTGCGGCTACATCAATAAGAGTGTGACCGGTCCTCAGGAATGGACGTCCAACGATTAATGGAACACGGGGATCCATCTCGTAATCAACGACAACAAAATCCGCCGGGAAGGTGAATTTGTCGACGCCAACGAAGACATCTTCGGCTATCCCCACTGGATAAGCAACCGTACGGTTGGCTAATTCCAAAGTCATTTTGGTGGGGACTAGCTCGGGGAGAGATAATTGCTTCCAAACACTTAAAGGCATTAAGTTTATACTGGCACCTAGATCGGCTAGTGCCATGCAATTCTCTACTCCCGGGAAGTTGCAAGGAATCAAGAAGCGACCCGGATCACCAAGTTTGGTGGGCAATTTCCTTAAGAGCACTGCGGAGCAGTTCTCATTAAGTTGGGTCTGAGCAATGTCAAGAAGCTTTTCTTTATCACTTAGAAGATCTTTAAACATCTTAGCGTATTTGGGCATGTGAGCGAGAGCCTCGGCAAAGGAGATGTTAAAATTCAATTGTTTGAACATTTTAAGGAAGTTTGAAACCTGAATATCATCCTTGCTCTTTTGCTTCTCTTTCCTCAACCTTGAGGGATAAGGTATATTGGATGAAGAAGAAGGCTTTAAGGGAATAGGATCACTCACAACCACGGGTGGTGGGGAAATGGGGATAGAAGGTGAAGGAGTTGGGGAAAGTTGCTCTTTTTCCTTGTTCACAATCACCGGTGGAGGTGTAGGAAGCTCGGGTTCCATATAACCTTTTCCACTTCGAGTGGTGATTGCTTTCATCTCCCCTCTTGGATTCGCAACGGTATTACTCGGAAGAGTACCCGAAGCAGAGGGTTGATTACTTTGGATGAGCGAACCAATCATATCACGAAGGTGAAGAGCTTGATTGTTGAAAGAGTTTTGTATGTTGGCATTAATATCATTGCTGTGTTTGGCCATATCATTCCTTAGCTCGGCTCTAATATCACTCCCTTGTTTCACCATGTCATTCTTCAAGTTGACAAATTGACTCTGAAGATTCGTCACCATCTCACGATTAGTCTTCATGAACGTCTCGACGTCTTGGTAAACGGCCATCGGTTGATTGAGAGGTGGAGCTTGAGAATTTCCTTGAGTTGGGTATGGGTTTCTTTGGGATTGATATTGATTTTGAGCACGAGGTTGGAACTGGTTGTTTCGGTTAAAGCTTTGTTGTTGGTTTTGGTTTGCAGGAGGGAAACCGGGAGGAGCAAGATAATTGTTGGAACGATAACTTAGCAAGCCACGGTCTCCTTGAGGGCGAGCTTGATAGCCTCCCGTAGGATAAGTACCATAAGCTGCGTTAACGTCTTCAGAATAATTGCCGTGAGTATAAGGACACTCATTGTAGGAATGAGGACCACCACATGTGTCACAAGAAATAACAACGGCTTTAGCTTGTTGAGTTTGGTTAGAAGTCAAAATTTGGAGACTTTTGTTAATATCGAGAATAGCACGTTCCAAAATAGACGGGTTGGTGGTGGAAGAAGTAGATGAAACATTGACTCTCTGATTAGATCTTGAGGATGCGGATGAATCCCAATTCTTGTGGTGAGTAGTCATGTTTTCAATCAACTCTCGACACTCTTCCGGTCTCCTTTTCATAAAAGTACCACCAGCGGCGGCATTGATCGTGTCACGATCACGAAAAGTGAGACCATTTTAAAAGGTGTCAATGAGAGTGACGGGGAGCATATTGTGATTAGGACAGAGGTCGATCAAATCATTGTAATGTTCCCAAGCATCGAAAAGCGATTCATCATTCTCTTGCATAAATCCACTGATTTGGTTACGAAGGCTAGTGACCATGGATGGGGGAAAGTAGCGCGATAAAAAGCGTTGAGTCATGTCGTTCCACGTATGAATAGAATTCTTAGGAAGACGGTCAAACCATTTTTCGGCATGGTGAGAAAGTGAGTGTGGAAAAAGTTGAAGGCGAAGGTCATCCATAGAAACACCGGGGCACTTCATGCTTTAGGTAATGGTAATGAATTTGTCGAGGTGTTTGTTGGCATCATCATCCAGAATTCCACGAAACGGGTTCGTTTGCACTTGCTGGATCATGTGATGCTTCAACGAAAACTCCTGAGCCGTGACGTGCATTGGCGCAATCGGACCTCCGCGTCCGTTCATGGTGGGTTGGCACAATTCCTCCATGGTTCGTAAATCAGGTAGAAGGACATTGTTGTTGTTGTTGTTATTATTCAAATTGTTTTGAGGTGGGTGATTATTGTTGTTATTAACACCAGCCATATCTAAATCTTCACGATTCTCGGGCTCAGAATAGTTCGTAGATCTAGTACGCATGCACCTGCAGAAGAAAAATATACACAAAGAGAATATCTATATAATATTTTTGGTTTTTATAGGTTTTTTAATGTTTTTGTATTTTTGAAAAGTTTTATAATTTTTATGGATTTTTGAAATTGTTTGAAGCGAGGAAAATAACGTTCAAAGAACGGATCCCAAAATTCAATGCATCTCTCACTAGAAACCGTTTATCTTAACGAAAAGAGCCGGCAGCGGCGCCATTTAATACAAGGCTTTTGACACCTAGTATAAAATTTTGAAGTCCCAAGTCTTTTCGAATTGAAAACCGGTCTTAAGTGCGACTCAATCGTCTTTTGGTGAATCAAGTGAATGGTTTAGTTTTGTTTGTTTTTAATCTATTAGCAAGTAATTAAAGTGTCGTTTAGTAAAGTGGAAGAATAAAGATGAATATTATAAGTGACGAATAAAAATGGATGCATATAAACTTAAAGGTGAAATGGAAAAGAGCTAACTCACTAAATAAAGCTAACACTTGGAAAATTTTCAGAAAATAAAAAGTACTATAAGAAAGTGATATCGAAAGAAACCAAAACAAGCCAAAAAGGCCCCCGATCGGAATGTTTTCCGATCGGTTGATCGGAAAGTGGTGGGACAGCGATCGGAATAAAGACCAAAAGTCCAATCTGAATAACAAGGATATGAAGAACAATCGGAATGTGGGATAACGACCAATGATCGGAATATCACAACGGGGGTCAATCGGAATACTAGCAAAACTACCAATCGGAATAACCAATAAAGGACCAATCGGAATACGTGAAACAATCCAATCGGAATGCTAAACAACAAATCCCAATCGGAAAGCGCAGGGAGGTCCTGATCGGAAAAGCTAAACCCTTTTCCGATTGGACTCAATCGGAAAGGGTGATTGTGGCTGCTCGGAATATGAATCAATCGGAAAGGGGAGTTTGCAACCTTTCCGAAAATCAAGGAAATCAGTTGGGAGGAGTACACGGTCGGAAAACCAATCGGAAAGGGGCTTTACCACCCTTTCCGAAAATTGTGGAATTGGGGAAAGCTAGGTAATAAGCTACTTTTAATAAGCTAATACCAAAACTTATAAATCCAAATACTTAACCGAATCAAATAAGCACTTTAATCAACTTATCTAACTCGAAATCAAGCAACTTTTTAGATCAAAAAATAAAAACATAAACTTTTTTAATAAAACTTTTTAATAAGAAAAATAAGCTAATCATAAAAATAAGCCAATAAGCACAAAAGTCTTAAAGCTTATTCAAATGAAAACTTATAAAATGATCAAAAGATTAACTTTTTAGCACGAAATCAAGTAGAACAACACGGATCTTATGATATACGCACCAAAATCAACCTTAAATCAAAGAATAGTAGAATGAGATTAAGAAATAAAAGCTTAAAATGAACTTGATTAATAAAAATAAGCAATACAAAGTATTTAATCTTGAAAGATTAAAAGAAAAAGATGAACTAGTGAGAGAAAGTTTAAGACTTTCTCTCTCTAAAAACTAAAAAGTGAAAAATTAACTAAAAATCTAACCACCCTCCTAATGACTATTAGGAGGGTATTTATAGGGAAGGTGGAAGGAGTGCATGTGTTGCATCTTCTTTCTTGCTTTCTTCACGTTTTCTCGACTCGACTTTAATTCTTCGTCTTCGTCGTCTCGGGATTTGAACTTGTCTTTTAATTTTCTTCTTCTATTAGACTTAAGTTCTTCGACTTCGTTAAACTTCCGTCTGTTGACTTTTTCTTCGATAAATCTTCAGAATAGGTCTTGGACTTCCGTTCTTTTTGCACTCTTGATCTTTTGACTTCGTCTTTTTCCCGTTTTCTTCAGTAAAAGCCCGTGAAAACCCGTGTTTTCTTCCTTTTTCATATTTAGGTCCTAAAACACAATAAAAACACAAACCACACATAATTCCGACTTTTACGACATAAATCACACGTTTTGGTCTTGTTATTATTGGAAATAAGTGGTAAAAGGATAAGTGTTTTCACACTTATTAATACTCATCCGCCAAATTCGCATGGCTGAGCGCGTTCACCTCTCGCACCAAGCCTGGTGGAATGCAGTTGTTGAGGTACTCCTGGCATTCATCGGCGTCCCTCATTCGTGATGCAGTTGTGATATTCCATACAGGATTGAATGATTGAGGGGGGCCGGACGTTGGGAGGTCTTGGGAAGCCGTGGGTGAACCTTCTTCAAAAACAGGGCCGGACTTCTGGGCGGCTGTGTGAAGCATGGGGTTTCTTTCCACTTCTTTTCCTTTTCCCTTATCTATTTGAGTATCAGGAGGAGGCACGGCACCAGTTTGTTCATCCCTGTGAAAACAATCATGTGGATACATATTAAGTGTTACTTCAAAAAGGAGTTGTCATTCTTACGTGTTAGGATGGAGCCTTACATGTCATTTCTCGCTAATTCTGATGCGGTGGGGGCAATCTGAGTGACGGGATCGACATGTGCGGCCCGGACAGTCTCGGAACCCTGGGTAGTACTACCAACAGATTGGTACAAGGGGTGGTCTTCTCGAAGTTTCTTGGCAGGGGCGTTGTGTTCGCCAATCTCGACTGAAGCAGTTCGCCTTGCTCGTTTGTTTCTTTTACAGGTACGCCTGGCGACGGGCTGAGTTGTTGCTTCGTCAGTCTCCTCCTCGACTTCTTATTCCACTTCTTCTTCTTCTTCTTCCAGATTGACTTGTTGTACTTCTTTATCATCATCGCCCATCATCCGACGAAGGCTGGAGGTGGTTAGGTCAATATTATCTCCCTGCTGTTCCCTATGTGGTGAGGAGGGCCCGGCTCCTACTTCATGCATCCGGTTATCACCACCACCATTGTCTCCATGCTCTTCCTCGTCCGAGTGGGGATCTGGCACGGCTTCGAGAGCAACCATCACGTTTCGGGTATGCTCAAGAAGGGGTCGTTCATTCTCACGGAGAGGACGGGAACCCTCCGGTACAAGCTTCGGGTCGCCCTGACGCAAGAGTCCAAAGAAGTTCATTTCTGCCCAACACAAAACAAAATATGTTAGCCATTTATAAAATGATTGAATAAGTTATTTGTGTACGGATGGTAGCCTACCTTCACCCTGCCTTCTCCAAAACACAGGATATCTGTTGGACGGGCTAAAATAATTGCGGCTAATCCCTAGCAAACACAGAAATGACTCGGGGCAGACTTTTGTGGAACCCGGTCCTATTCAGATCTAATTCTTGGGAATGTCGGGGGTTGTATGTACTTGTGTGCGGCTTGGGGTCGTGGGGTATCCTAGTTCTAAAGGTGTAATCGGTCGGCCATACTACTGCGTCAATGAAAAAGTAGTGGTCATACCAGTTTTTCAATGAATCCATTGGCTTATTGTGCGATTGGGGACTGTTAGGAGATCGTTTCTTAAAAGATACCCAACCGTTTACTATGTTGGGAACATAAAAAAGCCGGAATAATTCTACGGTTGGGGGGATTCTCCTAGCACGGCAGAGGATCTCGAATTGACTAATCTTACAGGCACCTATACATTGGAGCTGACTAATATGTACATCATAGTATCCTAACAGATCTACAAGGAAATGGGTGAAGGGAATGCGGTAATTAGCCGCATCAAAGAGGCGAGTGTACAGGCCAATCTTACCCGCTCGAGCCTCAGTTATGAGGTCTCCGACGCCAGGAAGTGAGGGGTGTAGGTTGGTAGGGATGAAATAGTTTGTACAAAAATGGTTTAATTGGTCTTGGGTCATTACATTCAGCACGGATCCAATGGTAGGGTTGTTTCTGTGAGCCATTACTAAATAAAAGTGTAAGGACGTGGTGTTCTAACCTGTGTGTGAAGGGATCCGTGCGTAATTGGTTCGAGCTAAGAGGAAAGCTTTAATGGCAGAAATGGAGGTTATAACTGTGTGTTTCACACAGCCGTAGGGGTGGCTTATTTATAGGGTTGCCTCGTGGGTCACGACCTGGTTGATGTGTGACACGTGTCTGCCACTATTCTTGATCGTGTGGTTAGGGGGCAAGTGGCAAGTGAAACGTCAGGCGGGACCCACGGGTCACTTCTGACTCAAACGTTTGCACTGCTCAAGGTTCTGACTGTCTACACTTTTGTCAGTCAACATGTCAGGTGAACAGTTATTAATTTCGGGATATGCGGCTCTTACGTAAGACTGGACATTTAATGCTATATTTAATTTGTTTCGGTCGCCATATGCGGCTGCGATACTGATGGAATAACTTCCTAAGTCAGGTTGCCACGTGCGGCCAATACAAATTCTTGGACAACTTATTATTCCCTATTTTTTTCCATGGTACGTCCAGGGAGCATCTTGGTAGTCTAGATGTTACGCCTATGGTTGTAACAACTAGACTGGGGGGACATGATAACGTATAGTCCCCAGCCGGGTCATGAACCCGGCCCATGGGTACTACCCGTATCCGGCCCATCATAGATGGGTGGAATAACGTCATTTAGGCTTATGGGCTTGGATGAACAGTGACCGCACACATGTGTGCGGCCCACAGCCCGGTACGGCCGACATAGGGTTAGACAGGATCATGTTCTGTCTAGGAATATCTTTATCCTAATGGAGGAGGATATTCACTACCAAAATTAGAAGATAACAATCATTCTAATTCTGATAGTTATCCTTTCCTTGGGGCCGAAGGATCAAGTGGTAGCCCACTAGGGTTCCACTGCCTATAAAAGGAACCCCCAAGGGTTCCACAAAGGTATTACATCTTATACTCTTAACTCACATAAACCCTAAATCGATTACTTACTCTCACGCTGGAGTCTAATCGTGGGAAACATTCCCACGGTAAGCCTAACGCGTGCTGTTTAGTGTGCAGGATCCCAACCAAACGATTCACTTGGTGCAGGAGCCGGAGCCCAGCCAACCTGAATTAAGCCTAATTCGGGTCTAGCAAGGATCACCCAACTTTTGCATCAACAAGTGTTGTTGCTGATTGTTGGCAGCCTGCACCTCAGCCCTGATTTCGTTCCTCAGCTGAGGAAGCATAGCTTGCATCGCAGCTTGGACTGCTGCATTAAGTTGTTCCTACTCGCGTGTGAGAACCATCTAACAGTATAACATAAAAATACATGATTAATCTGATCAAAACATAAAATATATATACATGAAAAAAAAATTATACCAATAAATCATGAGAAAAATTTTATGCAGGAAAATTAGTATATGAATTCCTGATGTAGTTTTATGAAGACTTTTATATGCACGAGAGTGAACGCCTATGGTCAGTTCACTCAAAACAAAAGACATGGAGAGGGGAAGGCAATGGGTCGGTCCCAAAGTTAAAAGTTTCGATAAAACACATGCGACTAAATAGGGCCAGTCCTGTACTAACAATTACTTAGTCATAAACCTACGACAAAGACATATATATGAATGCATGAAAACAGTGAATGCATGAAAACCGACTGTCACTTCTAGGAAGACCATAGTAACTACCAACTAATCACAGGTCGTGTTTTGAGAGCTTACAGGTCAAAGCCTTGGCTCTGATACCATAATTGTAACACCCCATTTTGGTAAATGGAATGTCACGCGTGATTATGGCGTGTCATCAAAGCATACAAGGATAAATGTCTTAAACATTACATGACCATAAAGGAAATAACAGAAACAAACATTGGTACCCCAAAGTAAAAGCTCATCACACACAAACATAAGTACTGTAAATGAGAAGGACTAAACAATCTCCATGGAAATAAGTAGCAAAATGTATGAATAAATGCATAAAGTAATGAAGGCTAGAAAGCTTCCAATCCATATGCACGTACGCTTAGAGTCTAAAAGCGTCCCTGAGTACCTGCCGTTTTGGGAACATGAAAGGAAAACGGTTGAGCATAACGCTAAGTGCAGGGATATACAAGCATAGAATGAATAACATAAGCATATACAACATATAGCAGTGGAATTGATTAAGTCTTGGAAAACCTGGTATAACTTAGTAAAACTGGTTTTATAGTTTGAAAAGCCTTATGTTTATCTTATAAAAACTGTTTAACATGTTTACCATTAGCCAATATAGGTCATGAAATATCAACGTGCATGAATACTTGGAGGGGTGACCTCATCATGCAATTAGAGGGGTTGCCTCTAATTAATATAAGTTAGGGTAGGAGGGATCAGCTCCTTGTGAAGGATGCAAGGCACACACCACATTCACCTGAATAATCTGTAAAAACATGTTATCTAGGATGCACACATACGCCTTACATGATAATATAATAATATGGCCAAAAGCTGAAAGGGACGCCACGAGCTATCACTCCGCCATGGTGAAGTCATAACACTGGTGCCTCCAGTGTTATGGTTATGGTACCTCCATAACTAGGTGAAACTGGTCATGCATGTATATGGCTTAGGCAATTAATTAAACATAAGCAAATCAAAACATATAAAACATATACTGGGAAAACAGTTGGCTGCATACGGGAAATCCTAATAAGGAAAGAATGTCCATACTGAAAGGACGGAGAATCCGTACCTTATGTCTAGTGAACGAAGAAGACGAACGGAAGAGAGTCCTACTTCGATCTCACTAATGCTACATAAATAATATACGTGTATAAGTGTTATGATTACTGTGTACGTAACTAGTTTTATATCATGTCTTAGCTTGTTTTATATGTTCATGTCTTGTTTTACTAATTCTAACGTTATGTTGTGGTTATCATGTATTCTGGATATTCTGGTTATGTATTACTTGTATTCCTTGTATCATTATACTTGTTGAGTAATATTAAGTAACTTTCTAAAAATAGCAGGTTTCCTAAAATAGAAAGTTTCCAAAAATAGATTAGGTGCTTAAAATAAATAAGTTTCTAAAAATAGAAAGTTTCCATAAATAGATTACTGCTTAAAATAGATAAGTTTCTAAAAATAGAAAGTTTCCATATTTAGAAATGAACTGGATAGTTAAGCTAATAAAATAAGCTTAAGTTTTACTGATTAATATTCTAAGTCATGTGATTAATAGTATAATTTATTAATTAATACATGTAAATTGAATAAACTATATGTTATAAGATTTAATTAAATAGAGCATGATTTAATTAAATTAAAGTGTATATAATACTTAGGTTAAAACATGTATTAATAATTATATTAATATAACCTAAGTCATGAAAATTAATTAATTATATGTCATGTTTTAATAATAATTAATTACCTTAGTCTAAGTTTCATGATTAAATACTTAGGTTAAAAATGATGTATTATTAATAATAATAATAAACCTAAGTCATGTTTTAATTAAATTAATTATATAACATGTTAAATTAATTTAATTAATCTTGTAAATAAATAAACTTGTAAAAATAATAATAAACAAACCCATGTATTATTTTATTACAAACATGACGTGAACCGGACCCGTAACCCGTGAACCGGCCCAAACAAACCCCACCAAAAACAGTGGCAAACCGGCCCATGCCGGTTGCCCCAGCCTTCGGTTCACTGCCACCAGCTTAAGCAGGTGGTTTCCCTGGTTCTCGGCTACCGTTGCCCAAGCAAAGTTCCCACCGGTGGTTAGCCGGTGGTTCCCCCTGTCGCGGCTCGAGTTCCCCCTGCTTGGTCATATTAGCCATCGGCTTGGGCCGGTGGTGCTTGTTTGTTTTTGCCGAGACCCCCAAAAGACCACAAGGCCACCCCGACTTACGTCGGGGTCCCTTGTTTCGCCTGCTTCCGAACCACAAAGACTACACCGAGACCCAAAGGTCTCGGTTGTGGTCACATGCGTGACACCGAGAGCTTCGGCTCTCGGTTTGTGTGTGTCGGCCGAACCAAACCACCCAAAAACCACCATGTTATTTAGCCCCATGAATTAATTAACATGTTTTAATCTTGTTTATTACATCCCATGATTTCATGTGTTCTTAATTAATAAAAAGAATTAAAAAGAAAAGGTTTATGGATTACCGAATGCGTGGATCAAAAGGAGAACGATAACACGAACGATTCCACTTGAGTTGAATCACAAAAAATCAACAAACACCTCTCCTTGGTGTGTTATGCCCGGCGGCCAAAAGGGAGGAGAAAAGGGGCTAGGGTTTTGTAATTTTCTAAATCTTCTATAAAATAAATATTATGTTTTTCCCCTTTTCTTATTTAGTAAAAATAAAAGTGGGCTTGGCCCTTTCTTGGTCTTTGTGTCTGCGGGTATGTGGGGCCCTCAAGGGGAAACCCAACGTTTTTCGTGTTAGAAAATGTTACTTGTTCTCGTGTTCTTTTTATGTGACTTTATTATTAATTGTTCGTGTTATATAATATATACTTATACGTAATCGTGATAATAATTACGTAATTACATATTAGAATGTTCGTGAATATTTACGTTCATGATTTCATGTTCGTGGTTATAGTTATTGTTGATAATAATTATCGTGTCTTAATACGTATAAAATATTTATCCTGTAATAACACGTATGTAATACTTGTATTTAATATTCGTGAATTGTAAACATGTTATATAAGGAAAGTTTTAATCATGTACGTACGATTATATGTGTACTGTTCATGGTAAAAGCATGCGGGTTTTACACTATCTAAGGATGAGGTTAATGCTACATGAGGAGCGTATTGCGCATGCTAATTAATTCAATTGCCACTTTACAAAAAGATGTCAAAGAAACTAGAAAGAGTCAAAAGCAATTAAAGAAGGCAAACGCTACGCTCAGTCAAAACTTTGAAGAATGCAAAGCTTCTCTAATTAAATATAGTGAGACCATTGATAGCTATAGAGCTCAGCTTCTTCAAAAGTCCAATGAGGTTGAGAGGTACAAAGGGTGTTTAATTAAGTCAAAAAGGACGATTATCAACAAAAATATAACGAAACTCTTAAGCTTCTAGAACAAGAGAAACGTAATTATAACACCTCTTTGAGTACTGAACGTCACAAAACGTATCTTGCTACCACTAAAGTCAATGAGCTAACTCAAGTAAATGGTTTTCTTCAAGAGGATAAAACTAAACTTGCTAATGAAAAGAAAGCAGTGGTTGAAAAGTTGGAAAAGGATTTCAAAACTAAACAAGAGAATGACATCGACAAAATGGTGGTACTTGAAACTCAAATTGATTTTTACAAGAAAATTGTTTACAAAACTAATCAATATATTCAAACCATGAGAATGTTGGCATCTCGTTCGTTTTTTAAGGACAGGCCTAGTTTTGCAAATCCTAAGTACCTTGAGCAAGCCCAATCTGAGAATCAGCACTTATACCTTGATGAGTCCCAATGGACCGATCTTGATTGCCTTGTTGTTAGGCCCGATAGTGAAGAGACAAACGATTTAGAAGAAGAGAGTAGACCAAAAGTTAATAAAGAATTTGTTAAACCATATAATTATGCTTATTGATAGGTGTGTAAACACCCATCCTTTTTCCACTTAATTCTGGCTAAAACGGGACCAAAACACGTATTTAATGTCATTTGTTTGGAATTATGTGTGGTTTTTGTGTTTATTGTGTTTTCAGAGCCAATCGGATGAATATTGAAGAAAACATGGGATTGCACGGGTTTTATGGAAGAAAAAGACTCAAGACGAAGTCTATTGTCCAAGAGATGCAAAAGATTTGAAGTCACTTGGCCTATTTGACGATTTATCGAATAAAAGGACCAAAGATGGAAGATTTACATAAGTCGAAGAAACTCAAGTCTATTAAACGAAGAAATTAAAAGACAAGTTGAATTTAATCGACGACAAATCCCGAATCAGAATCGAAAACGTCAACTTTTCTGAAAAGACGAGAAGACAAGAAGAACGGGAGAAAGCCCACTCACCAACCAAAGGGGACACCTATATAAAGGGTTCCCCTCACACTTTTCATCCAGTTTTTTTCATCTCCTTCTTTTTCTCCCTTTCTGTTCGTAGACATCACCAACACCACTAGGGTGTTTGGTGATTTTGATCTTTGTTTTTCAATCTTGTAATTTCATCCTTGTTTTGTGATTGTTAAAACCTTATTCTATCAATTAAATCTTTCCATTTCATCTTGTTCATCTTCATCTATTTGGTTAAAAGTTTAAGTTCTTATTTGATTGATTTGATCTTTAAAAGTTATTGGGATTTAAGTTTTTATTGATGGGATTTGTTGTTATTGGTTAGTATATCATTTGTGTTTAGTTTTATTTAAGTTTTGGTTGAAAACTTGGTGAATTTTTGGCTTAAAATTGATTCCCCTGTTTTTCGGTAAGTTACTGTTCTTGAGTATTCCCAGGTTCCGGATGAACAAAAGTTCCGGATGAACACAAACTTCCGAATGAGTCTTAGAAGTTCCGAATGAAAGTGTTTTCAAAAGTTCCGGATGAGTTTTAAAAGTTCCGAATAAATTTCCTTTCAAAAAGTTCCGAATCAATTTTTAGAAGTTCCGAATGAATGCTCTTTTTAAATCTTCCGGATAAACTTCCGGGTCAAAAGTTCCGAGTGAACTTCCGGACCAAAAGTTCCGGACGAACTTCCGGATCAACAAACTTCCGGGTGAAGTTCCGAATCAAGTTCCGACTGAAAGTTCCGGGTGAAGTTCCGAACGAAGTTCCGGATCAATCTTCCGAGTCAACTTCCGAGTGAAGTTCCGAGTGAAGGTTCCGAACGAAGTTCCGGATCAACAACTTCCGAATCAAGGTGACTTCCGAATCAGTTTTCTTTGAGTATTATTAAGTGTTGTTGTTCCTTACTGCTTCTTCATTTTTACTTTATATTTTAATTCAAGTTTTTATTAATTGTTATTAATTTAATTGCTTTTAAATTTAAGTTTACATTTTCGTGCATTTAAACTTTTAGTAGATTAAAAATCCAAACCCCCTATTTGTCACCAAAAACAAATCATTCCACTTAGAACCAAGATCAATTCGAGAGGATATCGAGAGAATTTAGAACCCATTGCAAAACCATAGTATCAAATGGCGCCGCTGCCGGCTCTTCTCGTTAAGATCAAAAGTTTTTTGTGAGAACTTGGATTTTGGGATCCGTTCCCCGTGAACGTTACTTTTTCATAAAAATATTCAAAAACACAAAAAAATATAAAATTTTCAAAAAACCCTAAAAATTAAAAAACATAAAAACCAAAAATATTTTTGCTTTGTTTTTGCCTTGTTAGTTCTTTTGCAGGTGTATGCGCACTCGATCAACGTCTTATCAAGAGCCCGAGCCTCTCGATAACTTAGACATGGTTGGTGTACAAAACAACAACAACATACCACCTCAAAACAACAATAATAACAATAACAATCCACCGTTCAACAACATGCATAATAACAACAACAATGAGCCTCTACCGGATAATCGCCCGATGATTAAACTGCTGCAAGCCCATGCAGATGGCAACACTGATCCAATTGTTATACCCGTGATTGCAGCCAACAATTTTGAGCTCAAATCCGGCTTTATCCAAATGGTCTCCGCTCAACCATTCTTGGGGCGTACCATTGATGATCCACATGACCACATCAAGAGATTCTTGCAACTCACCAATGCGGTCAAATTCAATGGTGTTCCACAAGAGGTAATCCGGTTACAACTTTTTCCCTTTTCTTTAGAGGGACAAGCCCGGCATTGGCTTGCTAAGGAACCGCCACAGAGTATTCTTTCGTGTACGGATTTAGAGACCAAGTTTATCAATTACTTTTTCCCACCCTCTCGTACTACCGCTTTGCGGAATGAAATCATAAATTTTGAACAAAAGTACGATGAGTCGTTTAGTGAATCTTGGGACCGTTTCAAAGACCTTTTGAGAAAATGCCCACAACATGGTTTTACCAAAGTGCACCAAATTAACACTTTTTATAATGGTTTAAGCATGAATGACCAAGATTCACTAAACAGTGCCTCGGGGGGTAATCTTTTGGCTAAGACTTCCAATGCTGCTTGGATATCATTGAGAATAAGTCTCGTGTGCAAACCAAGAGTGTGCGGACCAATGTTGCTAGTGCTAGTACTAGTGACAGCGATAAGCGACTTGACAAAATCACTACGCTTCTTGAATCGCTTGCTACTCAAACCGCCAACAACACCAACAGCATCAACGCTAGAAACGCTAAAGACGCTCAAGTCAATGCTGTTAGCCAACCATGCGAGATATGCGGGGGTCCTCACTCTTACACCACTTGTACTGCCACCCAAGACTACCCTTCTGAGAATGTGAATGCAGCATACGGCACCTATCCTCAACCTGCTTATCAAGCTAGACCTCAAGGTGACCGCAACTTGCTTAGCTACCGTTCTAACAACTATCTCTCACCACCCGGTTTTCCTCCAAACAACCCAAACCAACAACAAAACCTCAATCGCCCTCCTCAACAACAACAACAACCTCGTACACCATACATACCTCCTCACAAACAACAACAACCACCTCAAAGAAACAACCAAGTTTACCAGCAACCTGCTTATCAACCACCCGCATACAATGTTCCTCCCAACCAACCCAACGCTTTACACCAAGAAGTCGAAACCTACATGAGGACTAACGATGTGATCGTGGGAAATCTTCAGCGGGAAGTGCTGAATTTGAAAGCAGACCTGGTCAATCAAGGGAACGATCTGAGAGCTGACATGAGAAATACTTTGGATAGTCAAACTAATGACTTAAAGAACATGATGGCTAGTTTCTTCCAAGGTAATCAACCCTCTTCTTCGGGTACTCTTCCGAGTAACACCGTTGCGAATCCAAGAGGGGAGATGAAAGCAATCACCACTCGCAGTGGAAAAGGTACCAAGGAACCCGAGCTTCCTATACCTCCACCGGTGATTGTGACTAAGGAAAACGAGTCACCTGCTCCTATTCCTCATCCTTCTACTTCCCCAATTTGTCCGCCTCCTTCACCTTCTACCCCCATTTCCCCACCACCCGTGGTTGTGAGTGATCCTATTCCCCTAAAGCCTTCTTCTTCATCCAATATACCTTATCCTTCAAGGTTGAGGAAAGAGAAGCAAAAGAGCAAGGATGATATTCAAGTTTCAAACTTTCTCAAAATGTTTAAACAATTGAATTTTAACATCTCCTTCACCGAGGCTCTCGCTCACATGCCCAAATACGCTAAGATGTTTAAAGATCTTCTAAGTGATAAGGAAAAGCTTCTTGACATCGCTCAGACCCAACTTAATGAGAACTGCTCCACAGTGCTTTTAAGGAAATTGCCAACTAAGCTTGGTGATCCAGGTCGTTTCTTAATCCCTTGTAACTTCCCACGAGTATAGAATTGCATGGCCCTAGCCGATCTAGGTGCCAGTATCAACTTAATTCCCTTAAGCGTTTGGAAGCAATTATCTCTCCCTGAGCTAGTCCCCACCAAAATGACTTTGGAATTAGCTAACCGTACGGTTGCTTATCCAGTGGGGATAGCCGAAGACGTCTTTGTAGGAGTCGACAAATTCACTTTCCTGCTAATTTCGTCCTTGTTGACTACGACATGGACCCTCGTGTGCCATTGATCGTTGGTCGTCCATTCCTGAGGACCGGTAGCACTCTAATCGATGTTAAAGCCGGTGAGCTTATCATGAGAGTGGGTGACGATAAGATCGTCTTCAACATGGGAAAGCTTTCTAAACAGCCTTATTCATACGAGAGTGTTAATTGTATTGACGTTCTTGATGAGGCTTGTGAAGAACACTTCAAAGATGCTTGTAAAAGTATTCCTACCTCTCTTCCCAATGTTGTGACCGTTTCCTCTATTGACTCATCACTATCTCTATTTGGAGAAAGTGATTTCCTTTGGAAATATTTGGAAGCCACCATGGGAGACGTGAACTTAGACCATGACGATTCTACCACCAATTGGGATGAAGATCTCCGCCTCATTGAAAACCTTCTCAAAGAAGACAATCTTTCTCCTCTATCTCCGACGGTTACTGCTATTGATCCTCCTTCTCCTAAAGAGGTGACTAATGATGATCCATCGTTAGTTTCACCATCTATTGAGGATCCTCCCACTCTTGAGCTTAAGGACCTACCACCTCATCTTGAGTACGTTTTCCTAGAAGACAACGAGAAGTTACCGGTCATCATCGCGAAGGATCTGAAGGAAGAAGAAAAAGCCCGCCTAGTCGCCGGGTTGAAGAAGCATAAAAGAGCTATCGCTTGGAAAATCTCCGACATTCGTGGAATTGATCTTCACTTCTGTACACACAAAATTCTCATGGAGGACGACTTTAAGCCCACAATTCAAAGCCAACGAAGGGTGAATCCAAAAATCCATGAAGTCATCAAAACAGAGGTTATCAAACTTCTTGATGCGGGTATGATTTACCCTATTTCGGATTCACCATGGGTTAGTCCAGTCCATTGTGTGCCTAAGAAAGGCGGCATCACCGTTGTGCCCAATGCAAACAACGAGTTGATTCCTACCCGTCTCGTTACTGGGTGGAGAGTTTGTATAGACTACCGCAAACTCAATGATGCCACGAGAAAGGATCATTTCCCTCTACCTTTTATGGACCAAATGCTTGAACATTTAGCGGGTAATGAATATTACTGCTTTCTTGATGGTTTCTCGGGTTATTTCCAAATACCCATCGATCCCCAAGATCAAGAGAAGACAACATTCACTTGTCCCTATGGCACATTTGCTTACAAAAGAATGCCTTTTGGCTTATGCAATGCCCCCGGGACTTTCCAAAGGTGCATGTTAGCTATCTTCCATGACATGGTTGAACAAACCATGGAAGTCTTCATGGATGATTTCTCGGTCTTCGGGGGTTCCTTCCCTTCTTGCCTTGCCAATTTGGAACGTATGCTTAAGCGGTGCGAAGACACTCGCCTTGTTCTGAATTGGGAAAAATGCCATTTTATGGTAAAAGAAGGCATTGTGCTAGGACACAAAATCTCTAACGCCGGTATTGAAGTCGACCGTGCTAAAGTAGATGTCATAGCCAAACTACCTCCACCTTCAACCGTGAAGGGTGTGAGAAGCTTTCTGGGTCATGCGGGCTTCTATCGTCGATTCATTCAGGATTTCTCTAAAATCGCTCGCCCGATGACCCATCTCTTGGAAAAAGATACCCCTTTTATCTTTTCCAAAGAGTGCCTTGAATCCTTCAACTTGCTTAAGGATAAGCTTACTAAGGCACCCGTCTTAGTTACCCCTAATTAGGAGCTGCCTTTCGAGTTGATGTGCGATGCTAGCGACTTTGCTATTGGTGCGGTTTTGGGCCAAAGAGTGAATAAACACTTCCAACCAATCCACTATGCTAGCAAGACAATGACGGGGGCACAATTGCATTATACGACAACCGAAAAAGAGCTTTTAGCTGTTGTCTATGCTTTTGAAAAGTTCCGCCTCTATCTGGTCCTTTCCACCACAATCGTATAGACGGACCATTCCGCGTTGAAGTACTTGATGAAAAAGCATGATTCTAAGCCAAGACTTCTTCGTTGGGTTTTACTCCTTCAAGAATTCAACATTGAAATTCGTGACAAGAAGGGAGCCGAAAACCTGGCCGCGGATCATCTGAGCAGACTTGAGGATCCATATCAAGGGGATCATCCGAACAAAGAGATCAATGATTCTTTTCCCCTTGAGACCTTAATGTCTATGAATCTCAATCTTGATGGCACCCCGTGGTTTGCCGATATTTCAAACTACTTAGCGGGTGGTGTTCTCATCCAAGGGTTAACATCCCAACAAAAAAAGAAGTTCTTGAACGATGTTAAGACTTACTTTTGGGATGACCCTTTTCTATTCAAACAATGCGCTGACTTGATTATTCGCCGATGTGTTGACGGACCGGCCGCTTTGGACATTCTCCAGGCTTGCCACAAAGGACCCACCGGTGGTCACTTTGGTCCCAACTACACTGCCAAAAAAGTGTTTGATTCGGGATTCTATTGGCCCACCATTTACCGTGATGCTCACGAGATGGTTAAACATTGTGATACTTGCCAAAAACAAGGCAAGATCACACATAAAGATGAGATGCCTCAAAATTTCATACAAGAATGTGAAATCTTCGTTGTATGGGGCATTGACTTTATGGGGCCATTCCCTTCTTCTAAAGGCAACAAATACATCCTTGTCGTTGTTGACTACGTTTCCAAATGGGTTGAAGCCAAGGCTTTACCCACTAACGACGCGAGGGTGGTTTGTAAATTCTTGAAACAACTGTTTGCTCGATTCGGTGTTCCTCGTGCTATTATCAGTGACCGCGGGACTCATTTTTGCAACGATCAATTTGCAAGAGTCATGGCAAAGTATGGTGTCAATCACCGTCTTTCCACCGCTTATCATCCTCAAACCAACGGTCAAGCCAAAATATCCAACCGTGGATTGAAGAGAATTTTGGAGCGTACTGTGGGAGAGCATCGCGCCACGTGGGCCGATAAGTTAGATGATGCTCTGTGGGCTTTCCGTACTGCTTATAAGACCCCGATCGGCTGTACGCCTTATCGTCTTGTGTACGGGAAAGCTTGCCACCTCCCTATCGATCTGGAACATAAGGCATACTGGGCATTGAAGTGGGCTAACTTCGACATCAACAAAGCCGGTGATTTTCGCAAGATTAAACTCAACGAGCTACAAGAATTGAGGAATCAAGCTTACGAGAACTCATTGATCTACAAGGAGAAGACCAAGATTGTCCACGATGCTAAAATCAAGAACCGAGAGTTCCACATTGGTGATCAAGTCTTACTCTTTAACTCTCGGTTGAAGATCTTCTCAGGCAAGTTGAAGAGCCGCTGGTCTGGTCCATTCACCATCGCCAATGTTTTTCCCTATGGCACCATTGAGCTTTCTCAGCCAAATGGGCCCAACTTCAAGGTGAATGGCCAGCGTTTGAAATTATACTTTGGTGAGGACATCTCTCAAGAGATGATTCCATCCCTCACCACGTTCCCCATGAACTAATTTTGGGTCGAGTCAGGCTCGTGACTCGGTTATCAAAAACAAGCGCTCCTCGGGAGGCAGCCCGAGTATCTATCCTTTTCCGTTTAACCTCCTAAGTGTAGGGGGACCTATATAGGTTGCTTTCTTTGTGTGGTGATGTGATTACAGGGATAAGTGCACTCTTGGAATCTCTGAAGAACCGTGCTCCCGTGGTATCCGAAATCCGGTTCTATCTCTCAACTATCGTGATTCAATTTTCTTCATACTCACATTTGAAATTGATCACTTTAGTCGTCTCTTCCTTAACTTGAGTTAACCAACGTGCACAATGTCATAAGTGTAGGGGAGACTTTTCCCACATGCTTAAACATTAAGGACAATGTTTATCTTAAGTGTAGGGGGGACTTCTATCGAAGTTTTAAGTGGACTTTTCCATGAAAATGCCTTCATTTAATCAGAAATCCTATTTTTCAACATTTTTCAAATTTTTTATTAACTTTGGCCATTTTTTCGTAATTTTTAAATTTTTATCGTTGCTTTCATATGTAAATATATCGCAATAAAGTCAAAAATATTAATAAAGTGGTGTAGCTAGTTTAGAAATCTTTGACATATTAGGCCCGTTGCGTTTATTTTGACTCAACCCGAATAGACTTATCCAAGTTTATTCTAGCTAGTATCCTTAACCATGTAGACCTTAATTGGTTTATTAGGCTAAGTGTCCACGAGTCTCATTACTTGAGATTTTAAATTGTGGAGGACGAGAAATGATAGAGTCAATTATAAGTCGGTATTCTTGCACAAGCTCACTTGGTGTAATTATTTGCCTATTCTCCCATCACTTGCTAATAATTTATCTGCAATAAGTAAGGTCGTACGATTTGAAAAGTTACTTAGCTTCTAGCCCAAGATCGTTTAAAAGTTGCTCGGTAATGATAAGAGTTCATAGCCAAGGCATAACTTATGAAGCGGGGCTCGAAGATTGGCGAGTCCGAAAAGGCCCTAACAAGGCATGAGGATTCAATTTTATTGCTGAAGATCCAAAGTGATGTGAAAAGCATTATTCCCAAAGTCAATATGAAGGATCAAGACTCACGACGAAAAGCAATCAACTCCCATAAAGATCATGGAGAAGTCTATCCGAAAAGACCCTAACAAGGTATGAGGATAAATAGATCCAAGTCCGAAAAGGAGGCGGACCGTTTTATCTCAAAATCCCAAATAGAGATTGAAGTAATAATCATGAAGTCGTGGTCAACAAAGTTGGAGTACCTCTCAAAAGTCTCCAAGTGAAGAAACTCTATGAACGATGAGAAGACCATTATCTCAAGCACGTCTCTCAAGATATGAAGTATGAAGTACATGCCAAATATCGGCCCGAGAAAGGTCTCATATCGTGAACCGAGTTATGCCAAGATATGAACTTTTTGATATCCCGAGAAGTAGTTTTAAGAGATTTTGTCCTTTAGCTAACTATTGATCAAATCGTCCTACTTTGCTTTCAGCCTAAATAAACTATCGAAATAAGTCCAAAAATGCATCTTCATGATCATTCTAAGACAAAAATAAAATATAAGAGATACACCTAGTAATAAGGGAGTTTAAGCATATAATTAAGCCATGTGTGTAAGTGTTTGATTTACTAACTTATAATAACAATGATCTCGTTTTTAAGCTTAGTTTGGGGAACGTGAAACTTGAGGGTGATAAATCTTCGCATCACCAAAGCCCTAATGTAAGTCCTTGATCTCTTTGCAAGTTATTTCCATATAGCTATTTTCAAGTGAAAATGGTTTTCTATCCTTTTGTTTCCTTTAAAGATTTTAATTTCTCTTAGTACTTTAATTTTTGTTTAGTAGTATTTTAATAAGGCCAAGGTTGATTGATTATGAAAAATGTAAAATTGCTTTATCGCTAAGCATTGCATGAGGGCATGGCAATGGTTAAGTGTAGGGGATTTGATAGGTGTGTAAACACCCATCCTTTTTCCACTTAATTCTGGCTAAAACGGGACCAAAACACGTATTTAATGTCATTTGTTTGGAATTATGCGTGGTTTTTGTGTTTATTGTGTTTTCAGAGCCAAACGGATGAATATTGAAGAAAACATGGGATTGCACGGGTTTTATGGAAGAAAAAGACTCAAGACGAAGTCTATTGTCCAAGAGATGCAAAAGATTTGAAGTCACTGGGCCTATTTGACGATTTATCGAAGAAAAAGACCAAAGATGGAAGATTTACATAAGTCGAAGAAACTCAAGTCTATTAAACGAAGAAATTAAAAGACAAGTTGAATTTAATCGACGACAAATCCCGAATCAGAATCGAAAACGTCAGCTTTTCTGAAAAGACGAGAAGACAAGAAGAACGGGAGAAAGCCCACTCACCAACCAAAGGGGACACCTATATAAAGGGTTCCCCTCACACTTTTCATCCAGTTTTTTTCATCTCCTTCTTTTTCTTCCTTTCTGTTCGTAGACATCACCAACACCACTAGGGTGTTTGGTGATTTTGATCTTTGTTTTTCAATCTTGTAATTTCATCCTTGTTTTGTGATTGTTAAAACCTTATTCTATCAATTAAATCTTTCCATTTCATCTTGTTCATCTTCATCTATTTGGTTAAAAGTTTAAGTTCTTATTTGATTGATTTGATCTTTAAAAGTTATTGGGATTTAAGTTTTTATTGATGGGATTTGTTGTTATTGGTTAGTATATCATTTGTGTTTAGTTTTATTTAAGTTTTGGTTGAAAACTTGGTGAATTTTTGGCTTAAAATCGGTTCCCCTGTTTTTCGGTAAGTTACTGTTCTTGAGTATTCCCAGGTTCCGGATGAACAAAAGTTCCGGATGAACACAAACTTCCGAATGAGTCTTAGAAGTTCTGAATGAAAGTGTTTTCAAAAGTTCCGGATGAGTTTTAAAAGTTCCGAATAAATTTCCTTTCAAAAAGTTCCGAATCAATTTTTAGAAGTTCCGAATGAATGCTCTTTTTAAATCTTCCGGATAAACTTCCGGGTCAAAAGTTCCGAGTGAACTTCCGGATAAACTTCCGGACCAAAAGTTCCAGACGAACTTCCGGATCACCAAACTTCCGGGTGAAGTTCCGAATCAAGTTCCGACTGAAAGTTCCGGGTGAAGTTCCGAACGAAGTTCCGGATCAATCTTCCGAGTCAACTTCCGAGTGAAGTTCCGAGTGAAGGTTCCGAACGAAGTTCCGGATCAACAACTTCCGAATCAAGGTGACTTCCGAATCAATTTTCTTTGAGTATTTTTAAGTGTTACTGTTCCTTACTGTTTCTTCATTTTTACTTTATATTTTAATTCAAGTTTTTATTAATTGTTATTAATTTAATTGCTTTTAAATTTAAGTTTACATTTTCGTGCATTTAAACTTTTAGTAGATTAAAAATCCAAACCCCCTATTTGTCACCAAAAACAAATCATTCCACTTAGAACCAAGATCAATTCGAGAGGATATCGAGAGAATTTAGAACCCATTGCAAAACCATAGTATCACTTATGAAAACAGTCTTTATGGTCTTTTCAAACCGCAAACACAAAAGACTCGTGAGCAAATATTTTTCGAATGTGAACAAATAAGAATTAAATGGAGACAAGCTTTTGCCACTAAGAAAACTAATGTTTCAAAATTTATTGAGTACTTGCCATATAAAGCTTATGTAAGCAATAGTAAGCAAGCACTTAGTATTCTCAAGAGTAACATTGAAATTTTCAAAAAAGTTGTTGATGATGACTGGAAAAAACGTGAACTTTCGAAAGGAGACAAAGAAATTCCTCATGATATAACTGTGCTTGTGAAAAGTATTTTGATTCCGCTTGCGGAAAGAACGCAAAAACATATTTTGGAATTTGAAACATTAATTAAGCAAGAAATGTTTGATGATTTGAAATATGTGGAATATCTTGAACAAGAAGTGAACGACCATCAACCTGAAAGAGACGAGTTTTCTACAGCATATGATCTACTCTTACACGAATGTCTCTCCAAAGATATTTTGTGTGCTGCTCTTACATCCTGTGCAGATATAGACGAATATTATGACGTGGCATGCAAATATCTTGATCAAGTCAAAGAGTGTGAACGCCTTGAAATAGGAGATTTCAAAACACAAAGATAATGTTGATCAAAAGGCTTTTGCGTTAATTCAACACAGATGTGATTTTCTTCAAAACATTGTCATTATCTTGAACTTGCTTTGCAAGACAAAGTCGGAAAAGGACCAAATGATAATAACTTACAAGGAAAACTTTCAACATCGTGTCGAGAAATGAATGAAATGAGTATGGAAATTACAGACTTGAAAGCTCAGTTGCAAGAAAAGGACATAGTGATAGAAGAGTTGAAGAAACTTGTTGCCAAAATGGGTGGGAAAACTATGAAACCTAAAGTTGTGAAACCTGTTGTTCGACAAATCAATGCCTACAAGGATCCAAAGCCATCTATCTTAGGAAAACCGACTCCTTTCTCTAATTCTTCTCATGTAAAATCTAGGTTACCCCTAAGACTGATGTGCAACCAAGTGTTCCAAAACCATCCATATCACCTTATGTTCCTCCCTTTAGAAAGCACACTTTTGCTAAACCCAACCATGTGAATTAGCACTTCTAGGACTCCTCCAAAATGTGTGACATTCACGTCCACAAAGGAATCTGTAGGTTCAAATGACTTCGATCATACCAACAACCTAGAGGATGCTAAGCAAAAAGGGAAGATTCAGAAAGACAAACCCGTGTATTCAAAACCTAGTTCACCAAATCCCGCTAGAGTTCCACACACTCCTAATGGTAGTCAACCAAAACCTAGGATCCCTCTTCAGCAATCTAGGAATTAGAAACCATCCATGAATAGTCGTGTTTCGAACACTACGCCTGAACGATTTTGACAACCAAGGGATACAATTACATTCGTGAATCCCAAATTCCCTATATGTCCGACTTGCAAAAAAGGCATTCACAATGGAAATCATGACCATTGCATTCTGCAATACCTTTATGAGGTCAAATCTCGTTCCTTTAAACGAAGATCGAATACAGAATCCCATAAGACAACAAGGAGATACAAACCCATCGCAAATAAAAGCAATAACAACAAATCTGAAACGCGGATTAAAAAGGACATACTTTCTCTCCAAAGAAGTCTCCCGCTGTGCAAGAGAAAACTACTCCTAAATCTAGCCTTCAGTGGAAACCAACGGGTCGGATCTTCAAAGAAGTTGGTCTTAGGTGGATTCCCATAGAGAAGAGTGTTGAAACCTGCTCCAGCACTAATGCGGGTGTTCTGAATATAGACAATGAATTTATTACTCCTAACACTAGTATTTCTGCAAACTCTTCTTCTGTCATTGCAGGTACAACAGTGGATTCTGAACCCATTTCTCCTTCTTCAAAGGGTTCCAATTCTGTACATTCGATATCACCTTCTTCTGTTGTACAAAAGTCTATTTTGGATTATCTTCGAAAAACTTGAGAAAATACAAAAATATAATAAAATGTAAATATCATAGAAAAACAAAATAAAAAACTGAAAATTTTCAAAATACCAAAAATACTCTTCTCGACATGTCTTTTAGTATCGATAATCTGGACATACCTAGAAATGTCGCTCAATAACGGCACGGGTGTGTACATAAAGCTCGAATGAAAGTTGTAAATATTTTTCAAAACCTGTCATTTCTATCTTTTATAAAGGAAATTGTCTCTTTTGGACAATATTTCAAACAACGGGTAGAGCAATCTATCTTGGGTTGAGCTTGTCACAAAACATTCAACGTTTTGAGCTCAACACAATTGCTTGTAATCACTTTCAGATTGCAACCCGGATCTATATTCACGAGGGTAGTGTAAGATTTAGTGCGCTTACCCTCAGCAAAAGAAGTTAAATCTTTTTACACTCGAGTGGATTTGTCAAGACATTCAAAGTCTATGAACTCAAGTTTTTGCTTTAGAAAAACCTTTTCGCCAAAAAGAAATAGAATTTTTCAAAAAGCGTTGAACATAATTTTTTCATGAGTTTTTCAATGAATATTCAAAAATTAAAAAAAAAATTGTGTGTTCAACAACTCCTATCCTCAAAGTTTAATGTGGATCACATCCTCGTAATGACCACTCAATTGGATCAATTTTTGAGGGGGAGCGTTCCAAACAATTTCATTCTAGTTTGACACATTCTTCTCCCGAAGTTTTTCAAGACTATTTTTCACAATATATTTTAATCAAATTTGGTATCTCTAATATCAAGTGATTTTATATATTAGAGATATGGGAGAAAATGTGATTAAAAGGTGATCTAAAGACTCAAGCACTCATGGTTACGATCAAATACCCACAACATCTTTAATTCACGACGTTATTGGTGTCGAAAGGGTGGTTAGGTTTAAGTCCTATGATCCAACCAGAACCGAAGGGATCCTCCTAGGGACAATCCAATAGATTATTAGAAGTCCTTAGGAAATATGGAGTAGAATGTGAATGAAGCTGAATGTCGACTAAGTACTGATGCTAGCACTGGAACAATCACAACAAGGTGCTAGTAATGATGTCTTGGTAAGCATTGAAGGGGTTGAAGAATGAAAAAGAAATGTAAGGATAAAGGGTGAAAAGAAATTAGCCATCCATACAACTTAGGCAGAAACCGGGTCAACATATCATGAAGACAACGCATCATGGACCCAGTGATGTATTGCACAACCCCTCCCCTGCTGACTCAGGCTTCTCTCAAAAGAAGTTTGTTTTATTGTCACGGATATCATCACGACTTCTATTGACTTTCTCACTCCGAGATAGTTGATATTGAATAGGTGGCATCTGCTCCAGCCTCCAACCACTAAAAGTGCATAAATAGATTCTAGAGCCAAGAGATCAATCAAATCTCGTTAGGATACACGGATGAAGATCAAGAGAGTCCTACGCTATATCCTTGCGATATTGCTAGAACACTCAGAGTGATACTACCTAGCATTCACAATGATGAGTTGAGATCCTTCCAGTGTTAACATCAAACAGCACTACGGTAGGTCATGTGTAAGATTCTTTATGAATTGAACATATGTAAAACTTAAAAGCAACAATGGTTTGTTTCTTTATCGATTCAAACTCGTTTCAGGTTTCTACGCAATATCTTTATGGTCTTGCCAGAACATACAGAGTGATATTTGTTAATATTCACAGTGACGAATTGAAATCCTTCTAGCGTCAACAATAAACAACGCTACGGTAGGTAACTTGCGAGATTCTTATGAATCAAGCTTGTGTCAACTGGAAAGCAACAATGGTAAGATTCTTAATGAATCAAACTTGTTCTAGGAATTTGAATTGACGCATTTAATCAAGCGGATATTTTATTCAATTGATTCACTCTTTATGTTCGCAGTCTTGCTTTGAGACGGTCGAGTAAAGAGAAAGGCTAGTACAGCCGCGAAACCCTGTCAAGGAGGTTCTTAATTGAATCTACCTAATCACAGGTACGACATTTAATATCGTCTAACGGTCTTCACCGACCGGAGTTAAAACGCTACCGATTAAGGACGAATGTCAAATCCATTCGGTCCGTGTTTATTTTTTGTCTCAAGAAGGTGACTTTACGGTGTACTCAGCAAAGTCAAAGATTCAAAACCACATACTCATGCCCAAAGACATTCAACAATCAAGAAAGCTAAAGACTTCCGCAACTCTGATGATCAAAATATTCCTTATCAATTAAGTAGAGGAATGACCTCTCTTCAAAGGAGATTGTTAGCAAGCTTTCAAGATAGTGCAAAGTATGAACATGTGGATAAACACACAAGATCGCAAAATGGCAAAGACAAGTCAAGGATAATTTGAAGATCTCAAGATAAAAGATAAAGTCGAAAGACAATGACAAAGGCTCAAAGATCATAGCATGAAGGAACAAGACTACTATTACACGTTCAAGACTCATTTATGACGAAATTCGTAATCTCCATTGATCTCCAAATATCAAAGAGAAATGACCTCACATTGGGGGAGATTGTTAGCCTCAAAATATTGAGTCAAACAAGAATGTTCGGTAATAGGTTTATATTGTAATATTTATTAGAACGTTGTAATAGTATAGTCGTGACATTACGGGCTTAATGGTTAGCTTAAAAGGCCTCTTTTAAGGTAATAAGCATGTATTCAAGCCCGACCCAAAAACATATATAGTCCAATAGAAAGCCCGCATGTGGGTGGACTATATAAGCACCCTCCTAGCATGTTAGGAGGGTTGAAGCTTTCATTTTCTTAATTTAATTTCACATTGTTAATCACCTCTCTCTCTCTACTTTCTCTCACTACTTTCTCTCTTTAGAAATCTTCTATCTTTCTTCTTTATTTCTTATAATTATTCACTTCACCATGATAGATTATAAGAAATAAAGAAGAAAGATAGAAGATTTCTAGAGAGAGAAAGTAGTGAGAGAAAGTAGAGAGAGAGGTGATTAACAATGTGAAATTAGGTTAAGAAAATGAAAGCTTCAACTGTCCTAACATGCTAGGAGGGTGCGTATATAGTCCACCCACATGCGGGCTTTCTATTAGACTATATATGTTTTTGGGCCGGGCTTGAATAAATGCTTAGTACCTTGAAAGAGGCCTTTTAAGCAAAC